>CM067517.1:18943720-19088487 GCA_034509495.1 Acestrorhynchus altus | reverse complement strand
ACATACAATTAAACAGGACACATTGTCCTATTTGTAATGAAATGTGTAGTTGGCTAGAGTTCCTTAGGTACTGATATCCACAGTATGCTCAGAGACATATATATATATATATATATATATATATATATATATATATATATATATATATATATATATATATATATATATATATAAAATTTATTTTAGATTTATGAAAGTGAGAAATCCATAATCTAATTATTAGAATATTTAATTTTGAGTTTGAAAAAAATTACTAATTAGACATTAAAACCTATAAGGCTTTAAATGTGTCACGTTTATGTAATGTATATAAAATATATGACCGTCAAACATTTTAATTAAATTATGAAATAACAAATAACTTTTTTAGTGTATAATTTTTTAAAATGCACTCATAAAAAATAACACTCATAACAATCTCCACTCATACTTTTGTTTAAAATATTTTAATGCACTGCAATAATTAATTTTGTTGTAGCAACGGCCCATGTTAGATGTTAAGAAGAGCAGAAAATGAAAGCATTTCATTGTAATTCTACCTTATACTCAAATATATCAAATATATTAAGACAAAATAATAAATGAAACTCTGTAAATATATTACTAAAATATATTATATAACATACTAAATATACATCTTTTACAACACATGAAATAAGTCACACTTCTCAAAACAAAGAGATTGTAAAAAGCACTGATTAAAACAAAAGCCGTATCACAATGTTCATCTTAATGATCATAACGTAACTTATTTTATGCCATTTGAGTTAAAAAGGTTATGAGAACTGTACTGATGACCAGTATGGTGTTAACAGATGCAACATTACTGCTGGAGTAATAGACTACTCGTCCATTCAGTGGCTGCACTTGGCGAAACGTTTCCACCATGGCTGCCCCGTTTTCAAACTGGAGTGTTGAGAATGCAGACAGCTGTAAAATACAACACAGTACTGAGTTGTATAAACAATTCAGGTGACTTTGTTGTATAATGTGACCACAACGCATTCAGCACTTCTTTAAAGACACCCTAGTTCAGGCATTCTCAGTCTCAGACAGGGGTTCTCATTCTCTGCTCATGATTTGTCCACATACTTCACATTGCTCAGATGTTTAGACTTTAGGCCAATTCTGTGAGATGTTTTCATAGTTGTGCAAAAAGTTCAAAGATGTGAAAAGTATTTACATTCATGCATTTTATTTTCAGGAGATCATAGGCTGCTTAAATTTGTCTTTATATGAGATTAAGAAAATTAACAATTTTTTTTTTACATTTTTGACTATGTGATGATCAAAATGAACTTTCACAATTTGTTTATTTTTTTTCTTTATAAGGACAAAGCTGAAAATGGAAGAGTTATTTGTAATGATTAGAATAACAAGGATAATTATAATAATAATAACTATCTGGATGCTCTTTATTATTTGTGTTATTTATGTATGTATCAGTAAGGGCCCTTCTCTGGACTTTTATTTTGAAATTTGAAGAGTGTATGAGCAAAAAACCAACACAAAAAATCCAAACAAACAGAAAACACAGCCCCTTACATCTCATTATCATTACATCTCATCTTATTATCCCCACTAGCCTATCAGACAGAGTCTGCATGCAGGATGAGCATGTACACATGGACTGATCAGTAATCATGCACTGAAAGTCTCCTTTGGCATTTAAATTGGGATTTAATTCAGCTGAAAGTTAGTGAATTTTTGCTGTTTTCTGAACTATCAGAGCTAGCTGACTCATTGAATGGGAGGTGTTGAATCTGTCCCTGAGGTTGATTTAGAACAATGCATTTTAGATTGATGTATGTAAAAGAGTCCTGCTCTGATTGGCTGCCCTTCTTATAATGTCAGTGTGACATTTTGCTTAATATAAGCAAAATGCCATATTCACCCTCTGTCCACCCCCTGAGTCCCTCTGTTGAAATTGTGTAGTTTGTAATGAATTCTACACTTATGGATTGAGTTTTGATATATTTTATGAATGTTATCTAGCTTTTTTAGACGTTTATAGTTTATAGTTTATAGTTTATACTATAGATCATAGACCTTTAAAAGGTCTAAAAAAGCTAGATAAAATTCATTAAATGTATTTTAATGTATTTAAACTGTATTTTTAATTGGAGCATTTGTAACTTAAAATTAAAATTGAGGAATGTGTCTTGTTTCAGAGTGGCTGTCTGTGCCCTCTCTCCTCCTCCTTCTCCTTCTTTTCACTTAACACACACACATACACATACACACACACAAACACACACAGTCTTCCTAGATAATACTGATCATCTAAAAAATAGTACAGTGAAGTACAGTAGATAAAGTGTTTGTTGTACAGTGTAACACTGATTAACTCTTCCAGGTTTATTAAAAATAAAATAAATAAAACATGCAAGTGACATCATCTCACTTGAAACAATTTAATTGGTATGAAATTGTTTTTAAGAATATTTACCTTCATCAGTCAAATACTTTATTTTAAGTACTGTATGTAGTGTTATAATACTTGAGTGCTAACAAAAAAAACTAAACAAAGTCATTCAGAATGGCTTGATGTAAACTGGTTCTTTTCAACAATCCTACCTTCTCAGTCAGCAGTTTCCTTACAGTGGTGCTGATACTTTCTCCTTTATTCCATGGAAGAACAAAGTTTGACATGATGGCATGAACCAAGCAGCTTAGGCAGACGCTATGGTCTAATGGTTAGGGAACCAGAGCCTCATAGGTTCAGTTCTCTGGGCCAGCAGGACAGAAAGTAGGGATGCAGGGAATTAATCCACAACTTCCTGATCCCAAATGGTTCTTTGAGTGATGTGTTAGCAGGACCCCTTTGGCTTACCTACACAACCATGTTGCAAGTAGAGATGTGTGAGTGTGAAGAACCACTTAAATGGTTAGAGAAACCTTAATGACATTACATTGGTCAAAGAACCATTTGAAGAACCATGATTTTAAAGAGTGTGCTGTGGAGTGCTCCTTTGTAACAGGTGGACATGGTGTGTACATCATAAATAGACTTTTAATGAACTATTCCAAGTGACCTGTGAACCTACATGAGTCCTCCAAGTGTTTTATGTAATAGATGGTGTAATCGTATCAAATCTGAAAGAAATACTTTTAAGACTTATTTATTACTAACTTCAAGAAGCATTATACTCACCAGTGCTGTACCACTCTGACCAGTTCATACCAAATCACTCTGAATGACTGTGTTCACATCTTAACTGCTGAAATAATCCAGACCTTTCTATAATTTTTAGCAGAATTTAGCAGGAATCATTTCATTCCAGTCTCAGTTTATTGCCAATGTCAAGAGACATTGATGGAGGTAAGAGACTTTTATTCAGTCTTTTTATTTCTGGACACAGAATATTTTTCTCCCCAGAATGGAACATATACCATAACTTACCTGATCCTTGCTCAGCAGAATAGGATTTTCAAATACTGTCCAAATGACTGATTCTGTGCAGTTGGGTGTAGTGAGGGAGCCCTTGTAGCGGAAGTATCTGGTCAAATTTTTGTAGGAAGGGATGAGCAAGTTCAAAGACAAGGACTGAAGTGTTGTTCTGTTGCCTGTAAATGAATGGAGCCAATTAAATTATACTAGGAAAGTAAAAAAAACAGTAACAGGAACAGTAAGCAGTAAACGTTTGACCTTTAGTTCTTTCTGGTGAGGTGTAAAACATAATAAAGAAACAAAACAAATAATAAAGAAACAAATAATGTGACAGTGGATGAAGCAATAAATGTGGGTAATTTACCAGGCATTTGGATATTTGGCAGTGTATTTATGATGGAGTCATATTTTTTGTTTGGGCTTCCTGATTCCTGTAGGATGAGAAAAGACAGTAACTCAATCTATTTTAAAAATCAGACTTCAGCTAAATTAGTGTCCATATCAGTATAGTCTTTTAAATTCTTCTCTTTTGTATGCTGTCACATTTATGAGATATTATAATAACCTGGAACAAAAATCCAAGAACCGCCACACCAGATGGGTCTTCAACTGCTTCTGCTACAGATGAGTAGATTTCTTTTATATGAACAATATGCATCTAAGTAGAAAAACAATCATTAATAAATACAAATGTATTATAATTTATTGAAGTGTACTGAACAACATAAGCAATAAATTATAATAATAAAAAGTTTTGGCTTAAACAATTTAGCAACAGGACTGCCTTTTAATTTTAAGTTGACATCATCTAAACTGTACTTTACTACATTTTATGCAAGTTTCCCTGAAAAAAAGGATAATTTAGATTTACACAATTGAAATTTTACTACATCAAAAATACTAGAAAATTTCTAACAAATATTAATGAGTAATATTAGCTTCCAAATTGATCTATGACTGGGCCTAATCATTAGTAGTTTATATAAACTGCACCTCAGCAACCTTGACACATGAAATCTCATCTCCTTAACTGAAACACTTTTGCAAATTAGCTCTATAAAAATGTATTACAAAAAGAGGTCCACTTACATTTTCTAGCCTGCACTGAAAAATGTTTACTGTGGTGTGCTTAAAGAACAGATCTCTGATCTCTATGCTAAGATGTTGCTAAGTATTTATATCCATGAAAAAGGTGGTGATACTAGATTCTGGAACATGAGGAATAGTATATATATATATATTGTACTCCTGGCACAGTAAGAAGCAACATCGCAGCATAAGCCAACAGCTAGCATTCCTCTGATGATACCTCCATATGGTAGTGCTCTCCATCAATGGTGTGCTCTGATCCAGGCCCACCATTTTTGCCCCAGTGGAAATGGATTTCCATTGCTTTGTAATTTGATCCCAGCTCGCCTCCTTTAATCTGTGCAGTGCCTGATAAGTTGACCTTGACTGAAGATGAAAAAAATGTGACCTGAGGAAAGCAAATCTTCCTATAAATAGTAACTATAAACTCTTATTGATCACTGTGCACTCTGTAATTGTGCCAATGGAATGGGTAAAAAGCTCTTTGGAATTTAGTTAATTCTATATGTTGAATTCTGTGTGAAATTACCTGTGTGACCGTTGTTTGTGATAATGCTATGGAATGCATCTTGGTAACCTTGAAATCCAAGTTCCGTGAGGGATCTTTGGATAGTAACCTTTTTTGTGACAATATTTATAGGAGACTGCCTGGTTCCTCCACAAGCTGGTGCTACTTTTGCCCAATCATTTGGTCCTACAGAACAAAAACTGCTTGAGTCATTTCCTTTAAAAGAAACACATTTATTTTTTATTTATTTTATGTTAAAAATGCATTTTTGTATTAAATATATATTCTTAATTCACCTCTGCACTGGTGGTCACAGGAGACCTGGGACATGTAGCACCACTCTGAAAAAGAATTTCATGTTTATGACTTCAAAGACATGAAGTTTTATTGCAGCTGTTAAACTCATAATGCTCAGCTTGATGGCTGGTTTGGAAATGAATAACGTGGGAATATTTGACTTTAAATCATTAGTTTGAACTGCTCATATTTTTGTGGGATTCTCTGAACTCGCAGGCTCAAAATCATACATACAGGGTCAATACAAGGTCAAACACATATACAACACAGCTAACATTTAGTTACATTACCCTTAGCAAGCTGAATTTTGATCATATGCATTTGGGACACAACACCAAGCATCTGGTGAATTCTGTTTGAGAATCTGACTTTTCAAACACTTTTCCTCTTTGGTGGATGATTGAGTTTAAAATGATTGAGTTTAAAATGATTGAGTTTAATCAAATAGGTTGTTTTCCAATCCACATATCTGAGGGGGAAAGCAGGCTGACAGGCTCCGCTCTCAGTCCCTTTATGTTGTTGCTCTATTTTGTTTTGGGTCCCCCATGTGCTCCTTAGCATGTGTGTTTTGTTTTGGTCTTGTCTCTGCCCTTACTCCCCTCCCCATTCCCACCTGTGTCTCATTTGTAACCCTGTAAGCCTGTTCATCATTAAGTCCCAGGTGTTTCCTATCCTGTTTGTGTATTTAAGCGCATTGTTTCAGTTGGTCTGTCGGCTTTTGTTTTGATGTCAGCATGTGTGTTCTGTGCTTCTGTTCTTCTGCTGTTTGTTCTGTTAATAAATATTCAATCCCACATATACATCCGCCTCACCTCGTCTGTACACCATGCCAACGTGCAATATACTAGTTACAAAATTGCCCCAGAACATTTTGCATTTTACATTTTACAACTATGCTAAACAATTGGTATATTCTTGTGTTTGAATACAACTCCAATCGTATTTCACTTATCTGACCATAAAACTTTTCTCTTGAAGGCTTTTCTTTTTTTGGTCTATGTGTTCAAATGTGCTCAAGCTTGTTGTTGTTGTTGACCACCAAGAGACATTCCTGACTAATGAAGAGGTTGTCCTCCTTAGATCTTCTTAATGATTGTAATGTTGGTCCATACAATGATTGCTGTCAGAAAACTATTTCTATGTGAGCATGATGATTATTAGCAGACGATCAAATACATTTCAGAATCTAAGTTTGAGGTATCTTTGGATTCCATTCTCTACAAACTACGTAGGTAAGGATATTTTCTCAGTGAACAGTAAAGCACTTTCTTTTCAGAAGAATTTAACATGTATATATTTGAAAGTGTTTATTTTGATAATGATTTGATATTCTTCTTTATTCTCTTATTCTGTTTATTATTTTCAATAAATGGGCACAAATGTAATTTGCATTAATAATGCATTAATAAAGTATTTGTGTATTTGTGAATCAGAATCATAAAAGTATTTGTGATTCTGATTCTGATTTTTATAAGTGGCTCTGGATGAGAGTGTCTGCCAAAGGCTGTAAATGGAATGTAAATGTAAATATTAATTTATGAGTTAATAAATGTGTTAATTTCAGAAAAAACAAAAAGTAAGACATAAACAAATTCTTAGATGTTGTTTTTTTTTTGTTTTTTATTAACGATGTCTGTTGTACATTTGCCTCCAAAAATGAACCATTCAATGTACAGTTCATTGAAAGCTCGATATTACCAGGTCAGTCATGTCCACAATAAGAGTGAATCTCTTTTCACAGGGTTAACGTGCAGTTCACCCTTAAAAAAAGCAAATGAACCCATTGTTACTACATTAAGTAATATTTAAGTTTTACAGTGTAATGGTTGAAAGTCTATTGCAAACTAAACCACACTGTTGAAGCTTCTTGGATTGCACTCTTAAAGGTTGTTATTCAAGGGTTTCTTTATCAGGGCAATGGTTGTGTGACAACTCAATGAACCATCTATATGTTTTACTGTCTTATTAAACAGTTCTTACTATAATCAAAAACCTCTTGTAGATTAATCTATAAAGGACTTTTAAAAATGGTTTTATATAGCACACACAGTCCCATTATTGTTATAGAAAACCCGGTTTTCAGTACTATTTATAGCTGAAAGTGTATGCTTTGGGTTCAGTTTTACATACTTTAAAGAGGATCTTGGGTGTGAGCTGTTTCAGAACACTAGCATTTCCATGTAGTCATGCCACACACCTCTTTTTGGTTCAATTACAACATAGAGAATGAGCAACTTCATTTTCAGGGTAAAAGATTATGTTCAATAAATCTATTGTTCAAGCTAGTAATCACCTTTCAAATAATGTAGAGGTGTAGACTGTAACTACACTTAAAACCATATCCAACTAACAGCAACTCTGCGGCCCCGGTCCAATCTAACACCTTTATAAGCATGTCGGGCCTCTTTACAGCAACAAAGTACAATAGTCATGTGCACTTTGATTGCCAGACAATGACCAAAGCTTTACACTGCCTTTGTAGCCTTTAAAACATTTTTAATTTTGCTAATGGGTCTGTTGCACAAAAGATCACAACGTTCTAACACATACTAGATAAAGGAACATCCTCTTAACTTACACTATCTGGATGGAACCCCTACTGGTCATCTTAAGTTTAATTATTCCACTTAAAGCAGAATTTGTACATGCAATTGAGACAATTCAGCATCTGGAATAACAATAACTAAAACAAGAAGAAATGAATTATAATGAGAAGAAAAAATCACAACATACCTGCCCCTTCGGTTATCCTAAACAGAGAAGCCAGAAGAATGAATGAGTAAAAAGCACACATCCTTGTTTGTTTGCTGTGACCAGAGAACTCAGCCTATGTAATTGGTGCCACAACTGATGTGCAGCAGAGTAGCCTTATATGCTACGGCATTCTGTTCAATCTTGCAACACACATCAATAACTCCTCCTTTGAGTTGTAAAAGGTTTGATTGCATAAGGAGGAACTCTGTATATACAGGGCATCATAAAAGAACCAGGTATCTGGACAATATATATAACTGAATGAGACACATTTATTTATCCTGGCTGAGGAAGAAGACACTGAAGTGTAAGACTGAAGTGCATAAAAATCAGAGCTAATGTTTAAACTGACTCATATTTCATTTGTTTGATTATTGGAATATAGCTTTGATCAAAATCACACAGTAACTTCCAACAAAAAATACTCATTTGGGGTTTGGGGGGGTGGGGTGATGGTGGCGGCAACAAATCATAAAAATAAATCATGTAATAAAAGACTTGATTGATAAGGTATCACTTCGGGAGCTCAAGGCCATATTCCCATCTCGTTTAGACCTGATTAGCTCTCAGATTAGATCTTCCACAGTTCACATATAAAACAACATACCAATATATCACCCTTTCCCCCTTGAGTTCCCACTCATCCATCACTATAAGTGTCAATGAACAGATAGTAGTGGCTCAAATCCTTGTGGGAATCTTCCCATACTTCAGGTATCTCTGCAATTTGCTGCAGTTTGCTGTAGAGATGTCAGCATAAGACTGATGTTAATAATTGATTACTTAATAATGCACAGAGACACGTGTCTTCAATATGTTTCTCTTTAGTTGAGTCACAATGACTGTTTGGGTCCTGGAGACTGTTTGGAGCATGGTGTTTTAAGAGGACTGAAATGTTCTGAGGGCTGTTAGCAGGACTTGTTCTGTGGTAGGTGTGAATGTAAGTGGGTAATCCAGGTCTAAGATGCAGCACGGCTGCCCAGGCAGTCCCACCTTTGGATTACCCACCTCTGGTGTAAACACTTACTCCACTTGGTTGACAGCCTTAGTAACATTGCAACAGACTTTGGTGCTCATTGTGGACGTGCTCAAGGTGAGCATCACACAGTGCGTCATGGGTAATGAAGTTTATGTAGGATCATTAATATTAATTGCCCATCTAATATGGAGATTTATTCATATGGTTTAAATTTTTCATTTCGGTGTGGTAAATTACCCAACAAAGGCAACACAGAACAATGCAACACAATCATTAGGGATTTAAGGCTCTGAGTCACAGTAAGAGCCTACATAAAGGCTGCTGTTTTGGAAGACGTTCAGATGTTTACCACACCCTTTTAAAAGTGTACATTAAAGAGTACAGAGGCCTGTTCTAATTTTATTTTGAATACTCTGACAGCATATAACAATATGTTTCAGTTTAATATGAGGAATAAAAGTGGAAAAGGACATACAAAAAAGCCAGAGGTTCAAAGGTTCATTCAAGTATTTATTTGAGTTGAATAAGTTCACTTGCTTGATAGCACATGATGTCATTTTAATGGTTTCTCATACATAGTACAAGAGGACTACTCTCTTAAAATAAAGATATCAAATTGGATTGAGTGTAAAACCTTGAGTGGTATAAAACGGTAACCCAAAAGATGAGTGCATTTGTTAATAAGTCAAAAATCAAATCAAATCAATATTTATTTGTATAGTGCTTTTTTACAACTGATGTTGTCACAGAGCAGCTTTGAAGTATGATGGGCAAGTCAAAAGGCGACAGCAGCAAGGAAAATCTGCCTCAGAGCTGGAGGAAGAAACCTTCAGAGGTTCTCTTTATTCTAATAAGCATAATATAGTGGTCAGTGCTTGTGATGTACATTTCCATACAAAAAAACACAGGTAACCTTCTGCTTGCCAGCATAGGGCATGTTTTTGCTTGGACAAGCAGCTTTTCAACCACATTGATTCCCAAAGACCAGCTTGAACCAGTTAATTTGCTGGTCTTGTGCTGGATTTTCTGTCAACTGTCAACCTGTGAACCTGTGAAATAAGACAAAGTTGTAAGTTTTGTGTGGCTGATAGCGCATAAAACAGAGACTGAACCAATTAATGCAATTTCCAAAAGCATTATTATGAACCCATAGGTCCACTCACAGTGTGAGAAGTATCTAAGGCCTCAGAGGACAGAAGAGCTGAGAGGTTAACGTTTCCTTTTGATGGTGATGTCCAGCTACAGTCAGATAAAATGCTGTACATCACTGTGAATCACAGAGAAGCTGGTATGCACATCAGGCAGCAGTATGGGCACATTAGATTATTCACATGATTCCTGTTGCTCTACCATTCCTCCACCACATGGGCATAAACCACTTGAAGGTTGAAGGTTTAATATGGAATTTAAGACATTTAATCAGTAAAAGCTTAACAAATCATTAGCCTCCTTAGTCAGTCTCTTCCTGCTGGTCAGGTTTTGCTACCGTTTTGAAACTGTACTGTGTTTATAACCCAGTTCTATTTCAGGCTATTTACAGTTTCTTTTGAAAAGATGTGAAAATCACAGAATGCCAAATTACATGTGAAAAACCTTTGAATTTGAATTTGAGTCCAGTCCTCTGTGGGTGATGGATGATTTTGGTTTCCATTGACTGCTGTTGTCATTTTGTTCTCAACTAATTGCACAATTTACACCAGACAGCATAGCATTGTTGTAAACACATTGTCCATTTTATCAGCTCCACTGACCATACAGGACCACTTTGTAGTTCTCTACATGCTTTGTTAGCCTATTTAACCCTGTTCTTCAATGGTCTGGACCCTGCAGGACCACCACATTAACCATGTCAGCCACTGTAGAACTGGATCACTGTAGAACAGTGTTTGCAGAGAAACGGCTAGACTACAGTCAAGAGTAACAGGGTGCTTTCATACACTTTCAAATTTCCGTCTTTGCATTGCTGTGGTAAATTACTCAACAAAGCTATTACAGTGCAACATACTAATTGAAGATTTAAGACTCTGAGTAACCGTGATACGCAACTTCCTTTGTTTTGGAAGATGTTTAGATATTTACCACACCCTTGATAAATGTCTTTTGATCAATTTTAAAGAAGTAAAACAGTGAAGAGTAGGCATAGTAGGATTTTATGTAGAATATACTGGCAACATGTTTGGAGATGGGCAATGAATAACATGACTTCCTGCCGTTGAGCTACAGTACCATGTGAGATTCCTGGTCTGAGTGACGATCCTGCAATCCTACACCAGGGGCAAGACTCATAACATTGGCCCACCTCTGTAATATGACTAACCTTGTAAGTTGCTCTTGATAAGATAGATCAGCTAAATCTAATGACTATAAATGTAAACACAGAACAACATATTTTTGGTTTAATATGAGGTAGACATGTACTATAGAAATGGAAATGGAAATTGGCTAACAAACGAAAAGTCAATGGTTCATTCAATTATTTTTTTTTCATTTAAGTATTTTAGTTTAATTAAGTTTAGTTGCCTGTTAATACATGAAGTAGGCTATGAGGACTACTTAAACTACAAATAAAACGGTTGTTGGATTGGTTGTAGGATTCTAGAAAAAAATGTCATTTCTGACATTTTCAAGAGGAGAGCTGAATTCACAACCATATAACACCAGGAATGAATGTCATCATACTACAGCTTCTTTTGGGAATCAGACATAGTTGAAATGTAGAGAAATCTAGGTATGTTGACACCTATGTTTTTCAGAGCTGCTTTAACTGTTGGTTTAAAGCTTTGCATCAACTGGCTGTAAAAGCAAACTCTGCTTGCATCATCAAGCTTTGCTGGTCTGGTCAGAATTTTTACACAATGTTCACAACAGTGAGGCTTTGTTACAGACAGACATACATACATACATACATACATACATACATAACAAAAATAACAAAGGATATTTAGGTTGTTTTTTACATTTTATTTGGACTACTATCAATCATTTTGAACTTAAATATCCTTGCCATGAAATCATTACAAATAATTCATCAAATTTATTGCATTTCTGTACTTACTTCACTACTACTTCACATGCGAATTTTGCTTTTGTACAGCAGTGTTTGAGGTTCATGGTTTGCCACTTCCATGTACTGAACTCTTATTATTCTACTCTAGCAGGATAAATAGTTTTCCATTCTACAATATAATAGATTTCATGACGTCATGTGTCATTTATGAATGATTTGCTTGTGCATCTCAAAACATTCAATATTATAAAAATATTCCAAATGTAAATATTTAAAATATTAAATATATATATATATATATATATATATATATATATATATATATATATATATATATATATATATATATATAAAAGGGCAAGAAGTTTAGTGATGTGTCTAGTTGATGTATGGCTTGATAAATGTTATAGTAAATAAATAGTTTTCAGAGTATGTAACACAGAAAATTTGAGACTGACCCTTGTTTTCCCCTATCAGGATTGGGTCAATGATTAAGCAGATTCCTTTGTTAGATGAACATATATTTCATTCATAGAGGATGGAACATTTAAATCCTTCAGAAAAGATTGCACCCGGATCATCAAGACAACACATATTTAATTAGATGCAGTTTCCCCAAATGTGGATTGGTAAAAGGGGTCCAAGCTTTCTATCTGTGGGGTCATGTCAAGGCACTTGACATGATGCTGCTAGTGCTAGCATTGAGCAGGTTGCTTTGGCCATATATCTATTCAAATATCTATAGAATGAATCGAGCTACCTGTTAGAGGTGCTTAAGCATTATTGTTTATTTACTTACGATTATGTTACAAAGAACATGTGATATGAAATATATTTCTAAGTTACTTAGTTGTAGTTTATAATATCATTGTGTCTAATTGGAAATCACAGCTTTTTTCTAAATTTTGAATAAAGGGCTGAATTGCAAGAGAAGTTTGGGCTTCATTAGGTCTACAATCACTGGGTACAATAAAATGTGCTCCACTTCCAGCTCTGTATATGTTTACATATTAGTGTTAGTTGTAGACTGGCAGCACACTGTAATAATTATGTCATAATCCATTCTGAGAAATGTCAGGAACTTTAAAATTAAGAATTTTTACTTTGTATAGTTTCTTCACAGTTTTTAATCTTAAATCTTCACAGTTTCTTATTCTTCTTTTTTTTAAACTTTCCAAACCTACTTTTTTGCTACCAGCAAAACACAGAGAGAAAAACTGTTAAACATATAATGTATTACTTTTCTATTGTGACCTTGCATCATTTGTTTTGAGATCAGAATCTTGTCCCTTCACCCGTCAGTTGGATCAGGTGTGTTAGAACAGGTGAAAAGGGTCACAATTGTGAGGCTTACACTGTGAGAAAGTTGTTTTATATTCTTACTGGGATTGTGCCAGGTCTAGATAGACTTCAATTAATTATTCACTTAACAGTAATCTGTAACTCCGTGTGATAGTGTTTATGTGTCAATCCTATCCTCAGAATCTTGCTCTTCATAATATAAATATCATATTATTATATTTTGTGTCTGATTTGAATTTATGTGGTTCTTCTAAAAGACTTTCCTGTCCTGAATTTCAGTCATTCACATCTGGTCACCTGAGCTCACAGCATATCAATATTCAGTAAGCAAATGTTATAAGGGGTGTCCAGAATATACCAAAAAAATGAAGGAACATTTAAGTCTTTACTGATATAACTGTATTATTTGAGAGCAAATGACATAACAACAAAAGTCAATGGAAAGCAAAATCAATCAACACGCCGAAGGCATCATATTAAAACAACCCTACATGTCTGTATTCTCACCTGCAATTTCTGGACATGCGTCTGATGAGAAGGGCATCAGTCCCTGGACAGTCTGTGGCATGTTTTGGTGGTGTTGGATCCACTGAAACAGTCCAAGAGCTTCTTAATTGGATTCAGGTCTGGGGAATGTGAGGGGCATTCAGTGAAAACATTATTGTCATTCACACTCCGGGTGGGCGGGGCATTGTCCTGCACCGGGAAGGAACCAAGGGCCTACTGCATCAGTGTAAGGTGTGAGAAAGGCATTTAGGATTATATCTCAGTACACCTAACAGCATTCAGGGTACTGTTCAGGGTCACATGGAGGCTTGTGTGACCCTCCAGTGTGCATATGCCTCCCAGACCATCACTGTCCACCACCAAACTAGTCATGCTGGATGATGTTTCAGGCAGCATAACCTTCACCACTACATCTCCAGATTCTTTCACACTATCACATGTGCTTAAAAGTGAATCCTGTTTCATCTGTGAAGCACAGAAGCAACTGTAGACAGGAAGGATCAGGAGAGCATCACAGTCTGTGGCCATCACCTGCAAAAACCATTCCACATTCAGGGCTTGCTTTGTCTATTCCATGCAAATGTTGTCACTTTCATTTGCAGGAGAGATGGAGGCAGACATAATTGCAGGTGCATACAGACAACAGACAAACATCACTACACAATGACAAAGAGCTGCTGAAACAAAGGGCCACTTATACACAGAGACTAGAAAGACCTGGAGTAGATAACTAGAGGGCAGGGCTAAAAAGGAGGCACAGGTAGAAGACACTGATTATAGCGCAGATAGGGCAGAGACAACACAGAAAACACAGAGCTATGTTTTAGAAAAGCACATGGCAAACAAACAAGACTAAACAGAGACTAAACAAGGACAGACAAGGAACAGAATGCAAACAAGACCAGACAGAAGTAATTCATTTTCTCTCTCTCTCTCTCTCTCTCTCTCTCTCTCTCTCTCTCTCTCTCTCTCTCTCTCTTTATCTGCATGCAAACTTCCTTTTTCTGCTTGTGAGTTTTGACTTTGAGGTTTAGGTTGTCTAGGCAACCAGGCAACCGCAGGCCAAGTCATTACATTGTGGTGAGAGAACTATCTCCTGTTCATCTGAGAAACTGAGCAATAGATGAAATAAACATTTCTGTCTTTGACCTGTCAGCACCGTAGCGTGGAGAGCATACACACAGCATTCCATGCTCAATGTCTTAAGCACTGTTATAAACAAAAGCAACGTTGATTGTGGTCTATTAAAAGGGGAGTTCAGAGAATCTATTGAGCAGCTTGCCAACATTGAAAATGAGAAAGTGCCAATTGGTTGTAATTGGTGGATTCTAGCTATTTGTTTGCAAACATGTTTGACTGAGTTCATACTTTAACCAATTAAACATGAAATCAAATCAAATTCATTTGTATGGTGCTTCTGATGTCACAAAGTAACTTTACAGAAGTCGAAAATAAGATGGTCAACACAAGAAACAAAGGATAAAGACATAAAACCCAGATGAGCAAGTCAAAGACTGAGAGTATTTAGGAAAAAACACCCTCAGAACTGGAGAAAGAAACCTTGGGAGGAATCAGGATCATGAGGGGGGACCCTTCCTCTTCTGGACAAACTACTTATACATGACTGATAGGGGACACTGGACCACCACCCGTCTGCTGTAATGGGTAGGTGTACTGAAGTACTGAAGTTTAATGGTGGTTAAAATAGTAACAGTGGCATTAATTATGGTCCATGTACATTTCTCCATAGTCTGTGATAGCAAGTCAGCAACTAGCACAAGGCAGGAAGCTAGAAGGTGGGCAGCCAGTATGATGGGGTGGCAGGGGAGCTTGAGGTCATACTTTGAAGGGGTGGCAGGGATACATTAAGTGTATTATTTAATTATAGTAATTATAGTAATTGTCTGGTATCTGGTAACTATACATGCTGAAGACACCTGCTCATCCAGTGTTCCAAAGGTATTAACACGGAGTTTGCACCCCAACTGTCAGCTCTCAGTCACAAGAGCGTGACTCCAACTCCTCTCAAAGATACTGAATGAAGCTCAGTTACTACAGAGAATGCAGGTCCACTGCTCCATGGCCCACTGATGCAGGGCTTTATACCCTTCTAGTGGAGGCATAACATTGATCATGGTGACCATAGACTTATGTATGGCTGGTACAGAGATTCCCGTTTGATTAGCACTCGTGTGTAACCTCTGAATTCACCTAATATATGAACAATTTTGAACAAGTACTTCTAAGAGTGATTGGAAGAAAACTGGACCTCGATACAAGCCCTTAGAAGGCATAACTGATCATTCTACTCTTCTTGCAGAAGAACTCTTCCAAACAGAGTATGCACATTTTAGAGTTTTTCTATGCCTTTAGTTACTTTTAAACTACCAAGTGTTTGACCTTTAAAGGTATTACTTCTGTCTATGACTGCCTACAGAAGTGCATTACATGACATTACTGCATACATTAAGGCCACGGCTGCAGGGCCTCTTCCTGTGGTTTGAAGCATGTGTCTGAAAAGAGGCAACATTTCACTCTGTCTTCCATTGTTTCCGGGATTAGAGATCAGCATGCAGTGGTAAGACCCCTTTTTCTGTGTAATTAGGAGAATGTACAAAGATGTAAAGTTCCTTTTGACTCTGACTCTGACTTTGTGATGATATATTGTGGTATACAATGGGTTTATATAAAATAACTCATCTAAAATGACACAGGGGCGTATTAGCATTGTGTACTTACAGTGTATTTATTGAGGTATTACATAAGTTTACACAAATGTATCATCAGTCTCAGGCAACAACCTCGATTAAATAATAATAACCTCTTAACTCCAGTTCACTTTGGAGCCTTTATATTGGTCTATTAATCATAAAACTCTTGCACAATATAAGGAAACAATTATTTAAATTATGTCCAAAAATGAAAAAGGATTTTGCATGACAATGAGGATACATTTGATTCTGGTCTCCTGCTCTTTTGACATTTGACATCACTGCATTGTACAAATTTGTCTTACAGCTTTTATTCAACACAGTTTGACTCTGTGATACAATAAGAAATGTATTAAACAGTGAAATATAAACTAAATGTTAATAAGTGTTGATTGCAAGAACACAAGGGAGGAAATGTGCAAAGCGGCGGCTGAACTGTTGATAGAAGACGCTCGAAGAATACAGTGCTTTCATCCATAAAGTAAAAAGCACTACTAAATGTTCCATACGGTGTAGTGTTTCCTACTTTATGGACGAGTGGACTGTTGGCTGCAGTGGAAAACCAGAAGGATCTGCATCAACGTTTTATGATACTTTGGTTGCTTAGTTCATGAATATATATGATGACATGTATCTTAAAAAAGACACATTAAGACATAAATAATGTACAAGTATGTATTTCTTAACTGATATGGGACTGAAATAAATGAACTGAGATGAAATAATGAGTGAAATGAATGAATGAAATAAATATGCTGATATATTCACCAGTTTATGGTGTGTTTTTTAATTGCTCAGAATCACAGCAGCAGCAATTATGAAGGGTTTCACTGAAAACTAAAGATATCCCACAGCTATATTTCAGATTTATTTTATTTAGATTTATTTTGGTGTTTTTTTTTTGTTTGTTTGTTTTTTGATTTGTTTTTGTTTTGTTTTGTTTTTTTGGTGAAAAGTAGTCAAAGATCACACCAGATCACACCAGATCACAAAAAGGACACTCCATGAATACAGTTGTTTTCTTTATTAACATATTTCAATAATATGGACATTTGCTCTTCATTTAAACTATATTGAGAAATGGAGGTAAAATACCCAAAGATCTTAAATCTTAAAACTTATTTTTTTGTTCTCTGTCTTAATTAAATGTAAATAAAATAAGTGCACAGTTATTACTTAATGTGCCTTAAAATTAGAAGGTAAATCACGTCATCTGCAGATGATTAGAACATTGTTTTGGGAGGGTTTGAGGAGAGCCGAAGAAGGTTTACTCTCTTTACTAAACTAAACATGCCTGAGCATGTTTTCCCACAATGCCCACTTTATTTTACCAGTGTGATCACTCTGTACAGTGCCTGAGCATAGAATTCGGAAATGCTGTCAGTGATACTTCCTCTTCTTGATACACGAGAGTCGTGTATCAGCAATGATGTACAATCGTGAACTCCATTTTGCTGTGTGAGAGCACTTTTCTCAACCCAAAAATCTACACCTTGATGATGTAAGTACTCAGTGGTCAGAATATAAAGTGCAACGTGAGCACGGTGAAGTGGGTGAGTATGTAGGGGGAACAATTTACATGTAAGACATGTAGAATGTCTCTGATCAGTTTACATACATGTAAAGTATTTCTGTGTTTCAGAAATGTAAACAGATGACTTCTGTTGTTCTTGTTTGTTTTTGATTTATGTCCTTTGACCACTATTGGTAAAATGGATCTCCAGTTTGGGGTTAGGATGCAGGAAAGTTTTGCTCTGATGACCATGGAAATTATATTTGTGTAGGTCTCATTGCACCACCACGTTAACATGTGGAATCTTCCTAAAGAGCTTTTTTTCAGTCAAAAATTTCTAGGTCTTCCAGAGATTAAAATCCACCATTCATGTGTACTGACGCAAAACTTCTCCTTCTTTGTGGACAACAAATATTTAAAATTTTGAGAATGCCAATTAACTTATGTCTTTTGGAGATCAGTTTATCTTCTGCTTACTAATTATTCACAGTAAAAGGAATTTAAATGGGACATTTTGTTCTGCTCTTTAATATTGGTTTGAACAAACCCTCATCAGTGTGGCATTGCTCTTTCCATTTGTGGGTAACCCTGGTGTTATTTTAAGGCTTTCTCCGTTACTTTATTAGCAGAAATGAACTTATTACTCTATATGAATTATGTGAATTCACTGAATAATCATGTGAACACGAGTGTCAACTTTGGCAGTAGAACTTGCTCAGAAATCATAAAGTACAAGCATTTGCAGGAAATGCTTAGTATTTTAAAACCATAGCATTTGAAGGGTAAATGCACCCCAATTGGAAACTCGGCTGCTTGATGTCCTCTTCTGCCCATCTGGTGCGATGGTAGCTTGTGTAACATTAGTGTGACGCACTTGCAAGGGTCAAGGTTGGTAAGGACATGTTTAAAACAGTATTGAAACAAGTCCCAGTGTGTCACACAAGGCAGGGCAGACTCCATCAGCCTTAAACCAATCATTGCCATTATAGTGACTGATTGGTTTAAGGACACTCAGAATAACGATCAAGGTTCTGTGAAGTCATCTGGTGTAAATGCATGGTATAGATTGCTTGTGGATGAATACTCCCTTTCTTTTGCAGTGATCATCATACTGTTACCTATCATAGTATGAATACTTACAATCCATGTATACAAAGTTAAATAATAGAAGCTATTTTTAAAAATAAAATTAAACCAAAACACCAGTTGCATGAAAAACACACCAGAGTAAAATATGTGGTTGTCTGTTTACTTATTAAAGCCACACTAAATGCAGTATTAAGAAGAGACATAAAGTCTAACATTTATTCTGAAGTGATAAAAAATAAAATAAAAAATAATACTCTGTATAAAACAAGAAGACTGGCATATATGCTTTAAGGCTGTTACACTAGCTGCTTCAAAGTGTTCCTGTAGCACACAGAGGTGAAACTATGGGCTGCTTATCGCACTGTAAAGCTATACTATTGAGTTTGATTGCCACACAGTTGTTTCATGTACATAGCTGATGAAAAGACACTTAACACGGTGAGTAATATCCAGTTGCTTGAAATGACAGTGGGCAAGAATGATATCTGGTTGATTACACTTATCACTTGATCCCAGGTCACATCTTCAAACTGTCCTTATTCCCAAGGCAAAGGTTGAAGAAAATTTGATGGCACAAGGCCACGATAACCATGCAGGTCTCCCTGGAACAATTAATGAATTTTAATATATTCGTTCATGAGTTAAACTTGCAGAAAATGAAAAAAAGATAGCTGGAATGAAATGGTTTGATGCTTACATAATAAAAACCATCATTGTCCATATCTCCAAAAACGTAGATTATGTCTCCTGCTCGGAAAGGAAGCTCATCCTGCAAATCAAATCATCAGAAAATCCCAAACAATTTTACAAATTAGGCTTAAAAGGGTTTAAAGCTCCTGATCATATAAATAAAGCTAAATAGTCAAAATTAAAAAGGACACGTCATGTATATTTATAATTTAGCATTACATTTAACAACATATGCACAGTCACCTCACTGTCCATGTTGGGGGAGCTTTCCCAGGGATCATAATCGAAAAGGGCCACCATCCTATGGACTGCCACATCATCAGGCACACTTGGTGACTCACTAAGCACTGATAAAAACACACAACATAAATAATCAAGAAAAAAGGCATCACATGAGGCATCTATCTCATCCCTGCTTGGTTATGTGCACACCGAATGTGTAAAACCTCCATAATAACTATTAAAATATTATAAAATACCTATTGAGCTTTCTGGAGACTCCTCAGGAAGGAAACCCTGTTTATACAAATGAAGTTTGAGGTCTCCGTCTTCTATAGGGATCTCAGACACCATATTACTTGGTACAAAGCCAAAGTGACCAGCCAGTTCACCACGATAGAAGCCATCATCATCTTTATCACCGAATACCTGATGAAATAGTTCATTTCATTCATTAATTTAATCTCACTAACAGGTCATGGGACAGTAAAATGAAAGCAGTCAGAGCTACACTGTAAAAGTGAAAACAACCATGACAGTCATATTCAACAACCTGCAAATACACAGTTAATACCTATGTTGAAATAAGGTTGTGGACCAGCAGGACTGTACTGTGAACTTGTTATCTTATCATTTGCCAGGTTATATTAATAACATAATAAAGCCAATAAGACCAAATAATCCTTTGCACACAGTTCAATAAAATGTCACGACAAAGTGACATCAAAGAAACATTCTAGATTACCTTAATAATCTGTCCTGCTTCAAAAGACAGTTCCTCCTCCATTGCCTCAGGGTTTGGAGACATCACAGCAGGGTTGTACGAGAAAAGTGCCACAAAGATACGAACATTTGGGTCATACATCTCCCTTTCTTGCTCCCATCCTTCCACATCTTCTGGTGTAGCCACCCTCAAACCATCTGAAAATAGGTAAACATCCAGTCCGATCATTTCAGTCAAAGTCTAGATGTTCAGACCACAGACAGGTGCTGCTCACTCGTTCTTTTCCAAGTTAATCTGCCTGCGACTTATGCTCTTGGATAAAATGAAGAAATTAAAGTAAATGATCAATTGAGTTATTTTTAAGAAATAGGCAGCAACAGCCTGGACTGCAAGAGAGAATGACACAGCCAAGCAGGAAGAAAAGACCTGGTACAAGCTTTAGGAGACAGACATAATCTGACGTTGGACTTCACTAATCCTGGCCCCACACATTCCTACTGATTAGCTGAGCTGTCTCTGGACTAGGCCAAGTAGGGCTAGATATTAACCTGCTTATGTTAAGGTTGGCACAATTACTCAAACCTCATGCTGCCCAGACACTCTTGTGAATGGATTTGGGTAAAATCTGACCACGCTTTCAGCAGCTGGAAGCCGTGCATCCAAGTGTAAATAATTAAGGCAAACAGTTGTCAGAATTGTGTAGCATCTGTGTAGAAGAAGCCGGAAATGTCTTGCTTGGGGAAACAGCTCTTTATTTTGCAGCCAGGCAGAATGTCTCACTGGAGTCAAGAAAATATGAATCAAGTGGGTGCATCTGATTCCTAGAACAGTGAGTCATTAAGCTTGCTTTACACACACAGATGGCAAATGCCACTAATTAAGTGGTTTTACGTGCTTGGTTGTCAAGTTGTTTAGGTAACAAATCCACAAGCAGTTATTGCATTTCCCCTCTAGCCAAACAGAGCTGTATCGCTGTGACAGTTGCAGTCCAACAATGATGCCATGTGACCTGGCAGTTGTACAGAGTACAGAGTCGCATGCAATAAAGCTTTCAAATAATTATCTCAAAATTATATGTGTTACATAAGTGACTACGGAAATATTTAGTGGCATCTGATTGCCCTGAACATATGAATCTGAGTAAATGTAAAGATGGCAACACTATTATAACTCTGCAATGAGTTACATATTAGACACAGTGCAGCATAACTATGACATAAACATGTCATGGCAGACATCTTGTGCTGTTATGAAGTGTCTTGTCAGATCATGTCCAGTAATATATGTATCATGTTATCATTACCTAATTGTCATGACAGCTACTCTACTCTTTTTCTTTAAAATTCTATGTATTCCATAGTAGCACATGTCAGGACAGTTACCATTTTTTGTACTTGGTTACAAATTTTGCAGCATTTTTTTTTAAAATAAAAATATAATATTTGTTTCAGACATCATCCTGTGGGGTGATCAGGTTTAGGTGTGAACTTTAAAGGTGCCACAGAATGCATCCATAATATTTAAGTTTTTCTTTGATACATAAATATAAAGTATGTGACTGATTGGGGTGAAAATGTTCAGATATATTTTTAAACCCATATAAAACCCTGTTATTTTGCCTTAGAAAGAAGCATGGTGATATTATTTTTAGGAGCTTGTAGAAATTAATCACCACACAGGAGCCACACAGCATAGTCTAGCTTTGTTTTAAGGACTGTGAAAAGAACACTGTAATTATCAGGGTGTGGGGTCTGTGAGGATTACTATAAAACATAATATAATCTATTTACATTCTGTTCCTCTTGGATTAATTGTCTTTTTAAAGTCATATATTCAAACTGCAATGAAAAATATGTGAAATAAAAATATACATATGAAGTGAAGTGACATCAGACAGACCTGTGCGTCTACACCAAACCTCATGTGCTTATGTAACAAGTTTCCTGTCTAACACACACTTTTAAATCAAGGGTTCTTAGAATGATGCCACAGAAGAACCATTTTTTGTTCCATAGCGAACATCTTGTAAAAGTAATGTGAGTAATTGTGAATAACTTAAAGTCTTAAAGAGATCAACATGTTGATCAAAAATGCTTTTTCAAGAAACAAAATTACTGTGATGGACATTTAATAACTTAAACACACTGTAGAAAGTAAATGTAGAACTGCTCACTGAATCTGATCTCACACAGGTTTCAGTGTGAGTTGAAGTCCTGAAATGGAGATTCTCTATCATTTCACACCCAGCTGAAATTCTGGTTCTATTATGGGGTTTGGTTCCATCCATGTTCACACCTATAGGTTAGTCAGTGCAGTTTACAGATTCCTTACTGGGCAAGCCTGATGAGGACCTTTTTTGGGCCAGTTCTGACCCACAGGCCATATGTTTGACATCTCTGCTGTAACGTATAGTAGTATAGTAATCACCCTATTTGTAAGTACCTGTAATCTAATTACTTGTTTTAACTGTAACAGTTACTATTTGTTCCTTATCCTAATTACATATCACTGTTACAAACCTGGTCATTATTATTTGCATGGTGCTTTTCCTGAGTCTTACTGCATAGTTTTGCCCTATTTGTGTCTTTTCTGCATAGAATGTAGTTAGTTGAACAGATTATAACCGTTTGATTGGAGGGTTTTAAGCCCAGCACCTGTATAGTACCCACTACCATTACCAGGTTTGGCTTTGACACAGGGTGCTTTCTCTTCAGATGTGTGTTTTGCTCCAGTGTTGTACTCATCTGAAGATGCACTTTTTTTTTTGAGGCACTAAATGTTGAGTTTTTTTTAGCTCCTTTCTGCAGACAAGAACACAGGAAAAGCTGTGGTCTGGTATCTTTTTCTGAGTAGCAACCCATATTTTAAAAACCAGCAGAGTCTGAAGGTGATGTGCTGCTCTTAAAAGCTTTTAGAGTAAGTGTGTGATTTTGGGGGAGTAAATAAAAGACAAAACTTTTACAAAACAGTTGGAGTTTTGGAATTGGCCTTCTTTGACAGTTTGAGGTTTTTGGCTGGTCACTTCCGAGCATCAAACTCATTATTCAGCTTTGCCAAATTCTGTTAATATAGTTCCAATCTGAGACATGGTGGAATATTGGCAGTGATGGATACCAGGCTGATAACATTAAATGGTGGGTGTGGTTACAGAATGATTTATAAAAGCACATTTGACAGCAATTACAGCCTCAAGTCTTTTTGTGTAAGATGTTACAAGGTTGGCTACAAGCTTTCGTTCTTGTCTTGCAGAACCTCTCAAGCTCCATCAATTGGATGGGGAGCATTGGTGCACATCCATTTCTAGATTTCTCCAGAGATGTTCAATCAGATTCAAACCTGGGTTCTGTCTGGGCCACTCAAAGACATTCACAGAGTTGTCCCGAAGCCACTTCTTTGTTATCTTGGCTGTGTGCTTAAGGTTGTTGTCCTGCTGGAAGATAAACCTTCGTCCCAGTATGAGGTCCGAAGCTTTCTGGAGCAAGTTATCATCAACGATGTCTCAGTCATCTTTCACTCAACCATGACTAGTCTCCCAGTTCCTGCTACAGAAAAACATAATTTGGACTTTCAGTGCAGCAGAAATTTTTCTCTACCCTTCCCCAGATCTGTGTTCTGATACAATCCTGTCTCTGAGGTCTACAGACAAATCCTTAGGCTTCATGGTTTGTTTTTTTTCTCCAACATGTTCTGTCTACTATGGAACCTTATATAAACAGATGTGTGCCTTTCCAAATCATGTCCACTCATGTGAATTTACCACGGGTAAATTGAGGATGACCAGTAGAAACAAGATCATGTCTGAGCTCAATTTTGAGTGTCATGGCGAAGTTCGGAAAAGTTAATACATTTGCAAACCTTTCATTGTCATTGAGGGGTATTGGGTGTAAATTTGATTGATTAAACAAAATGTGAAGCACTGTGAATACTTTCCAGATGTAATTTAGATCTATGAGCAATGATCTTTGGTTTTGAAAAAGGGGAGGTGGCATAAAATGTGAAACCTTTTATGTGTCTCATCCTGTAAACAATACACAGTTTCAAGTGCAATAACAATAATAATGTGCAATACCCCCTCCTACTGGACTCTATTCTGTTTTTTCTACTTTTTCTCAGGCACTATTTATATATATTGTTTATTGTAATATAGTCTCTATATTATATATTCTTTATATTTATATATAGTGTTTCTTTACTAAATTATTATCTTGTTCTACCTTTTCTGTACTGTACTTATGTTGCGGCTGGAACCTTAATTTCCCTGAGGGAACCCTCCCAAGGGATCAGTAAAGTTCTATCCTATCCTATCTTATCCTATCCTATCCTATTTCATGTGACCCTGCCTGGTAAAGGACTCAAGCCTTGCCCAAAGGGTCTTAAAGTGTAGGCCACATATATAAATAACAGTCCCATGTACTGTAAATGGCTTGTGACTCACTCACACATGCTAATACAAAGCTTTGGCCGTCAAATTCAATGTCCTTGTTAACATAAGATAATACTTTATTAGTCTGCAGTGGGGAAGTTCACAGGTTTCTATTATGTCAAACTGTGGTACAGGAAAACGTCGGAGTAGCTAATAAATGTAGAACTAAAAGCAGAAACGAGTCAAACGAGTCTTGTTGTATTGCACATAATGCTTATATGGTCATGAATGAATTTCTTGACCCTTCTCCTCAAAGACCTATGAACTCGCTCAAGGACATGAATGATAAACATGTAGTGTGCCAGTCTTCCAACCAAGGCACAACAAGAACTTGGCATTATAATGGTCTAAGCTGACATAGTGATTATTGCAAATGATAAAAACATTGTGTATGCTTGACCTGTGCTATACAATAACACAACCATGAACATATTCCAGCACAGCCGTTACACATGAATTTTTAATAATAAAAGCCTGTCATTCACTTTTAAGTCTTTGATTAGCAATGATAATGCTAGTTCCCAGTCAGCAGGGGTGAGAATATGGCAGTAGCCATAGTGGATGTGTCTGATGAGGTAGTGATGTTGGATGAGCCTTTTGAGGAACAGCATTTTCTGCACTCTATTGCATGACATTCTTCATTAATGGCCACAGCCTCTATCCAATATTTTCTTCACTATATGCCACATGTAACTGGCACAAACATGATACTGTCACATGAAAATGGAATGGTTCTCTCTGTGGTGGAATGCAGTAAAATGCTGCCATAGGAACCAGTAAGTTTTCCAGTCTGCAGACTGCAGACTGCAGAATTTTTGTCCAAGTTAACATGTCTTCCTGCAATTTTTTGTCCACTGTGCTCACTCTGCATGATGCAGCAGTTCATGAGAATTATGGTTTGAGGTTGACTGAGACTCTAGTCTGGGTTTACATTTTAAGGATTGCTGGTATTTCCTCCTTTTGCTGGAATAAAGTGGATAAAGTGTCTCTGAGGTCAACTTGAAGAAAGATTCCTCCATGTGTCTTTAAGCTGTGTGAAGTTTCAGTGTCAGTCTTTGTACAGACGGTCTTGCATTTTAAAGTGTGTTGTTTCATCTTGTTTAGTATGGGTTCTCTGCAATGTGTGATAAATGCCTAAACGAATTATTAAATAATATCTAAATGTTAACAACAATACATAATAAATTGAATAAAAAAATAATTAATGGCAGAAATAAGAAACTAAAATCAGATCAATCCATTCTGCTCTCTGGTGGATTATCTGTGCACTGCAAGGCAACTCTGATTATGGGATTAAACAATGTGTTTAATGTGTTTGTGTTTAATGCTTTAGTTCTTGAAAATAAAACATACAAACTACAAAATAAAAGTCATGCACGTTCAGAGTGTTGTTTTATTTCTTTTTTAAATTATTGTTCAGAAGGTCAAATAAACACTTTCACCAATTTCAAAGAATTTAATTTCATTGGCAATCATTTGATGTTTCAGCCTTTAAGGGTAAAAAGCCTCTTGTAGATTTAAGCTTGATTAAAGAGAACCATGTTAAATCATTTTTTAAAAATGCCCAATGACCCCACTTCACTAATACTTTTTGGATCAGTGTGCCACAGTTTGGGTGCATAGATGACTGTTTCCCCATTTATATATTAGGAGGACCTATATAAACAAGTAAAAACTAATTCTAAAATTGATTTTAAAGTCTTTCTAAATCTGGAGTGATGTGTTATTCCTAGTTTAGGTTAAAAGTGTGGTAGTGCAATCTACTTGGAATGAAAGCATGAATCAGCTTCTCAGCATCATGCACTCATGTATCCTGTCATTTGGCTGAACAGAATGTATAGCTGAGTTTCCTCTACATAACATTTATATTGGGTTCACTGATTATATTATCCAATGTTAGCATATTTCATGGAATAAGAATAGGAACAAGACAGCTTGCTTTGGAAACATCACACAATATGTCATACATTATATAACCAAATGTTTGTAGACACTCCCTGTAATGCATTCACTTTAAATTGCTCCTATTGCTGTTACAGATGTGCAAAAGCACACACAACTTGTCTAGTCCATTTAGAGAAGTAATGCCAATAGATAAATATGAACCTATTGCCACATTATTTAATGCCAGGCTTGGTCTATAGGTGCATATATCCCCCAAGTATTGACCTGTGGAACAGTGAAACTTTGTTCTCTGGAATTATTCTGCTCCGGATACGTTCGGGAGTAGAGACAGTTATTGAAGAAACAATGAATGTGCAGGTGTCCCAGTAATTTTGTCCATAATGTCTATTTCTTTGTTATATGATCTCCAAAAATCTTCTCTCTGAAATGTCTGAACCTGGTTAAGGATACATCTCGATAGACCAACCCAGATGCTATGGTCAGTAGTCAGTTTTGTCTAATCTAGCAGAAAACATTGCATAAAAATTGCATTTTAATAGCAATTTTAATATTTATAAAATGTATGATCATCATTTATAAAATGTAATTCACTGAACTGCAATTTTCTTGTGAGGAACAAGTTAAGGATACCTTATGTCCTAATTGCTGGTATTTCCTCCTTAAGCTCGAATAAAGTGTCTCTGATGTCAACTTGAAGAAAGATTCCTCCATGTGTCTTTAAACTGTGTGAAGTTTCAGTGTCAGTCTTTGTACAGACGGTCTTCCATTTTCCTCAATCCTGTGATACAATAAATATTTCATAGTGGTTTCTATGCAGAGCTCTTCATGTCACCCCAACCATGACACTTCCAACTCCATGCTTTGCAGTGCTCAAATGCTTTGTTTGGTTTTCGGTTACTGTGCTAAAATAATCAAATTTTGGATTAATCTGACCAGGGTTCACTGATCCTGAAGTACTGGTCTTTGTCTAAGTATTCTCTAGCCAGTGTTGTCTTGGCATGATGATTTTTTCCTCCTTGTACACATGAAAATCAAACTCCCATGCAGTCTCTTTCTCTTTCAACAATCAAGGGCAAACTAAACTAATGTCTGAGGTTTCAGTAAGATAGCCTCCTCCAAAGTCCTCTATAACGATGGTCTAATGATTTGAAGCTGATGTGCTGCACCTGATTCTAACTTTCAATATATGAAGCAATAATAAATGTGGGGGTTTACTAACTTATTCCTTGCAAGACTATTGGACTTCTAATAATTACGCTCTATGATTTCATTAACATTAGAGGTGTTCAAAGTCAAGGGTATTCATGGGGTGTCCTAACTTTTTTGGTTATTAGATATACTTAGCAAAGCTTCAAAGAGATACCACAACAATGTTGATGCTTATTCCATATGAGATTACTAGGTCAAATGTATTGCCCAGTTGGTGGGCTCAGTTAGTGAGATTTCTGTCATTCAGAAATCTCATAGCCTATGAGTCAGTCATTTATCCAGTCAGTCAGTCAGTCAGTCAGTCAGGATTATCCAGGCTTAACAGTGAGAATAATGCACAAATGTTGAGAGAATTCAGGAAGAAACACTGGAAATTTCTTGGGTAGCCTGTAAAGTGTTAACCTAATCATAAATATCTTAGATTTAAACAGAATATCCAGATTTTCAGGAACCCTTGAACACAACCTCCTCTTTTTTCCCGTCATACTGATTCATAGAACTAATAGTCGGCATGACAAGATTCAAAAAGAGCTACAGCATCATCATTTTTAATTTATAATTTTAATTCTTAACAAAGGGCAACTCTTGTTTGCAAGTGTATCTTTTTGTCTTCTGCTACCAATCAATGTTTGAATAAAGGTGAAAGTCTCAGCAGAGAAATCCATTTCATTAGTTGTTGCAAGACATTTGAGTGACACTACAAAGGCCTTATAGCCTTGTAGAAATTGTTTGATGATAGAATATTTGACCTACAGTGGTTCAGATGCAGGCTGTCACATTTGTCATTGTGACACACATTGTGATGCACAGTCTCACCTGTGCACCAGGAATGTCAGCCATGTAAGATGCCATGGACCCAGGCATGCTAGCAATGTCCTGTTAGCAACCTCAGGAGCCTTACAGAACCTGCGGTACTGTCTCCAGTGTCACGGTGTTAACAGAGGCACTCTGGTGGTTTTATCCTCTCATCAAATGGAAGCTAAAGAATGTTGTGGGATATGTGTGTGGGGCCTCCTGCACAGGAGTTCTGCAAGTGTTACTTATCTGTTCACACAGACAATTCTGGCCAGATGATGACAGTCCCAATGATTAAGCACCTGTGGGAGGCTACTGTGCTGTCCATTGTGGGTGGTAATGCGTTATTTAACACATTCCTGCTACACACATGACACGAGGTACTTAAGAAATGGAAAGTCCTATTTTCATGGCTATCTGAGCTTAATGAGTATAGTTTATACTTAGAGCTTAACTAACTCAAAAACCTGTGTAGAATTCATTGTAAAACCCAGGTTGAGGGAATTCAAATGCTTTAAAAAATGTTGACTTAAATAATTTGAGTTTTAACACCCTCAACACCGTACAAACGATGCTTTTGTTGTATCATATTCGTAGGCAGGTAAATCAAGTAAACTTAGTTTAAATTCAAATGGTTTCATAGATGAAAAAAGAAACATATAATAAAATCCATATTCTATTCTTACAAATGCTGATGGCATCAACTCTGCATTAGTGGACAATATAGCGTTAAAGCTACATACAACCACCAGCAGAGAAAGAGGTAACTTGCTCTTACATCCTCCAGCAGTGAGAGCAGGCAAGGGCTAAGAAAATGAACACATGGGCAAGGTAACCTTGGGGGAAATGAGTAGACAATGGTGGTTAGTGGGGATGACACACCCCAGTATACACACTGATGGTTCCTGGAGTCAATTTCTTTTCCTCACTCAGTTCATTCAAGCGATTATAACATATATTAATTAAATTAGCTAAACTCAAAATATGCCAAAAAATTTGATCTTACTTAAAATAAGTGAATTTGAGCCTCATCTATTCATTTTGAGGTAGGTTGGCTTAATCGTTTTAAATGATCCCAACTTTCTGTAATATTCAAGTTCTGTTAACTTGAAGTAATTCATTAAGAGGTGCAGTTTTTACAGTGTGGGTGTCATATCTGCACCATCATATTGTGCTTGAATAATTCACATCACCTTGCCATGAGCACTTTGTTGAGTGTAGAACCTCACTCGCGACACTTCACAACTTACAGTATATAGTTGTGTGAGTTCCCATGCCAACCGCTAAGGTAAGACCACATGCTAATCTATTTACATACTGCTATCCCATCACTTTTGACATGTCAGTGTTCGCCAAGGTAAATACAGTTTTCCATTCCACATCACCTTGAAGTTATCCTGTCATGCCACTCTGCTGGTCAAACACCTTGAAATTCATTTTGTTTCATGGTAGCAGAAAAACAGGAAAAGTAGCAAAAAAAAAAAACATGAAAAATGATTTGGTTGGCATGGATGGCTCCTCTTACCTCATAAATGCCAGGAGTATGACAACCATAGCAGTCATGACATTGTGGTGTCAGTTGTTATCACAAAGCATGAGACAAACCAGTCATTAACAGTGACTGATACAGGTAATAATGCTTTGAACCTTATCAAACACCACAATATGACTTTGATTTGTAAGGCAATCACTGCATATTTTGCAAGACTGTGCTGCACAACTCATCTCCATAGTTCATGATCAATATTATCTATACATTCAACAAAACGTTCTACATCCTACAATCGGTTCAACAAACCACATCAAATTCAGGACAATAAACATTTATTAAGCTATGTAACGATTTGTGCGCTAAGCAGACTAAGACAAAGACAAGGGAGGCAGATGTACATACAGGGGTTTAGGATTTAATATAATAAAGAAGAAAACAAACAAAGAGGAAAACTAGAGAATACAATACAAACTAAAATCGCATGGAAACAAACCCACACAATCACCAAACAAAAAGACTGACAAAGACGGACTGAAACAGAGGGTCTTAAATACAAGGACAGAAATACAAATATCTGGGACACAATGATGAACGGGATGAAGCTGTGGAGGTACATGAGCTTTCAAAGTCTTCAAAAAACAACCTTTTCATTAAACTTACTTTTTGGTATTTTTAACTATTATTTTCTTAATAAAATATATAGAAAAATGTTCAAGTAGATGCACACAGCATCATGAGAATACACAATAACAAAAACAAACAGACAAGGAAAAGTCTGTAAGTAGTAGTTGGTCTGTGTCTTTGCTGTGCAATGAAGGAGTTCTTTACTGTGATGTAGCAACAAGCAGCTAATTGAGGGACTATAATTAGACAGAAGGAAATATAAACATTAAGACACGTTATACACAATGTTCATGAATCAATTCATCTTACTTTATTTATCTCCTGATCTGCTGCATAAAAACAACAGAACATCCTAAGTTAAGGTAAATAACACTGTGACAGCAATGAACATAGCACACAACTTTAGTGCCTTGATAAAGAATTCCCCATGGATTTTTCACATTTTTACATTAAACCCAAATGTATTTTATTAGGATTTTAAGTTACAGACCAACACAAAGCAGCAAGTAATTGTGGAATGAAAAGAAAATGATAAATCTAAAAAGTATGACATGCATTTGTATTCAGCTGCAATTACAGAAGCAAGTCTTTGTTATTATTATTTTGTTATTATATAATTATTGTTATCAGTTTACCAGCAAAGCAATTAAACAATAGTCAAATCAGTTCAGAAGCCTTTGGAAGCCTCAGAAGGCCTGACAGCAGTAACCCGATGTGTTGTTACTACATGATGCCTCAAATCAATAAAACTAAGCCTTAGGATTATGATATCAGTATTGATATTATGTCTCACTCTGATATCCAGGCCCTGTCACTGATATAAAAGCACAGGGACTTTCCACAGTTTGCTGATCAAATATGCTTTGGGTTGCGATGTTTTTTTGGAAATTCTAAAATCATCTACTGCACCTTTAAGACCACAACCCTCATCAAATGGTAGTTCTTCCATTCACACCAGTACCCCTAATGAATGTGTCAGAGGGGGTGGCTGAGGATGAGTCAACATTACACAAAAAGATTTCCTGGCACTAAAGGTTCCTTGAATCAAATGTTTTATCTTGTAAAATGAACTAAACGGGCTGAACTCATCTCATAAAAAAATGTCAGTATTCTGGTGCACCTTTCAAGAGCCCACGTCATAGAAAAGCACATTTGTAACGAGGTTGAATATTAGGGGTGCAGAGATAAAGGCCATGGTTAGGTTTATAGGTAAGACGAGACTGTATTCTGTTAAGCAGTGAACATATTTTCTGTAAAAATGATAAATAAACATCAATAGATCACAATAATAAAATGAATACATGAAAATAATAAAAATCAAACATTAGGACAGTTTGTTTGTTTGTTCCACTTGGACTGTATTCAGACATTCAAAAGAAATGTTCTCTTTGGGACAAACTCCCCAAAGAAAAGACGAGCTGATTTAGAAGAAGCAGGCTGGTGTTGCAGCTCCTGCGTGTCCTTTGCACTCGCCGTAGTCAGACACCAGTCAGCTTAAACTAAGCTCAGCATGGACGTTGCAACCTTGCCAGTGATTTACAGCTTAAGGTTTCAGGCAGAAATTTCGAAACATTGTTTCTTATTTGTTTTTAATGGAGGCCGACACCAAGTGCTGCACCCAAGGACTCCATGCACTGTTCAGTTCCTCGTTGTGTATTGATTCTTCATCTTTTATATAAACAAATCATCTGTTACATCTCCTTAGCTGGTAAACATTTACAATGCAACTTTAGTTTGACCTCTGATATCTCTTATTGAGAGAACAGTGACTTAGTGAGATGTCCATACAGTCACTAAATGATGATTTTTTAAATACTTTGAATTGATACAGGAAGAATGTAGAGAAAACCTGAACTTGAAGAAGCTTGTAGACAGTTTGATCTTCATGAGAAGCTTGCACATAGAATCTTCATGGCTCCTCTCATTTCGACACATCATCGTGTGGCCCGGCGCTCCACAGCTTGGCTTGGCTGGTGTGTGATGCCCTTTAGACCCATGATATTCGGTTCTGTGAGGCACTTAATTCATGTGTGTGTGTTGTGTGTGTGTGTTGTGTGTGTGTGTGTGTGTTTGTGTGTGTTTTAATAAAGAATAAATTCTGTTGTGTATCCATATAGAATGACAAGTGAACTTGATTGATTTCCAGTGTCCACATATCACTGTCCAGTCCATGGTAAAAACCATGTACCTCTGTTTTTGTTCATTTTCACTTTTCTCCATCACGTGACTCGGACCGTTGTTCTTTGTATAGTATCAGAATTTCATGATTCAGGATGAAGGGACCAATAGAAAAGCTCCATGATGACTTTAACTCTTAGTTCACGTTCACTTCTGTTCAAAGTTAAGTTCATTTCTGCTTTCTCCTGTAAATTCTACGTTTGATAGGCATGTGTTTTTAATGTTAGTCACGGAACCTTTTAGCACATGTCCCATCGTCTCACCAGCGTCCACTGACATAAGATAGAGAGAGGGGGTAAAAAGTGGGCAGTTCAATATGGTTGGATTTTTAATTGTTCTGAAGGCCTTGTATGTACGCCCACTCTCCTGTCTGACCACGAGGCCCACCAACCTGTCCTAGATAACATCACTTTCATAGGTCCTAAAATACAAACCGGATTCCAAAAAAGTTGGGACACTAAACAAATTGTGAATAAAAACTGAATGCAATGATGTGGAGGTGCCAACATCTAATATTTTATTCAGAGTAGAAGACAAATCACAGATCAAAAGTTTAATCTGAGAGAATTTATAATTTTAAGGGAAAAATATGTTGTTTCAAAATTTCATGGCTTCAACAAATCCCCAAAAAGTTGGGACAAGGCCATTTTTACCACTGTGTGGCGTCCCCCTTCTTCTTACAACACTCAACCCACGTCTGGGGACAGAGGAGACCAGTTTCTCAAGTTTAGAAATAGGAATGCTCTCCCATTCATGTCTAATACAGACCTCTAACTGTTCAATCATCCTTCCTGATGCACCAAATGTTCTCTATAGGTGAAAGATCTGGACTGCAGGCTGGCCATTTCAGTACCCGGATCCTTCTCCAATGTAGCCATGATTGCTGCAGAATGTGGTCTGGCATTATCTTGTTGAAACATGCTGGGTCTTCCCTGAAAGAGATGATGTCTAGATTGGAGCATATGTTGTTCTAGAACCTGAACATAGTTCTCTGCATTAATGGTGCCTTTCCAGACATGCAAGCTGCCCATGCCACAAGTACTCACGCAACCCCATACCATCAGTGATGCAGGCTTCTGAACAGAGCGTTGATAACAACCTAGGTTATCCTTGTCCTCTCTGTCCGTCCCAGTGTTCCATAAAGAACTACATATTGTGACTCATCTGACCACAGAACAGTCTTCTATCTTGCCACACTCCATTTTAAATGACCCCTGGTCCAGTGCAAATGTCTGAGCTTGTGGAACTTGCTTAGAAATGGCTTCCTCTTTGCACTGTAGAGTTTCAGCTGGCAGCGGCGGATGGCACAGTGGATTGTGTTCACTGACGATGCTTTCTGGAAGTATTCCTGAGTCCATTCTGTTATTTCCTTGACAGCGGCATTCCTGTTTGAGGTGCAGTGACGTTTAAGGGCCCGGAGATCACGAGCATCCAGTAGAGTTTTACAGCCTTGACCCTTACACACAGAGATTGTTCCAGATTCTCTGAATCTTTTGATGATGTTATTCATGGTTGATGATGATAATTTAAAAGTCTTTGCTATTTTACTGGGTAGCACCGTTCTGGTATTGCCGCACTATCTGCGCAACAATGATGGAATTGGTGATCTTCTTACCATCTTGGCTTCAGAGAGACACTGACACTCTGTGAAGCTCTTTTTATACCCAATCATGTTGTCAATTGACCTAATCAGTGTGAATTAGTCTTCCAGCTGTTTGTTATATGCTCAATTTCCTTTTCCAGCCACTTATTGGTACTTGTCCCAACTTTAGTGGGATTTGTTGACAATGTGAAAATTAAAATCAACATATTTTCCTTTGATATGTTACATTTACTCAGATTAAACATTTGAACTGTCATCTATGATCTATTACAAATAAAATATTGACATTTATCATCACATCATTGCATTCAGATTTTAATCACAATTTGTTTCAGTGTTATCCAACTTTTAAAAGATCCAATTTGTAGAACCCAGTGGGACCCCACTGCTGGACCAGAGGGTTTACTGGAGAGGTGGAAGACCAGAAGTGTGGAAATAGGACTCAGACCGTGAGGATCACAGGAAAAGCTGTACTTCTATCTGCTCAGCTGTGTGGGAGGTGGATGAAGAACATCTATCACAGGCTCCAAACATCCCTCCACACAGCCCTGATCCCACACCGTCCTGACTGATCTGGATGAGGCCCTTTGATGGTCGTGGGGGCCTCTGGTACCCATATAAGGAGTGTTACATCATGAGAAAGGCGCCCACCTTTTTAGGCTGCTGACGTCACGCTGCAGAGGGCGGGGCCGCGGGGCGCGAGCGCAGATCTCGAGCAGCAGCTGCAGAGACGCGCTTCACCCGCAGACCTTCCCTTGACACAGGAGCAGAGAAGAGCCGCCATGGTGGACCGCGAGCAGCTGGTGCAGAAAGCTCGGCTGGCTGAGCAGGCAGAGAGATACGACGATATGGCCGCGGCCATGAAGGCGGTAAGTCTGTCAGTCTGTCTGTGAGTCTGTCAGTCAGTCTGTCAGTGAGTCTGTGAGTCAGTGTTGTGTAGACCGCAATCTGACCGCTCACAGGGTCAGTCTCACCGAGAACCTGCATGTCTGTGTGTGTTTGAGAACCTCACAGTGTAGACTGTCTGTCTGCTGTTTGGGCGGTGCCTCCCTGCTGTAGCCGAGCTTACACTGAAATGAATGAGACAACACTGTAACACTGATACACTGTAACACTGATACACTGTAACACTGATACACTATTACACTGTAACACTGACACACTATTATACTGTAAAACTGACACACTATTACACTGACACACTATTACACTGTAACACTGACACACTATGACACTGTAACACTGATACACTATTACACTGTAACAGTGATACACTATTACACTGTAACAGTGATACACTATTATGCTGTAACACTAATGCACTATTACATTGTTACACTATTACACTGCAACACTGTAAGAGTGAGACAATATTACACTGATACACTATTACACAATAACACTGATATGTTGTAACCCTGATACACTGTTAGACTATTACACTGCAACACTATAACACTGATACACTATTACACTGTAACACCAATACACTATTACTCTGTAACATTGATACACTGTAACACTGATACACTATTACACTACAACACCAATACACTATTACAGTGTAACACCAATATTCTATTACACTGTAACATTGATACACTGATACACTATTACACTGTAACACCAATACACTATTAAACTGTAACACCAAAACACTATTACACTGTGAAACTGTGAAACTGATACACTATTACACTCTTACACTGTAACACTATAACACTGACATGCTGTAACACTAATACACTTGCACTGTAACACTGATACACTATTACATTGTAACAATGATACACTATTACAGTGTAAGATTGATACACTATTACACAGTTGCATTATTACCCTGTTACACTATAATGCTCTAACACTATAACAGTGTTTCACTGTAATTCAGACACAATGTTTCAACACCGGGCTCTGACCTCTAATCTCCCAACAACAACTGTTATTCTCATATAGTCCCTCCTGTGCCCCGTCTTCACCCCTTCATTCATCGTCGACAGTCACATCTGGCCTCTCCACTCTAAAGACACCCGCTCAAATAAAACACTTTTTCACAGTGTTCCTCACACGAAGCGCTTTTCATCAGCCTCCCCCTTCTTTGAAAAGCGAGGCTGTTTTTCCTCTAAACAAACAGAGGCAGCAGAAATCCTTCCAGAACGTTCTCTCGTTGTCATATTGCAGTGGGGGCCAGCATTCAGCCTGCTAATGCACTCCTTCCTCTCGTTCACGGCCTTATTTGCTCCGGTTTTAGGGTTTGAGCACTGCTGACGATCGGCGTATGATCCCGCAGTGTCCTCTACACTCATTTAAAACTTCCCCAAAAGCTCCTTATTTTCAGTTAGCTCACTATCATTTGTGGTTGTGATTGTGGTTGAAAGAATGGAGCATTAAAAGCTGTTCTCCCTGTAAATACGTAGAAATGGGTTTTGTGAGCTCAGGGCCTTTAAGGATATTTGGTGAGACCTCCATGTGAACGTCCAATCACTGCCAACATCCAGTCAGAGTTCTATCGAGGCAGGAAAGGACATTTTCATTTGATCTGTGCATTGCACTGGCTGAGCGAGTGACACTGAGGAGGCGTCATTGCCCCCCTCCTTCTCTGCCTATTTAAGTGTTGACATCATGTCTATATAGCCGGACTGTGTTCCTTTTCTGATTATACTGATCATATAAACTGAACTGTGGACAGGACAGCAAGATCTGCAGTGATCATTAACCCTCGCAGGGCTTCCAGTGCAGATAATTCAGTGTGATCATCAGTTCTGGATTAGTGAACCTGCTGATATCAGTGCTTATAGACACACATAGAAATATGATTGATTCATAATTCATAGAATTTATAATAGTCTTTGCTTTCATCTATTTTTTTTAGAAGTTGGGTAATTAATGAAAAATCTCGAGATCAGAATCATTCAGATCCCAATTTCAAAATGACAGATTAATAGTGGGGCTGATAAAAATGACAAAAATATCATATCACGATATTTTACACATTTCTACAGAATTAATTACAATGCTGATAAAGTATCACCACATTGCCCAGACTAATCAGTAGTGGTATTGTATTTTAGGCCAAACGTACTGATATTTTTCTGTTGATAAGAAATTATATATGAAATGAAGTGTGAAGCATCAACAACGTTTTTCAGTTTGAAACGTCCATGAATTAAACAAATATAATTGAATTCTTAAAGAATTAAGAGGAAGAAGGCTTCTGCTGAAGCAAACGCCTGTGTTGGGTGAGTATTAATCAATCGATGATTAATAATTGGTGATAATAACCAATCAGTAAGCAACCTTGCGTAGACTGTAAAGATTTTAAACTAAACAGTTTTCTAACGTTGTTGCCTTTGTGTGACTCATTTGTTCCACTGATCAGGGCTGCATTCGGTTGTCTTTTTATGATGTGAAGCATTAAAAAATTCAGTCATGTGCTATTTAAACATTTCACTTCTAAACCTGCAGCGTTAAGCTGTACTAGCGGGACCCTCGTTCAGTTCCCGAGTGCCCTACATTCTGTAGCAGGAGTATAGCTGCCCACTGGTCCTCTGATTGGCAGGATCCCTCTCTTCCTAATGTAGGTATCAGCAAGTCTGGCTGTTTGTTAGGACACACAGACACAGGCTGGCAGTTAGTGTTCTCCTCCAAGTGCACAGAGATGCTCAGCAGTTCTGTGTGGTCAGGAGTTTGATGAGAAGCAGTGGCTTCACTTCAGATTCAAACCTGTGGGAGACTTTTCCTTTCCTCTCAGTTGACGGTGTTGAAATTCATTTTTGTTAAACTGAAACTGGGTTTGGATAAACGAGCAAATGTAAATGAAAAGAATTCTCCATTCAAAGTGGAGAGAATGGACTTCCCTCTTTCTTCATCCCCTCAAATCTCTGGTTGTAATTAAAAGCATTAAGATGTAACAGGAATATTGTTGGTCACGTTAAAGCACAGGATAAACAGACGCTGAAATAATAAACTATCCTGAAATGACCACTTAACTGACTCAATTCTTGTAAAGTTAATGAGGATGCTTTGTGTTTTCCAAATGTCTGTAATTCACTTGAGTGCTGTGGTTCAGTCGGTGACGTCTAAAAGCCACTGGGTAGTAAAGTGGTGTCCATCTGATAGATAAAAGCTTTTTCAACCGTAGAGCTACCAGCAGATCTCCTACCAGCAATGCATTTACGCAGAGTTCTTGGCTAAAGAGACTTATAGCTGTTAAGAATTGATTGACTTGAAAAATTGGAGGTAGAAGCTTTTTATCCTGAATACTTTCTAAAGCACATCTTGGCTGAGACGTCACACATCAGCCAGTATCTTTGTCTCCGAATACCAGGCCTCTGAGATGAAGAAATTAAGGACAGAAATAGCTGTGCATTTGTAACTTTTATATCTCATCTCTCTTTCTATGTTTAGCAGCCCTGCAGCACTTGGTTCCAGCCTGTCATTTCTCTGTCTTTGTTCCTTTCTTTCCACTCCTTCTTCAGGTCCTTTAAAGCCTCATTTATCACATTGAAAATGTGTAACAGTGGAGCTATTTTAGAATCAGTTGTTGTTTAATGCATGTAATTGTTATATAAACGACAGTCACTTTTAAAATATTAAAGTGAAAATATTTCAAATATTTAAAACAGCTGTCAGGAAAAAATATGACCACAACCATTCGCAAAGACACTTACTTATTTCATTACATTTTACTGTAGCTTTGCAGAAACCACGTGTTCTTCACGAAATCTTAAATCAATCTTGACTGTAATGTCTGCACCACCATAGCAAAAAACATGACTTAATGGACATAAGAGCACACACAAAAAGGACACCACACATACCTCTGTGGTTCTTATGTAATCACATCCCATACACAAGCGCTCTACGTCAACTGGGGCTGAAAATTGTTCTTGCGCTGTCACTAAATGAGATGCAGACCGTTGTGAGATCTGCGAGGCTCCTGATCTTACATAACTGAAATGTGCTGTTTTCCATTCGTTTGTTTGGTTAAAATCAGTAATGATAAGGTAATGACAGAATACGCTGCTCCTAGTAGGGTGTAGGCAAAGGTCAGTGAGAAGGCCACTGTAACAGGTGAACTGCCACGTAGTGGTCATCTTAGCTTACAGTGCAGCTGCCCAGGGCTGTTCGTGGGAACATTCCCCCCCCCACCCCAATGTCCACGCCCCCACCCATTCACCCTGCCCCCATGCTTAATGTAGCTGAACTCCTCTTGCTCTAGTAGTAGTGCTCAGTTGCTTCACTAAACAGTAGCAGGCAGCCTTCTTGGCAGTTTGAGGTGGACCGCTATACAAAATGAGACGATTGCCATGGAAACTGGAAACGGGACTAGGTGTAGAGCACTTGTTCATCTCTATGGCTGCACAGTTGCATCGAGGCAGCCAACGAAGCCCAGTGTGGATATTACCATTATGCAACTGAAGAATTATTGCTTTGATAACGTGTTCTCTGCTTTTGAACATGGCTCATACTGATACACAGAGACAAACAAACACATTTTCATTTGCTTAAATGTTTTGAAATGAGAAAAAAATAAATACATTTAAAAAATCCATTTAATCTTGTATTTCTTTGACTGAGCATGCAACGTAGAACTGTAAAGATTCTCATTTCATTTCAATTTCATTCAAAAAGATCAACTTTCATTCATTACACATAAAATAACATTTCAAGCTTGATCAGTAATGTTGATCAGTTCATTCAAATTAGATAGATAGATAGATAGATAGATAGATAGATAGATAGATAGATAGATAGATAGATGAAACATATTTCGAGCTAAAAGATTACATTTTTTAAAAGTTATACTTTAAAGCATTTGATTTGATTTTCAATGTAATGTGTGTTAAAATGTCATGACAGAATTCTATGTTCTGCACAGATTGGATTTCCAACTTCAGAAAACAGTTTGCACTCAAATGCCAAGTTTTGATCTCTGACAGTGGTTTCAATAAACATGGCAACTTATGTCAGGCTCACACTACAAGATTTGAGACCCAATTTTCAATGACTGTTTTTGGCAACCACTGACAAAAGTCTTAAATCAGAGGCAAAGTGACATTCTCTCAGAACTGACTTTATGTGTGATGTTCTGAAAGATTCAGTCTTAGAGCTCAGTGAGTGATCACGGATGGAGGTTTAATATTTGGCCCTGTCTGCGACTGAATCCACTGTTGTGTGTAAAGTGTGGTAACTGAAAGTCAGTGTAAGACATGGATAAAGATAAAGCAGACAGTCTCATGTTGCTCCTGCTGAAAGATCCAGTAATTTGTGATCCCGTGCTGCTGATCAGTCATGTAGTTTGCAAACCACAAATGTTAAAACATTCCCAATTATAAGTTGTGACAGTGTGTGTGTCAGTGTAGTGTAAACCTGGCATTAAGTGCATATCTCTGATTAAGTCTAGCTATTTTGTTTATGGTGTATTTAAATACTAAAGTTAAATGTTTACAGTGTAAGCTTTTAATTAAGTAAATATTATTATGAATAAATATGAAAATATTTTTGCTGGAATACTCAAACCCCATCCCCGTGATAATTTGCAAATAGAGGAACATGTTTGAAATGCTAATTACTTGTTAGATTGTATAAATATAAATTGTTTGTCCTCATTTGTCATTTCCAAAGTGTGTTAAATTTGGAAGAAGATAAGAACACCTGTCCTAAATGTTCTAAATGTCCTCAGCTCTTTTTTTCCTAAACAGCATTCTCTTTTCTTTGTGTTACAGGTAACAGAACTCAATGAGGCCTTGTCCAATGAGGAGAGGAATCTCTTATCTGTGGCCTACAAGAACGTTGTGGGTGCCCGTCGGTCTTCTTGGAGGGTCATCTCCAGTATTGAACAGAAAACCTCTGCAGATGGAAATGAAAAGAAGATTGAGATGGTAAGGGCCTATCGTGAGAAGATCGAGAAGGAGCTGGAGGCAGTGTGCCAAGATGTACTGAACCTGCTAGATAATTTTCTCATCAAGAATTGCAGCGACACCCAGCATGAGAGCAAAGTCTTCTACCTGAAAATGAAAGGCGACTACTACCGTTACTTGGCTGAGGTGGCCACGGGTGAGAAAAGGTCCATGGTGGTTGAGTCTTCAGAGAAGGCCTACAATGAAGCTCATGAGATCAGCAAAGAGCACATGCAGCCCACCCACCCCATCCGCCTGGGATTGGCTCTCAACTACTCTGTGTTCTACTACGAGATTCAGAATGCTCCAGAGCAGGCCTGTCACCTCGCCAAGACCGCCTTCGATGATGCCATCGCCGAGCTGGACACCCTCAATGAGGACTCCTACAAAGACTCAACCCTCATCATGCAGCTGCTCCGAGACAACTTAACACTGTGGACAAGTGACCAGCAAGATGATGAGGGCGGGGAGGGCAACAATTAAAGAGGTAGATGTCTCTCTGATGAAGAAAAGCGATTTAAAAAAATGAAATGGCTGGTGGACTTTGGCAGCAGCTTTTGCCATGGTTTCCTCTGCAGCAGCAATTCTTTATTTTTCCACGAGTTAAAAGAAAAATATCAAGGGTGGTTTAAAAGGGGGGCTGAAGTCTTAGTTTGAATATATACAGAAATATATATATAGCTGAATGGGCCTCCGTCTTCTTGGTTATCTTTGACATTTGCCAAAACCACTGAAAATGTCAGTCAATCAGCCAGAAGGGGTCGTTGTTGGTTTGGAATGGCAGCCTCGCACTGGCATATGGACTGATGTAGTTCAAAGGGATGCTGCTTATTTATGTTTTTGGGGTAGTAGAGAAGCATTTTAAAAAGAGGGTAAGCTGAAAAAATCACTTGAATGCGATGTCTGCAAAATAGTCTTAAATGGTTTCAGTATTAGTCTCAAACATACAACACAGATAAGGAGAAAATGCCTGATATGCGCTGGCAGTGAGAGTGAGATCTAATGGTTTACTCCAGTTATGTAATCTGCAGATGCATAAAAATATGACAAACAAAAACAAACAAACAAAAAAAACATCCTGTCCATCATCACACTGTTACGTTGTTGGAACCTTAGACTATTTTGAAGGTCAGATGAGATGAGAAGCAGAGACTTATCTGTTAAAAAATAAAATAAAATAAAATAAATAAATAAAAAAAGACAATAAGGAAAAATATTGCAGCTTCAAAGTTTGTGGTTTACTTCTGTGTTTAATTTATTTTTGCACTTGCCAACTATACTGTTTTGTCAGTGTAAGATAATTACGATGATACTATCAATGATTCAATATTGTGCATGCTGGTGATGTATTTATACAATAGCTTGACTTTATTAACTTATACCTTGGATGTTATGTATTCCTATGATTGAGAAGTAAACAGGCTTCATATTGATTTATAATTTAACATTTTAGGGTTTTTTTGTTTTTGTTTTTTTTGTTTTGATTTGCTATACCAAAATTGTGATTGTTAACAATAAATTGATCTGTTATGGCGTTGCTGTTGTGACATGAAATATGTTTATTTCTTTAGCTAGACTGAAATTTGAAAAACACTACTGATCACTTAACTGTGCACGTGTTTTTCTTAGTAAACTATAATCATGACATTGTTTAACAATGTTTCCGCTCTCGACGATATATGAGTGCTTTTTCTTGTCATGTTATGCACAATGAAACATGTATGGTTTGAACTACTGTGGAGTATCAGAATCAGTGTTTCTGTGACACACTCAGAACATGGACCATAAATTGTATTTGGCAGTATTATTTTTTTCATTCATATATTTGTTTTTCTTTTTTTTAACTTTTAGCTGTCTCCTGGGTGACAAATATCTTGAATGTGAATAATTATGTAGCAGTTGCACAAGAGCCAAAATAATGACAAACATGAAAAAAAAATCCACAAATAAATAAAGAAAAAATTGAAGCGGTCATAGATGCATCGACTCTATGTTGGCTATGTTTAACGATGTGAACCCACTGACCAACCATGGAATCAACTTTGAAATTGTGTCTCTTATCTTGAGAAGCGAGTAATTACTAAAACAGATGATGGTATTTGAATGATATAAACAAGATCCAGTCTCAGGTCTCTCTTTAGTGTTTTGAGAAGAATTTATCTTTTTACTGTGAAAATCTGAAACTGTAGCCCTCAGGTTCCTCAACTAGCAAACAGAATCATGGTGGGATTGGAGTCACAACAAATCCTCAGCAAGTCAAAGACATAAATAAAATGTTTCACCAAATCCCCAAATTTCCTCTTGAAGAGCACCTTTTCACAAACCTAATAGCCTGATGATCTGCGACGAGCTTTCACAATTTTAAGGCAGAAGCCCAGGTTCCTTTCAGCGATTTCGCTGCTCAGACACTCATATTGAACGTGTCAATTATCAAATGAGCTGATTCAGATGTGTCCCAGCAGGGAAATGACCAAACTGTGCTGAGGTCAGGTCCTCCAGGACTCAACTGCAGCTGCCTGCTGATAGGCGTTAATGCAATACCTGTTCTAAACAGCTGATTTGCTGAGTATATAAGACAAATAACAACATTACACACTATTTTACACTTTATGAACTTTAAATGAATGTGTTTTCTGTTTTGGCCCTAAAGTGACAACAGGTTCAATGTGACGTCATTTTCATTATTAAGGATAGACAGTACAGGTTAAAGTATCAATCAAACTGAACACTGTCACAAGAGTGTAGATAACGTTCAACGTGTCTTCATGTTTGTGGCTCCACAGTAAAGCTTAGTGGAAATCCCTCCATATGAATGTCTGACTTGATGTTACACTACATGGTGCCATTAAACAGCAACAGCTTTCAGTCTGCTTTAAAACAATCCCCCTTAAATATGTCAGGAGCCCATTTTCTGATGAAACTGCTGGTTAAACTGGAGTACGGGTTTATCTGCTGCAGCCTCAAACAGCAGCAGCAGCAGCCCACACCCAGCCAAGCAGGAGATGAATTTCTCAGGCCAAACTGGTCTGTACTGCCATCCAATAGTAGGAAGCCTGAGCATCCACGTCATCCAACCAGAAGGCTGTTGCTAGGGCTGGGTAGGTACATCCCTCTTATTAGCGCCATTCCCATTGGCACCATTCAGACAGAGCAACCTGCACGGAGATAAAGCTCCAGCATCAGAGAAAGCATTAGAATTCAGGCCCGACCACTCTCCCCCACCCTCACACACACACTCACACATACACTCGGAGGTGGCACGACTGTCTTGGAGACAAAAGACCACCGTGTGTGACAAGCAGACCTCATCATGCTGAGGCACAATCAGATCATTGTGGATCTCGCTGAATTAGATCATGGGCATTATACGGGCACCAGGTATGGTGTTGATTGCTTGTTTTAACACATAAAAATACATTAATGATGATTTTCAAAGCAGTTATAATGTCCCAGCACTTACTGACCTAATTATTCCAAAACACAATTAACCCACATTTAACAAAAACATTGTTCCTTGCCTAATTTGGATTCTTATTGTAAATGTGTGTTATTCCAACAGGGTTGCTGAACGGACTGACACAGCAGAGCAGGCTTGGTCGGTATGACTAAATTAGTAAGAACGAATTTGCCTTTTGGGTGCAGGTTTCTGTGACCCATTTAAAGAACTTAACATGGGGAAAATCTGATTGACTAAGAGACAAGAAAGCACAGGACTGCAGTCAGTCCAATCCTGTCATTTCAAAGAAGAAGAAGATGAGATCTGTAGACCACAGAAATGGATAAACGTTTTAAGATATATTGTCTTGATCATAGACTGATGACTGGGTACTCTCCTGAAGGGTTTTCTAGTAGAGAGCAGAATTCATGGTTCCACGAAGGACCAAACCATTCTTACATCATCACACTACCGCCACCATGTTTAGCTGTTTGTTCTTTTTGAATGCTGCATTAGCTTTTTCATCACTGCAGCACTCCTCCAAGCTGGGCTTTATGGCAGAGTTAAATCTCAGTTTAATCAGAGCAGAGAATCTTGTTTCTTACAGTCATTTAGGACTCCATTCAAGCTTTCATGAGTCTTTAACTGAGGAGAGGCTTCTGTCTGGCCAGTCTGCCCTAAAACCCCGATTGGTGGACTGCTGCAGTAATTGGTTGACCTTCTGGAAGCTTAGCACATTGGAATCTTTGGTTTCCCCCAAATACTTTAGGTGGGGTGGCCAGTTCCATGAAGAGTCCTGGTTGTTCCAAACTTATGGAGGCTGCTGTGCTCTTAGGAACTTTGCATGCAGCAGATTTTTATAGCTTTCTCCAGATGTGACTCCATGCTGTCCTGTTTCTGAGCTCTGCAAGAGCATCCTCATGACTTTTTTTTTTTTTTGCATTGTTAGTTGTGAGACCTCATATAGATAGGTATGTGTCCTTCCAAATCACGTCCATCCAGCTGACCACAGGTGTAGAAATGGGGCACCCCCAAAGTGTCTTAACAGTGGGTATGAATTCTTATGTATATGTAATATTTTAGACGTTCTTTTGATTTGGGCTATTGAAAGCATATTGTTGGGTGACGAAAATAAAATGTTACAACATAATTTGAAAAAAGGGAAAGAATCCAAAGACTTTCAGAATACACTGTGTGAGGCCCCAATTCTGAGTAACTGAGGGGACAATTAATGTTTCAGCAGGGCCAGGTGATGGGTAATTGTTTCCTTCAATAAATTAAATGATAGTTGTCTCGGTGTTATTTTAAGTTTGAAGACATTATGCAGTAACTACAAGGTTGAGGTTAAAAGGCAGAGGCATCATTAAACGCCAATAAAAACATTTTTTCATTTTTAAGACATAAACATTCACAGAACGCTATATTTTCAACAGTCTGGTGAAAATCTTATTCATGAGGACAGGTCCTGTGTTTATTTCTTGACTTTAGACACTGGGACAGTTGTTTCGACACCCTGAAGGGCAGGCATAGGCAGGGGAGCTTCGACGGTCAGCACGCCCTCAGGAAAGAGGGAGGAGGTGACCTTCTCGGTGTCCACTCCAGGAGGGAGACCGTGGAATAAAAGATGGTGTCGGTTCTTATCAGTGGGATTATGGCAGAGATTGGAAGAGATTTTCTTGTTTGTTGTTATATTAGATCTTTAACTCACACACATTTCCTTGTGAGACGTCTGGATATGTATCCATGTTCGTATCTGTGCTCCTCGTGTTTGCCTGAGGTTAAAAAGATATATTTGTCACATTTTCAAAACGCAGTCTTAAGAATTCAAGGACTTTATCTCACTGGCATTTACTCATTCTCCATCTGAAGGACACTTGAAAAATGAAAGCTTTGACGAGGACTTATGCATTTGATACAAAACCCTTAATCAGATCAATGATTCCTTAGGCAAGCAAACAACCAACTACCAGTTATATAATTGCTGGTTTTCGGGACATGGACTAATATATCTTGTTTGGTTAAATTATAGGAGAGATCGATTCACTCTTGTTTTAGAAGCAGCACTTGATGTCCCCTGATGATGCTTGTGTGTGACTTTCCAAATAATTTTTGTCCTTTATAGGCTGTTTTTGGTACAATGCCATTAATGCTGGTATAGTTAAATGTCATGCCCCATGTACTGCGTCCTTCAAACAGCAGTCGGGCTGAATCATTCCTTATTAGTTCAACAAGAACAGACAGAACAGTATTGTTAAAAAGGACTAATTGGCCTCAAAATTGATTATCATCAAATTGATTTGTCCTGGAGCAAGAATAATCCAGTCTTTTCCCTGCAGTCTACTTGTAGTCCATTCAGCTTCTTTTTCATAATAAATTCTGCAAGATCACGTTCTGAGAGTCCATTGGTTATAATTCACAAACATAAAGTAAAAGTGTGTGGTATTTTAAGGATTATTCAATTATTCAAAATGCTTTGAAAATGTATTCATACCCCTCAAAATGTTCCTCCCAGAAACATTTTATGTGGATTTTATGTGCTTGACCAACAAAAAATATCAAGTATTTGTGAAGTGAAAAGAAAATTATGCATCATTTTTAAAAGAGTAATGAAATAAATCTGAAACGTGTGGTGTGCAGCCCCCTACCCCTACATAAAATCCAGAGTGAACTAGTGTCTTCAGAAGTCACCTAATTATTGGAGTCCACACGTGTGTAATTTATTCTCAGTATAACTACAGCTGTTGTGTGAAGGCCTCAGAGGTTTGTTAGAGGACATTAGTTATCAGTCAGCATCATGAAAACCAAGGAACACACCAGAGCAGTCAGTGATAAAGTTGTGGAGACGTGTAAAGCAGGGGTAGGTTATAAGAGAACTGTTCAATCCATCATCCAAGTATGGAAGGAGTACGGCACAACCGAGACCACCCTGAAAACTAACACCACACATCACCCCGGACACACCCTTATCTCCACCATGAAACATGGTGGCAGCATCATGCTCTGGGGATGCTTCAGCAGGGACAGGGAAGCTGGGTAGAGTGGATGGAAAGATGAATGGAGCCAGCAGGACAACAACCATAAACATACAGCTAAAGCAACAATGCAATGGTTTAGATCAAAGCATATTTGTGTATCAGAACGGCCCCGTCAAAGTCCAGACCTAAATCCCATTGAGAATCTGTGGCGAGACAAATTGCTGTTCACAGACAGTCTCCATCCAATCTGACTGAGCTTAGACTATTTTCCAATAAGACTGGGCACACATTTCAGCTGGTAGAGGCAAACCCCAAAAGACCTGCCCCTATCATTGCAGTGAAAAGTGGTGCTACAAAGTACTGACTCAGTACTCAGTACTCAATACAAATGCATGCCACACTTTGCAGATCCTGTATCATTGTATCATTTTCTTTTCACGTCACAAATACTTGCTACTGTTTTGTTCCGTCGCAAAATCCCAGTAAAGTACATTTTTGTTTGTGGGTGAAAAATATGGAAACATTAAAGGAGGTATGAAAGCTTTTTCAAGGCTCTATATATATTACAGAGCTTATCAAAGGTTAAAGTTCATCAGACATGCATTACTTTTATTTTTTACTGATTCATACTAATTATTTAAAAATGTGTTTAATATAGCTCATATTAGAATCATGCTGTTTTCATTCCCTTACCACTGATTTCCACCCTTCCATCCTTGATCTTAACCATCAGCTGACATCGACGCTGACCTTTCGTTGTTCTCGGTTTTGATTTATGTCAGACACGCCTCCACTAAGCTGGCGAGCCAACATGCATGCAGATAGGCTTTGTGGGTAAAGGCTGAAGAGTCCAACATCCATAGTGAAGCCTTGTGGACGTAGGTACCCAGGCCAGCGGCTGCTTGGACAGTAGAGGGTAAGACTGGCATGCCAAAAGCTTGATCAAAGATCTGGCTGCTGTGATGCCAATCGCGGAAGGGATCCCAGCTAGGTTGGCGCAGCATCGTGTGAAGGGAACCCGTCTCTCAGTCATAGCAGAGCAGTGGATGTCCTGACTCTTATGAGCTCAACTGAAACATTCACTGGCACTGAGCCTTCAAAATGCTTCCCTTACCCCTTGGCTGCCTCCAGCTGGATATTTTTAGAAAGATCTAGAGTGACCGATGAGAAGGTGCCAGTAGTCGGGAAGTCGCAAGAAAAGACTACAAGAGCATGGCTGAGTGACTCTCTTATTGAGAGGTGATATAACTAAACACTTAAAACGCCCCCACATTTATTTTATTACTACTTAAAAGGCCTGAAATTAGAACGAGGTGCAGCACATCAGCTGCTAATGATTAGACCTTCGATAGAGAGGACTTTAAAGGAGGCTGTTTTATTTCAATCTCAGAATCTTGGTTCAATCTTGGTTTGCTCTTGGAAGTTGAAGTGAGTGGGATCCCCAATGGCGAGATCCAAAGAGCTCTGAGTCCTTAGAAACCAGCCTTTGCACTGCCCTGTAAACCATTTACAAGAGAACAAAAGCAGACCACAAGATGCGTAAAGAAGTCTATAACATTCCGAAAATGTCATCATGGGACCTACAGGGAGCTCTACCCACAGCTGATGTCAAAGTGCACCATCTACCATCAGACAGAGACCAAACAAGGAGGTGTGCAAGGAGGAAACCCTTGCTGACTTAAAACATTAGGGCAAGACTAAAGTTTGCCAGAGAACTCCTAGACTAAGGCCTGGACCTCTGGAACAACGTGCTTTGGACAGATGAATCCAAAGCTGAATTATTTGGACACAATATCAGAAAACATGTCTGGCACAAACACACCACTTGAGCACAAGAACTTCATACCGAGAACACACAATTCCACATGGAGGAGTGGGATTTTCTTTCAGTCAGAGAGGAGTAGAGGGTTATAGGAAACATCTAACTGACACTATTTCAGTTGAAGCAGATGCTAATAGGACAGAGAGTGTCAACGTTTCCTCACAAGAAAATTGCATTTCTATGAATTACATTTTGCAATATATTTTTAAAAGATGTTTTTCAGTTTTATGTGTTTAGTTACATCAATAAAGTTACAATGAATTTCATATATTAGTCAAGTGAAATTTGTTCATGGGGTGTCCTAACCTTCTCATGTATGTGGTAGTGAGAAACATCAACATGGATCTCTATCCAAAGAGCTTTGAGGCTTTGAGCAATAAAGCTGTAGATGCATCAATCCCTTTTCAGAAGAGTCTGTAATGTCATGTTATAGCAGAACGTACAGTTCTTGCCACAGTTAATGTCCAAGTCTATCATCTCCCGTCAGAAAGACACCAAGCAAGGTTGTTTATCCCGGTTGTATAGAGAAAAAAGAACACCAGGGCAATATTCAAGATTGTCCAAAGCACAGATGATCTTTGTCTCCTGCAAATATTTGCCCTGGTGAAAAATGGTCCAAACTCTTTTTGGGACCACTGCACAGTAATATGCATAAACGAATACACATCTGGACTTCAGAAGTTCAGTCATTTGGTTTGGAGTCCCCAAAACACATGTTGTCCTTTACATGACTGCACAGGTTGGAAGAAGACACTTGAGTCATGTGTGCACAGAACATTCATGAATGTAAGCTGAGTCACAGTCTGGATATATTTTTACTCGTGCCAAATGTTCAGTACATAAGGGGGAGACATTGCACCTGAGGGAACATGTAGAAGGCAACATAGCCAAGAAGACTGAAGCACATAATGGCCCCTGCCCTGTATGTCAAGCATAAACTCTTCTATATGTTAGTCTTTTAGTATATAATATTTCATTGTTCTTACTTATAACAATACTGTAATGATTGAATACTGATGTATTAAATACTTAAATATATACATAGAATCTTAAAAAAGGGCAACTTTACAGGAAACAGCAAACCAAAAGTGCTTTTCTATGGTGTAATAACACTTATAGCATCTCTATTTCTAACAGTATTAGCTAAACGTTGCTGTGAGGATTTGATGGCACTGAGTCACAAATCCATTAGTGAAGATAGCATTGTTGCTCAATTAGGTCTGGATCACAGACCTCACTTCAGCTTATCCCAAAGGCACTGGACGAAGCTAAATCTCTCCCGAGAATGTAGTTCCACTGCTCCACAATCCCATACTGGAGGATTTGTACCCTTCTAGCTGATGTTGGGCTTTGTGCAAGGCAACACAGACAATTCAGTAAAACCATTTACTGATTTTCCAGAACAGTAGCAAATAATGGGATATAATGAAGGGTTATTAAGTTCCGAATGAATTCCAAAAGATACCAAACAATATTCTGTCCCCTTGTTGCATGGCAACTGTTGCCACAGTAACCCTGGCTCTCTCTTATTCTCTGCTGAGGAACAGGCCTCTCTGTCACTCCTCAAAACACAAAGCAAATGCAAAACACACAAATGAACAGTACATACATTATTACATACGTTCATAATCTGTTAATGACCAACGCTTTTTAAAAAGGCTCCGGTCACACACCACAGACCTCAAACCAGAACATTTTCCTGTTCTATAAATCAGTCGAGTATACTGTAGGTTTGGTTATGATGCAAACATTAGTATCATGATTATTATTATTACTGTTGAAATTAAAATTGGACTACTCAACTCCATCTCCATTATTGTTATATTTTTACAGTAGTTATTGGCACTTAGCCGGAACCTCAGAATCAAGGTAAAAGTTAAAGAAATAAAACATTTATTAATAAATCATTCTCTTAATTTAACAATCTGCTATTTAAAAAATGTTCCCTCATTTAATAAATCATTGCCCTGAATTAACCATTCATACCATAACAGTAAAGGTGTTCTCTCAATTAAAAAAAAAATGTTCCCTTAATATAACTTTTCATTCTTTCAATCACTTCATTTTTTTTCTCAGTGTAATGTACTGGATGCTTTAGTTAAACCAAATAATTAATTTATTTACTTAAATGAAATCAGTAATTATTTTTACTAGATACTCTCTGTCTCTCTCTCTCTCTCTCTCTCTCTCTCTCTCACACACACACACACACACACACACACACACACACACACACACACACACACATATATATATATATGATAAATTGAATTTGTGGTCAAAAGCCACAATAAGTTTGTAATTTAAACTCTCTCTGATGTTATTCCAGTGACAGTCATAAGAGGGCACTGCTGTGCAGGTTTCTCAGACTGCATACACAAACTTGTTCACATTATATTCCATATACATATTTATATCTGGCCTGACTGAAGCCACACTGACAGCCTCGAATAAAAATGATGTGCAACAAATTCTAGAAACCTGGAAGTTGTTTTCACTCATTTATTTTTTTTGTCTGAAACACAACATAACAAAACACATTCATTGGTTTCCTACAGAACATTCAGTCAGTCAGTTTAAGAGAGTCAACATTGTGTAATCTATGGAAGATCAAATACAAATATAACACAGCAGCTTTCTAGTATGATGGTACATCACACTTATCAGTACCTTATAATACAAACACCCCTCAGTTATTACCTTTTAAGTGGACACCATAGCTGTACAATAAAGGCTACACTCTTAAAAAAAATCTCTAAATTGTGCATGTGTTGAGTTTATCCTAGTTTATTTCATGACTTTTTAATTCATACATTGCAAATCCTGTATTCTTGGCACTTTTAAGTAGCGATTTGTGCTTTCATTGCATTTTAACTGAGCAGCGTAATGTTCTGGGATCCATTTGTTGATAAAGGGCTCATGCGTCAGTTTATAGGCTCTAAATATGTGTATTTCTGTGTATTCATCTGTTCAGAAATGGTTACATATGGGTCTAATTTCACAGTAAAGCTGAAAAACAATATTGAAAATCAAGCTGTGATAACGCCACAGCATTAAAATTCACATTACATATATTTTTGCTATTAGAAAACACAATTGCTGCTTCTGGTTGTGCAAAAGATGATTTCAACATGGAAAGCAATGGCAAAGGCAAAGTAGTTACACATTCATGAGTCTTCATCCTCATACAGGTCCTCCAGTTCTCCCTCTCTGCTCCCATCACTCGCTCGGCTGTAGAGTGAAAGAAGAACATTCACATTAGAAATGCAGTGGTAATGTGTTAAACTACAAACCTACAGCAACCCACCCTTTCTATATATGCAGCGTACCGACTCATGCTGTACATTGTGCTGCAAAGGTTTGGGCAACTCAGTCAAAAGACTCTGTGAGTAAAAGTGAGAGATGTTTCCAGGGATTTCTGATGATGTTCAGTTCAGGGAACAGTGAGGACAATAGCAAAACCTTGTGACCCCAGTTTGTGAGTTTTGGGGTAGTGCATTATAGATTTCAAAGCATGTTTCTCATGCCACAGGCTGCAACACAAGCATGATCAGTCCACCTCTGTGCTTAACAGTAGTGTTCCTTCCACCAAAATTCAGCACATTTTGCTTTGCCTTTGCTCAATGCAGCCAAAAATATAAATTTTACCCATCAGCCCACAAACCTTCTTCTTCTGATCAGAACTGATAATGACAGACTCTGGAGAGCATTTGTTCTAACTCTGCCCATGTTGAGTGAGAGGCCACTGTGGACTGAACCTTAAGACCTGGACATTATTCCATACAGTGCATCCGGAAAGTGTTCGAAAGTGCTTCACTTTGCACATTTTGTAATGTTACAGCCTTATTTCAAAATGGATTCAATTCATTTTTCCCTCAACATTCTACACACATTAGCCCACAATGTCAAAGTGAGAAAAGTTGGTTTTGGAATATCAACTTCCTACAGAGGTTATAGGTGTCCCTGATCTAACAGACCTCCTAATCCTGGCAAGTCACAAGTAACTTGAATTAGGTGTGCTTCAGCAGGAGGAGAACAAAACTGTGTCCCTGGCTTAGGGACTTTGTTACACACTAAAAAACAGAGGTACAATATAGGTACTATTTTTTACTCACATCTTCCATAAATGTATCCTCAAAAGGTACAATATTGTACTTTTGGTACACAATAGTACATTAACTGCTACCAAAAACATGTCTTGAGAAAAGGATTTTCACACTTATTGCACATCCAGAGCAACAAGCTTTGCACTCTTTTAAGTACAAGTGAACAAGCCATAGTCCAAAAATCTAATTAAGGCCTGAGACATTGGTAAAGGGTTAGGGTTAACTTTTAACAGCATACATGTAACTTTATGTCTAAAAATTACCTTAAAGATGGGTGAACATTTACTGAAGCACGAAACAGTAATGTGTCCCTGGAACAGAGGAAGGAAATGATAATGTCAGTATTAGTGTGTTGGCTCACTCCTGTAGTACACCAGGGAAGCAAGTTCTCTGTAGAATCCACAGTTTCACAACGTACGAGATGAGATTTCCAGGGGCGGACATGGACCTGCCCTCTCTGCGACTCAGGAAGTCAAAGGGGTTCCCAAAAGAGCGCTTTCTCAGCATGGATTTCACCAGGATCTGTGAAAATGAGGATGAAGCAGAAATAGGAGAATTTTCAACTTGTTACATTTTCAAATTTATAGAGCTACAAAAAAGTTATTAACGTATTTAATAGTGTATTAATACCTTGGATTTGCATTACAATAAACAGTTTCAGTTTCCTCAAAATAACAACCTTCTCCATATTCTCTATGAAGTTTTATAAAGTGATTAAAGGATTTGTTTGAATTTCCACAAATTCACCCAAACCTTTGTCAAGCTGTATATGAGACAAGATAAAGAACAGCTGCATACCACCGTGGACAGGCTGGGGATGAGTTTGACTGAGTTCTGCACCTCCTCTTCTGTCACCTCCACCACTGTGCAGTGTTCCTCCTCCAGAGGCAGTGGCTCCAGTCCCCCAAGCGTCACCCATGGGTGCAGCTACACCACATTAATATCCAGAGTAAGAAATTAATCATCTAATTTCTAGTACCATCAAAGCTACATACTATTACACTGACTGCTTATCAAAGCATCTTTCTACCTTCATTTCTGGAATGGTGATCCTCATTTCAGGAACCTTGTCCAGCATTCCGGTGATTAGCTCCTTCAGCTCATTGCTAACAGTAGCCCTACCCAAAAATGAAGACACAGTCAAGCCTGCTGTTTTACAAATACTCTATAATAGCAAAGGAGTATTTACGCTTTGCTCTAAACACTAAAATATACATGAATGGTGGGTGAAATTTAAAATGTTTAAAGTGCAAAATAAGCAATTTTAGCAGGATTAGCTGCTATACATTACAGTTCATTCATTTGATCCTATATCACAGATAATTATTTGTAATAATGACTCTAATTATTCTTTTATTGATTTACACACAGTAGACCCACACACATGTTGAAATTAATACAGCTTAATAAAACACACACATATAAGTGTCATTTTGTCTTTCCTGAAGTCTTTAACAGTCTTATAAAAGGTACATATTCCCAATGTCCCCAAGTACACAGCTGTTAAGAGAATAATTCTGTGGTCTGAAAGGTAAAACAATAGTCAAACTTAAGATTTCTTTCATACACTCAAATCAGAGCCTATTATAAGGGTCCCTCATATCGGTTCTGTAAGGAACATAACCACTGAGAAAAATGGTGCAGCACTGAGTTTGTAATTAGTATAAATTAGGCCATACACAGAACATGCTTGAATAGATTAGTGTTAAATACAGCTTACGGCTATGTCTAATCCCCTGTTTATTTGGCATGCTTCATTTTCCGGTTTTGCAGATACTCACGTATCTGGAAAGATCACTGGAGAATTCCTTATCTTCTCATACAGGGCTAAGATGTAGTCATCCACAAAAGGACACTTAAATAAACAAAGAAACAACTATGTTACAACACATTCCACCCAACCTCACAATCGTATTTTTCCATTTGCAAACCAAAAACAGATAAACACTATATTTGCCATTAAACAAATTACCTTTCCAAAGACAAAACAGTATAAAGTCACGCCCATTGCCCAAACATCTAAAGCCTGAAAGACAGGAGAGTAAAAAAAAAAAGTCATGGATTTGTTTCCTGAAAAGTGATTGAGTTTAGTTCTAAACCACAAAGCAGCATGAATGGAGATTTTCCAGTGAATGGGAAATAACAGGCTTAATCCCTGTGTGGGAAAGCAGCCCCAAGTGTCTCAGAAACCTGAACATGTTGATAGTATTGTAAAAAAAAAATACCCTGAATTCTTTCAAGATAAAACCAAAGAAAGAAGATACTTTTACGTAGTATTTCTAATCTGCCACCACAGAAACACTGTTATTTAAAGAAGGGTACAAACCAACAAACCAACAGCGGGTAAAATGTAGCAAATATTTATGTTCGTTAACAGGTCTTAATGTCCCAGAGGGACATTTAGCAACTTCATTGCTCAAATGTTGATTTTTGATATTTGAGGAGAAATATTGAACATAACACCAAAACTAGAGAGATCTCTTTCTTGTCTTGAATTAATCAGATGTTAAGGACCAAAACTCATCTACTGGAATATTAATTTTCTAAAGCTTTACTTTCCAGTTTGTATATATACAGCACTTTCTTTTTTTCTTCTAATTTTCAATTATTTAAACTGTAAAGTCTCATTTGTTTTCCATCCAATCTCACTGTAGTCTGTGAGAAACTACAGAGCTATTAAGAGGATCTGCTTTTTGAATGTTCTTTCCTGTGGGAAATACTTTAGGACATACATTTTCACCCTAAAGACATTTTAGGTCATACATTTTTACTCATTTACTCAGAGTCATTATGCATGTTTTTGAGTTATCTGTTATGATTCACATCTACGTTACAGTAAGAGCAAGCCAGGCTGAAGTGCAGCAAAACAGTGTTAGATCTACAGAAACAACGATTAGCAGTTATTGCTATATTGGTTAGAAGAATGCAGGTTTGGATGGTTCATTCTCTGTAAACACTGCATTAATTTCATGTAATCTTATTTACAACGTATTTACTTTATTTTTCTTTAATGATTGACAGATTTGATTAGGATTTGGATGGTAATTGTAGGGATGCATAATAATTGTCTTCTAAGTGCTGGTAGAGACACAAAGTATTGAAATCAGACAGATGTTTAGACGCCATTTTTACTTAATTTGAAACACTGAACATGTTAATACATATTTTGTGCTAATGTAGTTCAGCAGAAACAGGGAAATATGTCCTCACCTTTCCACTGAATCGATGTTCTTGATCAGTCAGAGTCTCCGGTGCCATGAAGGCAGGCGTTCCTGCGCTGTTTGATAAGAGTGCATCGCTGCCCTCAAACTCATTACTCACTCCAAAGTCTGCAATCTTAATATGGCCATCATCTCCAAGAAGCAGGTTTGAAGGCTTGATGTCTCGATGTATGATCTTCTGATAGTGCACTTAACAAACAACATGAGAACATAAGTTTTGTAACATATGGTGGTGTAGACTGAACTGTACTCTAACCATGTCATGAATTATGAATCATCATGAATCATGAGATGTTGGACATCTTAGATCATCTAATCAACTCTATGCTACAGGTACATTAAGAATTGGCTTAAACAATGCAGTATCAAGTCAATCATGCAAGATCTTGGTCATTTAATGCCAGCAAGTTATTTTTGAGGTCATATAAGTTTATTCAACTGAATAAAGAAGGATGACGATCCAAAACTGGAGCGAAAATGGGTCGACCTACAACTGTGCAAGACCTTGTAGACCAAACCTTTCCCGCTTCTTAGAACCATCAGTGATTGGTGTATATTTGTTAACTATTTATTTTCTGATGCTGAACTGGTATTAACTTTATTTCACAGTTTTGATACCAATTGATAAACTAAACTGTTTAAACTTGGAATACAACTGTCCCACACTTCCATAGATCTCCATTCAAAGTCAAATAGACTGTAACAGCACAGGTTCTTGAACAAATTTTAAGTAATTTCTTTAATAAAAAATATGTGGTCCATTCTTAATATTGCAGCTTCAGTGTAGGGCTTGGCATTATATATAATATAATTTTAGACAAGATATAAAATGTCTATAACTAATATCACACCATTGCAATTGTTTTATGTGTATTATTAAACATATACTGTATATTGATTAGATATTCAGATACAATTTAATATCCAGAGTTTTTGGTATTGCATATAAATACTGATACATTATATTTTAAGGTTTTCTTCATTGTGTCAAATGTCACCGTTTCTCTTAAGTATATGGAGATAAGAGTTTTTTATTCATATAACTCAGCCCTACTTCAGTGGCAAATGCAAGATGTGTTTGGTTGCTCAACAGTACTGAGGACTGACAAAATAAAATCAGCCTGTTTTTCAATGCAGGGGCCAAATGGTTACTAAGGCTGGATGATATCATTCTGTGCCAGTGCAGGACCATTAGACTGGATACAGTTTCTCTTTCCATTTGCTCTATTGCTCAGTCAGGACCAGGAAGTGCACAGCATTTCATTGTAATGCGACAGGTGCTGTCAATGATTTATTTTGACATAAACTTCATTTCTGTTAATAATAATATGTTTCAAAATGAACATTATTTGCCAAACAAGTAAAAGTAGAATCCACTAAAACTAACTTTGCCATGAGTATGTGACAACTACAAGTATAAGTACAGTTAGTTAACCATGTTGAGGCTCAGACCAATTTGCAAGCCTTCTATGCCGACAACATGTATTAGAGTAAAAGCCACTGAAAATGCTACTTTGTTCTCGGAAACATTTGGTCCTGCAGTGGAAAAGAAACCCAGCCAGTTTGGCCACAATTAGAGAAACACGTAGAGACAAAAATACCTGCATATGATAAAAAAAAACCCTCCAAACTGGCCAACTGTGAGGCATGGGGGTGTATAAATCATTTTGTGGGGTTGTGCTGCCACTAGTATCATTACTAATATTTTGTGGGTGAAGGGAAATCTTGATTTCAAAATGATATATTTTGAAATAAATGATTTATTTATTCATCTCAAGATCCACAACAGACCAAATGAAGAGGCACCTAAACATCAAAGAAAACTCAAGTTGTGCAGCAAGTCTCTCTCAGAACTAGATGCCTTCTGTAAAGAAAAGGCCCAACTATAAGAAGCGAAAGACTTTTAGCTGCTACAAAAGGTGCTATAAGCTGTCATTTCTTCCAAAGGGGATTCCAAAGTCCTGACTCTGTAAGATGCCCAAACGTCTGTGCAGGCCACACTGAAGATTTACATTTTTATGTTATAAAAGACAGAATTACATTTGAATTTGCCAAATAAATAGAATACATTGTGCTTTATTTTTGACTGGCTACAGACTGTATGTTTGACCCATATCTTCCTACTGACCTCTCTGTCTATATGTGGTCAGCCCTCCCATACGCAGAACTTACAGTATTCTATGCCCAAGATTACATCTCTGAAGTAGAACCGGGCCTGCTCTTCTGTTAAAGGACTGTCTGTGGGAATATCCATCACTGGCCTGATGGAAAACATATCAAAACATATCTTAGTTGAATTACATAATGTTTGCCACTTGTTTTAAATATAAAAATGGCAAAAATGTTGTTCATCTGGACAGAAGTGAGTTGTGATGTGTTTTGACATTTATAGTCTGAACTGAAGTCTAGGTCTTAAAGTCATGGTTCACCACTGTCACAGTGCATGCACACTAGAGGGCTAGAGTTAGAAGCAAATACTCACCCTTTTGGCACCAACTCAAAGGCTACGAAAGGATGCACACAAAGAAGATTACAAGCAGACACAAGGTACAACAAAGCACAAAATGGCAAACTGTATGAAGTAAACACAGATCTGTATCATTTACATTAGTTCAGCTGCTCACCCATATGTAGGTTATCTTCATCTGGGTCATCAAGAACCTACATTGTTAAGGAAGAGAATGAACTGCACTGATAAAGTGAAGCATTCAGTTTATTAACCAGTAGAAAGTAAGACAGTGACAATGTGTGCGCACTGCGTTCAGAGATTTTACACACCTCTACTAGTTTAACAACATTCAGATGGTCAAGTTTCTTCAAGATGGCGATCTCTTGGTACACTCTGTCCAGTGGGCCAAAAGGTTTACGATGACTGTCATTTGAGGCAGCGGTTTCTTTGGGAGGAGGGCGCCCTGTAAATTACCCACAACCATATTATTTATTACTCCCAAAATGTGTTATCTTACAATCAAAATGTCCCAAAATTGCTATTTTGATCCAATGTTGACCTACGTGGAAATCCACATTGCTTCATTAACTTCTTCTTGGAGACCACCTTCATGGCCTATTAGCAAAACAAAGGAATATGAACAGTAGTTTGGACTGATTGCATGTTAATAACCATAATACACCAAGAATGTTAAAAGCATATTGATCCAATTCTGTTTATCATGTGTACTTACGTAGTACTGGTCATCATCTTCATTATAAGCCAGTTTAACCACTCCATAGGAGCCCTGAGCAACACAGCATGGCAAAGTTAAATCATGTTCTGTCACAGTGTGCATTATAAATATATGATACAAATGTAATACTGGGTTTCTCATCCTGTAAGAACAGCTCTAAGTGAGCATTACTCATGATATTATATTATAATACTTATAATTCCATTATATAATATAAAGACAATATAACTCTTTTAGTCTGAGAGTGTGTGCGATTGTATTCATTACGGACAATCAATATGGACAATTGTATATTTTACATGTTTTATTTTGTGTATAAGTAGTTTGACCAGAGGAGGATGGGTCCTCCACCTTTTGAGCCTGGTTCCTCCCAAGGTTTCTTCCTTCAGCTCTGAGGGAGTTTTTCCTTCCCACTGTTGCCCTTTGGCTTGTTCATCCGGGGTTTATGTCTTTATTCTTTGTTAATGTGATGTTAACCTTTTTATTTTTTGATTTCTGTAAAGCTGCTCTGTAACAACATCAGTTGTGAAAAGAGCTATACAAATAAATTTTGTTAAATGAATCTGCTGAGAGCAACAATATATTACAATCCATTTAGATTTGCGAAGTGTTATTCACTTTCTTTTATTAAAAATAACTGATCAGAAAGTCAAATAAAAAACAACTCATTGAAATTAGAATAGGGTGGAAATTATTTCATGGATCCGGCTTTAAACATTTAATATATTTAATGAACGCTGCACAGGAATATATATATATTTTTAATTTTCCTTCTTTTCTGGTCACATTGATGGTACTTCACAGGTACTGTGGAGAGACAGTGCTTCATACTGAGCTCTTGTATTTTTCAATATTGTTTTTACTTTAAAATCAGTTTCCTATTTAAGAACAAATGCAAAATGGCTGATTTTGTTCCCATTTAAGAAATCTGTAATTAAACTCAAACAATAATAATTAAAGTGAAAATACTCACCTTACCAATCTCATTTTTTAATTTGTACTGGTTGAGCTGAACACAGTCCTAAAGAGAAAGAGTGAGAGAAAGGAAGAGAGACACAACTGAATTTTGAAAAAATGCACTAAATAATCACTCAGACCTGTAAACTGTTAGCTGTCTAAGCTGAATATTGTCCTACAACGACAGAGAGAGTTTTATTTGTGGTTTTCCTAATTTACCATCAGCCAAACTTATTTTGTTGTCAAATACACTCTGCACCGAACAACCATAACATTATGACCGCCTGCTTATTTCTATACTCACTGTCCATTTTATCAGCTCCACCTGCCACACAGGGGCACTCTGTAGTTCTAATTACAGACTGTAGATCATCTGTTTGTCTGCAAACTTTGTTAACATTCTTCCATCCTGATCTTCAATGGCCAAGACCCCACAGAACCACCACAGAGCAGGTATTATGTGGGTGGTGAGTCACTGCGGTGTCATTGACAGGGTGGTGGTGTGTTAATGTGTGCTACCCTTTAACAAGCAGATGAGACACAGCAGTGCTGCTATAGTGTTTAAACACCTCATTGTGGCTGTTAAAGTGAGATTTACAACTACATTTACACCCATACCAGCACAACACACACTAAAAAACCACTACCATGTCAATCACCCACATAATACCTGCTCTGTGGTGGTCCTGACTGTTGAATAACGGGGGGAAAAGGAGGCTACTATTATTATTAATTTATTAATTTAATTTAATAATAATAACTAGCTACACTGCTCCTATAAGGTAAGACGAGCTGATAAAAGGAACACTGAACAATGTTATGGTTGATCAGTGTAAAACAAACCGTTATAAATGCCTCTAATATGTGTGTTTGGAAAAAGGAACAAAGAAATGAAAAAATAGTCATACTCTGCTCTCTAGGTTCTGCTCTATAAAGTACTGGCAAATGGTTCATTGCCAAAGAGCAAAAATAAATGAACCAAAAGTGGAATCTTTTTGAGGCTACCATCATAGGTTTTCTATCCACGTTAGACAACCTTTACCTAAACCGAGAACCATTTACAGATCCTAATGATTCTTGTCATGCTTTTATATAGAACTACTGCTTTTACAATAGAGGAACCTTCAAAGAACCTTTTTTGTTCTGGATGACTCTTTAAAAAACACAGAATTAAATGAAAACCATTTTATAAGATGAAATAAGGTTAAATAAGTAACCATATGTAAATCCCATTTTTGAACCTTCATTTTTAACTTTTTAATGTCAGATGTATATTTCATACATAGTTGAGATTTTGAGATCTCTGCAATGAGTGTGATAAAATGATTAATTATCTTAAATAATAGTTACACAATATATCAGTAAAAATTATCTATGGTCAATTAAATAAACAGTATTAAATGTATAATAAATTTAATTAAATGATTTAAATAAATAAGTAATGCATTCAATACATGCAACTCATCGAATATGATACAAATGGAGGAATCAGATGTGCAAATCATTTTTTTTTTTTTTTTAAGAATTGGTCAGAAGGTAAAATAAACACTACAGTTGGTAAAATAAACACTACAGTTGTAGGAGAAGAAGGAGAGTCCTACAGAATTAGAACAATTACTTGATGGCTTTAAAGGGCATGAAAGGCTCTCAGCTTTAAATTGAAGCACTTACATCCCCATCTGAAATGGACACCCTTTTAGACTCGATGGTCGGCCTTCTGGCTATCCTGCCAGTTGTCCCACTCTGGTAAGTCCCACGCTCCTGCAAGGAGAACTTTCGGTCCGTTAGCAGCAGGCGGTGAGGAGGGGTCCGGTGACCATTGGGTGGGGTCACTCTACTTGCTGACACATCGATGGCAGCCACCATATCGGCTAGTTCAGCATACTCAGAGTCCAGCTCTGGAGGCCTGCTGGCTGCCTCTGTGCTCATGGCTGTCTTCTTTTATGCAGAGCAGGCAACAGTGGACATCCTGAGTGGTCCAACTGCTTCAGAGGGCTCAGGGAAACTCCATGGTGCTGCACTATCAAAGCAGAACAGTGCGAGAGTAAATGTGTTGACTGTTTTGATGCTCACCGATGCCTGAGCAAGCATATCTGTGCGTCACTGGCCAGAATTGATGTATGTTGTTAAGTGCTTAATAGCACGTGTTGCCCCATGCAAGCACCAGAGAGGTCCTGAGTAAACAGCTGTTATGTAACTTTCAGAGTCCTCTTAGTAGTGAGTCCTGGACAACAGCCCAGGATGCCTTAGATCACCGCTGTGTAATGAGTCTTTGGACATTGGCCCGACTGTGGGTTTAAATAAGTTAACCTGTTAGTCAATGTACAACCATATGTTGGAGACATCTACTTAACTGAGATACAAAGTAGAGAACATTCTTTGAACACATGATATTAACAATAAGTGATTAAAAAGGTATTAATATTCACTACCAGTAAAAAAAACAACCATTAAAACTTCCAGTTCAAAGATATCCATTTACTTACATAATGTAGTGGTAGCCTACATGTCCAACTGCTGTGTGTCTTGGTCTGTCCACCTGCTCAACTGTAAGAAACACCTCTCAAGGGAGCCCTGGGGATTCAGTCTATAGCAGATCACAGTGACAAAGAGGATTAGTTAGTGCCTACAGCCACAATTAGTGTACGGTTGCTAAACCTGCATGAAAGGGCTGTTTACACCGGCAGCTTCCAATGAAAGGACAAGTTACGAGTCAAGAGTTAAGATCTGAAACCTGGGATGGACACACATTTTAATGGTATAAACATCAGTTATACTTAAAGAGAAGGGTAAGGCAAATGAGAATCATACTTCAAAATGACCTCCTTTGTTGGGGTTTAGAATAGAAACCTCTTAGCTGATGTCTGTCTGGGACAGCAGCTCAAATATTACATAACCCCCCTAATGGACATCCTGCAGTGATCATTATCTTGCACACTAATTACTTGGTCCAAAAGTAGCTACAGACATAAAAGTGAATAATTACAATGCCATGAAATGTTTTGTTATTAAACCGTTTTTTGGGGGCTACTGTATGTATGTCAGTCTTATTTACTTGAAAATAAGTAGCCACTGGTGCTGTCCGTGGTGCTGAAACCATAGTTAAAACTATGGGTTGGAAATGCATTAGTCATTTTCATGTTAGAGTATGATTTATTTTACAGATAATAAATAACATAAGCTAGATTTAATCCTTCTGTTAGCTCAGAATTCTGTATACAATCCATGTACTAAGGGTAAAAAATGATCTGACTTATATAAAATAGTTTTAAACCCCCAATCTAAACATCTACCATCATACAAGTCTGTCTTTATGAATATTTGAGTTTTCTGTCTTCACACTGCAGAAGGACTTAATTTAAGCACACCGGTTATATTCATTTTTTGGTTCACTATAGACGCACAGTGTTATACATTTTTGTTTAAGGTTCTGCATAGGTGTAAAAATTTACATTTTACTACGAGATGGCAATTCTATAGTTTCAGAAAGTAGCAGACCTATGCCCTCAAAGTGAGGACATGATCACACCATCTCAGATTTATAACTCAGGAACACCCTCACACACCAGCACAACACACATATGGTTAGAAACAACACAACCTACTATTTCTTAAAAAATGTGATGGCATTGTGGTGCAGTGAAATTTTTAAATAATTAATTGTGGAAAAACATTTAGTGGAAATACTATAACAACAACAACAACAACAACAACAACAACAACAAAATAATAATAATAATAATAATAATAATAATAATAATATAAGCTGCTGTTTTTGGTATTCTGAATTTTTACTGAGATATTGGCCATCTTGGCCTGCTGTGTCTACCAGTTTTAGAAATCTGCATGGATCACACAGAGAAAAATAAATCTGCCTAAGGCTACTCATATTGATACTCACAGTAATAAGTCATAATAATAAATTCAAAGTTTTTTATTTTCTATAAACACTTGGCCATTAAAACATTAAAATTTTGTTAGTATTTACTCCTCAAGTAATTAAATATTTTAAAAGTCCATTGTCTTTGACCCTTTAGACAACACAAGGGTTAAATATTAATAATCACACTAGAAAGAGTTACTTAATAGATAAATTAATCATATACATCAATGTATTACATCAAAAATTTAACTAAAATTTGACCATTTTTGGCAGTCATTCTTTTATTGCTTTTAACTATAAATTGATTCTTGTTATTAATAATTTTAGAAAAGTATAATCCCAGTCTGACTGTGCTGCTCAACCAGCATGACCAGCAAGACAAGTATGACTTGAAGCTTGAAATGTGCTATACATACTTGCTTGGTGTGCTGTACATACTTATTAATGAGCTATTTTAGCAGTCTACAGTTTTAACCCCCCTTGTAGTTAATTTGTTTACATTATAACCTGTATTTAGATGTTTATTAAAGCTGAATTGTATTTGAAGTTGGTGAAACCTTCAAATCCATTAACATCAAATGGAAAGAACATGGTATCACAACAAACCTGCCAAGAGAGGGGTACCAGGCAAGGAGGGCTTTAATCAGAGAGGCAGCACAGAGACCAAAGGTAACCCTGAGGAGCTGCAGAGTTGAGAATCTGTGGTCAGACTCAAAGATTGCTGTTCACCAGCGTAAACCATCTTACTTAAAGGAGCTGGAGCAGCTTGGCCTTGAGGAATGGACAAAAATCCCAGAGGCAAGATGTAGCAAGCTCTATCCAAAGCAACTTTCAGCTGCAAAAGGGGGCTCTACAAAGTACTGACTTTAGGGGGGTGAATAGTTATGCACACTGAAGTTTTCTGTTATTTTGTCCTATTTGTTGTTTGCTTCACAATAAAAATCATATGTTCAAAGTTGTTGCATGTTCTGTAAATTAAATAATGCAATTTTAACAATCCATTTTAATTCCAGGTTAAGAGGGGGATACTTTCACAAAGCACACCATGATTGGTTTTCATTTGAATGAGCAACTTTATAATCACCTTGGCCATCAAACACTAGTTTAGACCATCTCAAACCAACTACCAAGAAAGAAGCACAAGAAGCAAATTAATTCAGTTTTAATCAATAATCTTTGCAGAATAAAACTGTGTGTGGAAATTCTTGACAGACCTTTTCAACATTCACTCTTCTGACTGGTGCTGTAATAAACCCGTGTGCCATCCAGCACAGCCAAAGACCTTCCTCTCCTGGATCATGTGAGAACATCTCTCACTCTCTCTCACACACACACACGCACACGCATACGCACTCCTGCACTCTTGCACTCTGAAAAACAGAGGAGATTAAACATGCCTCACAGATGGGACTCTAAAACCATCTTGGATCATCTCAGATATTTAACTATTGGCCAGCTGAGGGACCTGTTAGAGGATGAAGAGATTATTCGGTGCATCGTCAGGGACAGCAAGAAGGTATTTGTCATTGTTGTTTCACACACCTTATGTAGCAGGTAGAGTAATTGTTAGTGCAAGAACCTTTGTGAAATCCAAAACATCAAGCTGTTTGTCTAATTTACATTAACATATGGTATGTTTTCTCTGACTCTGATGGACTATGCTGATAGAAAAACTAATAGATCAATCTCTTAGCATGTTTTGCATGAACGACCAGAAGATTTTTGAACCATCAAAGATCAGTTAAGCTCATCTGAAAAGAAATTCTTTCTTTCGATTTTTTTTTTTGAGAAATTTGAGAGCATTATCGGCCGTTTCAGATCTATATCAAGTCTAGTCTTGGACTAAACTGTTTAAAACTACTTCTATTGACAGTTGCTTTGGTGATGTTTGTGTTGTGTATTTGTATTGATCGTGTTTGTGTTTTTAACCAAACCTTCTGATCAGCTCCAAAGATTTTATAACTGACACATTCAGTGTTTGTGCACAACAAAACACAAACACAACAATGCTGCTTTACTCCCTTTTTACAGTCGTTTACTGTATATATAAATATTGTCATGAATAGTTGCAGGACCTTCATAGGCAGAATGAGATTAAATGGGCCTCCAACCGGCAGCTTGCAGAGAGAAATCTGTCTTACCAACCACACCTCAAAAACAACAAACTGCTACTAGCAGAAAAGTACCAACTTCTTGGCCGAGTGAAATCCTCATTAAGATGTAAACACAGGAAGTTGGGTAAGTACATCCAAACTGCTCCATTTCATTGATGAAGCTCAGCATTGCTTATCCAGGCCTTCATTTTTTTGTCTGCATATGCAGACGATTTGCATGGATGGCTGAGCGTCAAGGCCACCCAGCAGTTTCTGAAGCAGAAGGCCACTCATTTCATGGACGAATCTCAGGTAATGCTTTATTCCTGGTGAAATGAACATAAAGAAATGAGAAACAGTTTGGGCCAAATGTTTGTTTCTACCATTTAACAGAGTATTTGGCAAATGTTTCTGGAGGGCAAACTGCTGTTGGTGGATTTTCTGAAGTTGTTTCCGAGCCCTCGGAAGTTGTACTACAGACACCTGATTCAAGTGGAGAAGATGCAGGATCTCAGCTCACAGGCAACAGGAGCACCGTTGAGTTTTGGGCTTCTTTCAGATGATCTTCACTTTCCAAATGCAGTGAATGTGTGGTATGGTCTGTCTCCTGCCATCATGCTGCCCCCTACCTTTCTCCCTATAATGAGACGAGCAAATAAGACCTCACACCTGCCACCCCTTAACAATCCCTATAATGGGGCTTTGTGGACACCTTTCATACCCTTCACTGGTCCTGCTCAAGCACAAGAACTTCAGACGAGACCAGGCTTTTTACAACAGCAGAGCAAAACTAAAAACAGAGGATCAAAACCCTCACAATGAAGACTTCTCCTTTTTCATCAGTTTCACAAACACTTACTGCGTTAATGTAAAATATTTCAAAGGTATTGTTCTTTTACAGCAATAAACTTAGACTGTAATATACACTGTATGGACTAAAGTTTTAGGACACCTGCTCATTGCGTTCCTTCTGAAATCAAGGGTATTTTTCCTACTTCATTGTTGTGAACATGTAATTGTTGCATTTAATTTGCTTGAGTGAGACTGATTATCACCCTTTTATCACACTTATCCCCAATTCATCCCAGACATATTGGACAGAGAACAGAGAACACTATTTCACTTCTCCACACTCCAATGCTGGGGGGCTTTATACCCCCTCTAGCTCATGCCTGGCATAATGCATGGTACCATCAGGACCAACATTGTCTGCTCCAGAGAGTCCTATTCTATTCACAGCTTGTCTAGTTCTCTACAGGACTAGACAAGCAGCATGTGTGTGTGCATTTGCACATCTGTGTCAGCAATGGGTGCAACTTAAAGTAGCTGAATGCAATTTATTGCATTTATTCTCTGATTCCTGACTGAAGGAGGACAAAGATTTACATTTGGTATCAAAGTTCTCAGGAGAGTCTGAACCTTAATAATTATCCAAAAAAATGTCTACATTTGCAAACAGTATGGCTCCTATATGCAAATTCATCCTTCCAGGGTAGAAGCTTTCAAATGTGAAAGGTTATGTTCATCACATTATTCTGAGGTGGAATATAAATGAAATATGGTGGATATACATCAAAAGGGTGTGGGGTGAAGGCTAAACAACTGTACTTCAATAAATACAAGAGTATCATCCTGATCTTTAGCTGTTTTATGCCCGATTCTGCAACAAGCTTTCAGTTAAACGTGCTTTATTTACACAAACGTGTATGTTTCACTTCACTTCCGCTGCCGTACATATCTAGGTCATTCTAGCAAGAGGTTGAGAAAGCAGTGGTGCTCACATGACCATGCTGCAGCACCATATGTTGCCTCCATCAAGTCCTACCCATTGTTAATGGCTGATTACACTGTTAATGGGAGTTATATGTTTTCATCAAGCGGATTCTCTCCCTTAATAGATGCTTACGTCCTGCGTAGCTGACTGAGCATGTCAGTGGACTCACCTGATCTAGATGAAGGTCAGCCAGGGGTTCAGCTCCTTGAACAAACTCATCACTCACATTAGAGCTGATAAAGAGACAGAGAGGAGGGAACGTGGGCTTTTGTTTGCCTGTTCACTTGTTTGTCCTTGGATAAGCCTTCTGTTACATCACTGTCAGTGGTGGTCATTGTTCTCTGCAATGCAAATTGGCCAATTTTCCCATCTGTCAGGCGAATGCTTAGTGCCACTAGGCTCTCCAATCATAGAGATTATCTGCTGCAGGCTACTGTACTGAAAACAACTCAACAGCAAGTCAAATTCTTACAACTACAAATGTGTTTATTTAGAAAAATAAAATTATCAATACATCCATACATTAAAAATAAAAAGCCTTATTATTCCTCATTATTCAACAAACATAGGCATTATCTCATATTCTAGGCGAATCATATAAATGCAAATTGTCAAATAAATAAAACAGACAGACAACTGTAAAAACACTCGGTCTATAAAACTGCTAACTTCCTTCTGTAAAATGTGAAGCAAATATTTTTGCAATTCTTTTGGTCTCTTCTTTATTTGCTGATGACGGAGGGATATTAGTCCTTGGTCGAGTCACATTACGATGTGGAACAGCAGACTTCACATTCTGTTGAAGAAAATAATTTGAATCAAAAAGAACCATAATATTTTATACGTGGTTTCTACAAAGTGTATATGAAATGCTGCAGTTGTGGCTAAAAGTTTACCTAAACAATCATGGACATGAACGTGATTGAGCTTTTTACTTGTTCTTTCTCAGGGGCAGAATGAGCAGGTTAAGCATGTTGGTAGTAACATCATGCCCTGGGACTGTTCTGTTGCTAGTCGTATAGTACAGCGGTACAGTTTTCAAAATGGACAAAATGAGTGAAGATTCAGCACCATTTCAAAACATCAGTAAGACACCAATTACAAAAGTGACTGTGAAATAGATAAAGCAGGCAAACATTAACATTTGGGACGTCTTGACCTCAACTCCATTAAAAATACATGGACTGTGGTTAAAATTCTGAATCTGTGTCAGAGGAACAACAAATTTAATTAAACATTACTTCATTCTGCAATGAAGAGTGGCCAAATATTCTACCAGAAGCTTGCTAATGGCTACCAAAATGAACTCAAGGTGCAATATGAGATACTAAGAGATACAGTATATACCATATTTAGGTGTGCTGTTGACCCTGTATATTCACTGGAGATCAAAATGAGAGAAAAACATTTCCTAAATGACTGTCACCGTGTGGTCCTGTGTGACTATACTAACAGGTATAAAAGAGCAGTGTTTTAAGTTTTGTTCATGATTTGAATATATTCTAAACCACAGAATAAAAACTTAAATGAGATTGGAAAAGAACACCAACGAAAAATTGAAAAACACTTTCAGATACCTGCAAGTTTTTGGTGTTAATCTGGCACCTGGTGCCAATTTCCTTTGCTGAGGAGCATTTTGTATGGACAGAGGGGACGTGGACTAAGAGTACACTTTATTGATGAAAGCAAGTATCATTTATTTGGATCTGATGGGAAACATTATGTTTGTCAACAAACTGGGTAAAGGTCTGAACCCAAAGTGGGTAAAGAAGTGAAAGGTGGAGGAAGAGTTGGACCTCTCATACAGCTACATAACAGAGTGAATGTAAGTGTGTATCAGAACATTCTCTATTAACACATGGTTCCTTCCTTGAATTCATCACTCAATGAGCCAGTGATTTTCATACAGGACAATGACCCTGTCACACAGCATAATGAGCAAAGCAGCTCCTTGAAAGTGAAAACACTAAAACAATGAAACAATGACAGGGCCAGCCCAGAGTCCTGATCCAAACACAACAGATCAAAAGTCTGGAAAATCACTGGTGACAAAGTCATGACCAAGAAACCCACAGCAGTCACCGAAGTGTGCAAGAACTTGCAAGAAGAGTGGAGAGACTAGTGCTGAAGTCATTCAGTGCAAATGCTAGTACATTTCCTACTGAGTGTAGCACAGACAAAGATAACAACAAACCTTCCTGTAGGTTACAACAGTCACTGCTGTTCTCTAATTAAGATAATTATCTTTTCCGCAAAATAAAGGATTTATGTTGAAATACCTTGTCTTTTTTGTAAAACACTGTTTTAGTGGCAGGTTGTTACCCCTTTCAAAAAATCCTTCGCATGTAGGTGTAGATTACAAGGTGTTTCAAGGTGTTTCAAGGTGTTCTTTACTTTTGATCTCCATTGTATATTTTTGAATATTAATATTAAAACTAGCATTTTTTTCAGTAGAAGATGAGTTTGCACTCAAAATTGGATCTCTAAAGAATCACCCAGTAAAAGGTTTTCAGGAAAACTCAACATAGTTCTTCTGCAGCACTACGGAGAATCCTGTTTGGCACTGTTTAAGATTATCAATACTATTAACAACAAAAATACATTAAAATGTAGAGCTTTTAACAGCAATTCAATTAAGCAGAAAGCAGTAGTTACAATACTTACTGGATCAGAGGAAACAGAGGGGAACACAGGAGCTAAACGCAGAGCTCTCATAGAAGCCTCCAGGTGCTGAGATGGAAGGAAGAAGTTTGGTATCTCTACACCATCACAGCTTGAAGAAAAATAGGTCAAGGCACAAACACAAGCTACATGGCGAGATGAGAAAAGTGCTTGTGTTTATATGAGCAACTCGAAACAATAAAGATATTGTGGAGAGGAGAAACATAAATACAATTTATTAGGCACACCTACCGAGCTCCTACACTCACGGGTGAATTACTAGGTTCATCAGTGCATGTAACATTTTCTTCCTACAGGCCGTTAAGACTCCTGCACACCACAACCTGAAGCATCTTACTCTTCTCATAGACATACTTCACATACTGTATATTCATCCCCACTCAACTCGTAAAATAGACTGTCAATTTTTATATTCATTTTGTATATTAATTTTCCCAAACTCCATGATTAATGTAATTTTATATTACTATGTGCACTGTTTTACATATTCTGTTGTTTTTCAAATCTACAATGAAGTATAGTCTCATGACATAGGACATGAATGCACTAGCAATAGAGCAGCACCGCTCGCCAGCTGGTCCGTCCCACTGATGAAAGAATGACACCGGTTATCTCACCTTCACATGACTTTTACAGTAATTTACCCTTATTAAATTACCCTTGACCTGACAGGCAGGGGAAGTGTGTCTACATTCTCTGTTCATGAACTCTCCCACCACACAACTGCAGAGTTGAGCTGACATAATGAAATACAGATGTTAGGAGTAAATACTGTCCACAGAGAAAGCTAGTAGGTCTCACAAGCACAAAGACAGACCAAGGATGTATATCCCACCCATAATGAACACCAAAGGGTCTATTAAACACAAAAACAGGCAATTCAGGATGTAAATTGTGCCCACAAAAAATACTGATGGGTCAACTAACTGCCGAGGCCGACCAATGGGGAGTCTCTCATACTCCTCCTACTTTAAACTGGTAACCCAGCGCAGAAAGGATACAGTTTTGTTCTACTTACATCCCTTTCTCCACTGTTTGCTTTGGTGTTCGAACTGGGAGGTAATGGTGGCTCATCTTCATCTTCTGAAATGCTGTCATGCTGATCATGTCCTGCTAACTGGTTGGTGTCCTCTTTAGAACTCCATTGCAGACCAGCAGCCAAAGGTTCTTCATCACTGTTTTCCTCACAAACACTCTGAACTTCTCTAGCTACGTCCGAATCTACTGATTCAGTCCCATCAGAAAAATGAGAGTCATCAGCAGGTTCAGAAGTACATTTTTGGGAAGGTGCAGGTGGCAAGCAAATGGCACTGTCTTGCTTCTTTTCCTGTGAGATGCTAGGATAGTCCCAGAGAGGCTGTTCCTCTACCTCCAGACTCTGCAAAGAGCCAAAATCAGGATCGGACAGCACACTGGTCCAGGGGCTTGTCCTGTCGGTCACTGAGGTGACCTCATTCAATGGCCGAGGCTCAACCAGCGTCTCCTCAAACTCTTCGTCTTCTTCAGCCTCCTCTTCCACCACATCAGCTTCTTTATGCCCATTCTCTTCCCTACTGGTTGAGTTGTCCTGGTAGAAGTAACAGGCTGGTATTAATAATGTTTGTGGTTTTGTTGGTCAAAAATACTAAAAGTGTTTTAAAAGCAGTAAAATACATTAAATAGTAAGTAATTATAGTAAACGTAATTATACTTTTTTAACCCACTGTGTTGTTCACACACGGGAATTAATCATCTACATTTAACCCATCATCACACAGTGATACACACATACACACTAGTGAATTCATACACCAGTGAGCACATGTGCCCAGAGTGGTGGGCAGCCCTATCCTCAGTGCCCGCGGAAAGGCTGAGGAGTTCAGTGCCTTGCTCAAGGGCAATTCAGTGATGTCCTTCCAGTTCAGGGATTCGGACCTTCCAGTCACAAGTCTTGTTCCCTGACCACCAGGCCACAGTAAATAGTGTGATGTAATTGTAAAATGTTTTGTTGAACTCAATGTAAACAAATATGAAATAATAAACAGTACTACTAATGTTTATTCTTCAGATTATACAGTTGTAGGCAAAATTTATAAAGCAAGATCTGGCAGACCAAAGTCCCTTTCACACACCCACAGTAACCCAGAACTCTGGACATTACCAGAGAATGTATGTATAAATGAAAATAGTCAGATCATTTCTGCTGGACACTACACGCTATTTATCGTTCCAGCATCTTAGTACAAAGTCCAGGTAATGTCCGAGTGAGGCCATATGTGAATAGAGCAGGTAATTTTCTGGAGAAAAGTTATGCAAAAGATGTCATAAAGGATTAGACTGGTCACTAGTTTCACATAACGCTCAACAGGGTGTCAGTCAATAGATAAAGTCTGTGGGGAGAACCTACTACAAGTACAGTAGCCAGAACAAACAGAAATAAACATGTTTTTTGTGCATTATTGAACCATTTCCTTGAGTGTGAACATGTCTGACATAGGAAATCTCCGGCTATATGCTACATGTGTGAAAGGTAAACTCCAGGTACACTTTCCAAAGCTATGAGAGTGTGTTCAGTGTTTATAGTGGGGTTGAGGGCAGGGCTCTCTGCAGGCTACTGCACTTCCTCCAGATATTTCATAAACTGGCAAAGGCAGCATCCTATTACAGTGCCATGTTTAATGTCACTGAGCTCTTCAGTACGATCCACTTTACTGCCAGTGTTCATGTATTAAGATTGGATGACTGTGTGCTAATTTTACACACTCAGTTACAGTGGATGTGACAACCAGTTAAACATCAATTAAGATGGGCTGCATCATACTTGTGGCAATATTTTAAAGTTTATGGCAAAGTATGTGTTCATTACTTTTCACTTCATATCTAGATATGAACTGGTGAATGATTTGCACTGTGAATGATTCAGAATGCTATTTACTCCCACCATCACAGCAAAAGAAAGTTAACTGAATTTGATGTGCTGTAATTGGACACACTGAGCACAGCATAACAGATAACCAGTACCTGGCAGTCTTCTTCATCTTCAGGGATGGGTGAACAGTGGAGTTCTTCAGCAGCAGGAGAGGTTAGGGGTGAGATGTCCTCCAGTCTGCTCTCTAACTCTTTCTGAGAACAGACCTCCAGATCACATTTGTCTGATTCCACACCAGGGAAAACATGCACATCCCTAACAGCAGGTATGAATGAATTCTTCCCAAAGTTTGAAGATACTGGGTCTGTCGGATGTGTACTTAGACCTAAAAGAATGAATGAATTAATGAATGAATGAATGAATATATCCCTAATAAATACATAGTTTTAACTAATTAATATGATCAGATCACCATGCTTAATAACTGCTATACCTTTAATGATGCTGTTGACTTCCCCCACCAGTTTGTTGGAATTGAGCAGTAGTTGTGTAGAGTCCATTTCTGTGTCTCTGTGCAGCTCTTGCGTTGAGCCTCGGCCTTGCTCACCTAGTCCTGAAAAAACTGGCGTGGCCAACTTGCGATTGAAGTACTTTTGGATATCATCCAGCTCACTGAGATTTTTCCTTAAAGCCCATGAAAGACATGATTCACGTAGGTGAAACAGCTGTACCGTTTATGACCTTAACTGGTATAAACATTAAGTATATTGAGTAAACATCCACATTGCAGGCTAGAAAAAGTAAGTTGCATCTCTAATGCAAAACTCAAAAAGCAAGCATGCTTTTGCTACCCGGCTACAACAAGGGATAAACTGTAAATTAGATTTTCTTAATCTTATGCAACAAATTTCAAAAACTTCACAACCTTCTTCCTCAAGTTGAACTTCCTCAGTAACGCACAACAGAAATCAGTACCTGAGGGCTGAGAAGAGGGCGGAGCTGGATGGGTGGGTGTCCCCAGCACAGGAAGAAAGTGGGGCACTTTCACCCTCCTGCAGAGCATGATGGAACCGGCGAACGTTGTCCATGTGTTCGTCATGACGATCAGTTACACTACACCTCACAAATCAATGACAGGTTGACAGGTTAAAGGGACAGCTGAGATAACGTGGCTAACATTGAAACTAGTCCTAACTGAAGCTAGAACTTTTTAAAATCTGCAATCTGATCACTCATGCGCTGCATATTTTAGTGTGTTTCCAAACATTTGTTCTTAGGAAGGGTTTGCTCATTAGCTGAGTGACTGTATCAGGAGTGTTGGAGTAGAAACAAAACACAAAAATATAGACGGTTGAGGTAGTCCAGGACAAAGGTTGGAAAATACTACATCCATGTTTAAATAGACATGAGCTACTTTGGCTATCATTTAAAAAAGAGGGCATTAACACAACAAAAGCTAATTAGCTAATTCATCATAACTGTTTATCAGAACTGATTATGAGACAATGTAACAGTGAACCCTCAGCTACTCTTCACTGTGCTTACCTGGCAGACAGCAGTCTGTCAAGGTGTTCAGGAGGTGTGCTGATCCTCTGCTCAGAAAATTGGCTGATATGACTGGGGAAGCTGCTGTACATGGCTGTGGTTTGATAACACCGTGGCAAGGCACTAAACAGGGACTGGAGGGGAAACACACAATCACTACTAGCAGCACCAATCACAGTCCAACTGTATGTTTCTTTTCCTCTATTAATATTGTGTCATATTGTAAATTGAGTGAAAAACTACACCTGGCCAAACACATATGGACACATGAACATAACATCTGCATGTGTTCCACATATTTTTCCACACCAAACTGGCTAAACCATTGTTTATGAAGTTTGCTTTGTGGAGAACTAAAACATTTTGAAACAGGGGAGCTCAATCCATATTTCTGCCTCAAAGTCACAGGCAAACAACTGTCTACACCATGTCTGCATGTTGCAGCAGTAACATGCTTTTTACTAGAGCCAATTATAAACAACAAATAAAACTTGCACCAATAAACACACATTGTGCAACCCGTATGTGGGCTACCCTTTCTCAGCTGAGCAGCAGTTGCTTCTAGACTTTTCTACTTCATAATAGCATGATAATATGCTTCAAGGTTAATGTAACCAACACGTTAACGAATCTTCATGCATCTTCCACTCTGCTCAATGTTAAACAGCTGAACGTAAATTAAAATCCAGTCTTGATTAGGGTTGCATGACTACTTCTTTTGTTCTGTTTTATAACCAATATAACACTACATAATGCAGTGTCAGTCTGCTTGAGATAGCTTAACCACTTGGAATAGCTTAATCGTGTGTGTGATGTAGGCAGGCAGAAAATTGACTGGTGGCTAGACGTTTCCAGTACTTGTTAAAGTAAAACAGATTTGTGACAAACCACTGTTTTAAAAGGAGATGAAGATTGAAAGTGGCATACACTGGAGTCGGTGGGAGTGTTTTCACAGTTGGCCAGCCTCTGGGCCCGAAGCTCCTGCACACCCATTAGAGGAGACACAGACACTTTAATTTGCCCCTGACATTGTCCACTGAAGTCTGTGATGTTGTACCAGCCAGACACAGACTGAAAGCCAGACAGGAGTGGGGACAGGTCAACTGAAGCAAAGCCTATTACCCGTTCTATGTCTGAAAAACAGAATGACAAAGTGAGAACAAATATAAAAGATGAAATTCTCATTGAGCTCTTTCACTTATAAATATAACTGCAGAAAAAAAACCAAATACAATCAGAATTAAACTGGAACTGCATGAGCACAGTCTGTACCTCCTTTGTGCCAGACTTTGAAGACCAGTGCCTGCTGAGGATCCAGAAGTAGCTCTTTTAACAACCTGCAGATAATAAAAAATGATTAACTGTCCGTATCTGATCAACTGCTCTTTGGTTAGACAGCTGAATTTGAGAGTGTTGGCCTACCTGCATTCCTGATGGTGGTCCCACACAGGAGAGTCACTGTCTTGTACCACATCTGTGCTCACTGTACCAGATGCATCAGCTGTGGCATATGAGACACAGCAGCTGGGGAGACCACTGCTACGTTCAGCTAGAGGACATCCTGTGAAGCAAAATAAGAGCTTAAACACAAAGGCCTCAAAGTTCACTAACTGTCCCTCTCTGTTCTCCTTCAGGTCATAAGCTAACAGCTGCTGGTAATGACAATCAAAATAACTACGTACAAATGTTAGAGTTAGCCCCAGTGTGCCCCTATTTTATACCAACATCACAGCACATCCAAGAACATACAAAATGAAATGTTAGATCATATTTGCTAAAATCATTTATTAAAAAGAAATGTCATAAACATTACAGGGGATTCTTCACTGGAACAACTTTGTTAACAGTGTGGAATTCTATCTCACCCTTCAAACTGAGGTGCATGGCTCTCTCTACATTGACTGTAGCTGTGAAGGTGCAATCATCGCTGAGCTCTGTGCCACAGGATGGTGGTTGTGGCTCTGAGCTCATTGCTGATTTGGTGTGTTGCTTGCTAGGATTGTGGGACCATCTCAATACAACATCTGAGCTACGGGTTTGTCTGGATGCAGGACCTTGGTCCCCCTCTTCCTCTCCTGGGCTGCTCAGCTGTTCCTCCTCCTCTGGGAGGGCTGGGGCTGGGGGCAGGGCAGAACCTGTGGTAGCAGTGATGTGGGCCCTAAGAGCAGCTCCACTCAGATCAGCAGCAGAACGCTTAAATAGAGGGTACACACCTACAGAGCAAGCAGAAACATTCATGTATATAAATAGCAATATAGCAAAATAAAATTAATAATGGACTGCACAGTGGATTACATCACTGTTCCATACAAGAGAGACAAAATATCTGGCATATATATTTTTAGATTTTATTTTCAGACTTTTACCCTCTTAATGTAACCCATTTTAAATTACCTTAATCAGTATAAAATGTATTAATTATACACATTTGTTTTCTACATTTAATTATTTACTGCTAATTATTATTATGGTTATTATTATTTGGGAAATTTATACTATGCTAAAATTCAAACACTTTATGCCATACAAACCAACCTGGACAAACCCTTACCTATATAAAAAACAAGACAATGATAATGTGTAGAATTCCATTTAAAATTAATATAAATATAAATTGGCAACAAAAACCTACCACTTATTGTCAGCTTGCGGTCAGAAGGTTTTGCCAGGGCTGAAAGGTCCATGAAGGCAGACCCCACAAGGCGATCAGAGTCATGTGGTCTTACTCTTTTCCCCTTCCCGAAAGAGACCCACAGTTGAACCTCCAGCCTCTCCTCCCTCAGGTACCACCGCAAAGGCTGGCTTCTCCTCAGCTCCATGATCTGGTTTCCTGGAAACGCCACTGTGGCTAGGGTAGAATCTAAGCATTGAAGACAATAAAGATCATCTAAAACAATCCAACACTATTAACAGACCATGCAGCAAACACCAGTGCTCTCAATGACTGAGACTATACTGTGACATGGTGATCAGGGAGAGCCAAGAAGTCTAGCCATTCCCTCAGTAAAAAAGGTTTGATGTGCATTTTTGAGAGTAAAAACAAAACCATTCTGACATAAAGCCCCACACCCTGCTATAGTCCATCTGCTGCATTTGTAGTGAACAGTCAGAACCCTTGAAAACTCAAAATACACACTTCTATATTGTTAAAACAATACCAACATTTCATTTCTCTGGAAAAAAAACTACCGTTTCTGATTTGCTATTTAATTTACTAACACCACTGCCTGGAGAAAACAATGCCATACAAAAACGGGTTTCAAAAAAGGCAAACAGGTGAAATTCAGTAACTGCCCTGCATCCAATACTGTGATTTGAAGTTAAAGAAATATTTGTTCTCCTCTAAATATAGTATGTAATGAACTTTTCCATTGTAAGTGACCACTGACCAGTGAAAGGTGCAGTGAGACTGATACAGTCTGAAGTGTTCTTTTAAATTGGATGTAATGCAGAAAAAATTGAATAATACTTTTTTTGCTTCATGGTTCAAAAGATGAAATTGATGCAATGTGAAATACATATAATCACCACTGAATGATATTGAAGAAAAATAAATAAATAAAGATTTTTAACAATAATCACCAGCTCTTCCTGATTGTTGCTCAGTCCCTTCCATGGCTGGATGTCTCAGCTCAGAGCAGAAGGTGTCCTGGTCATAGAGTTTGTATCTGTAGTAACAGTAGGTAGATCGCTGGAGCTCAGTGTGACCCGGGAGCAGCAGGCAATGGACAGGCAGCCAGGCTCTGGGCATGGAGATTGATAATGCCATTGTCTCTGAAGAAAAGTGTCCTTCCTCTTTATCCTCCTCTTCCTCACTATCTCTCTTGGTTTGCCACCCCAGGAGATGGGCTGAACTGAGGACACGCTCTCGGTCCGCATGATGGTTGAAGTGTATGGAGAGCTCAAGGCCTCCAGCTGAGGTTAGGTTGCAATTGGATGACACACTCGGAGGAAGAGAGAGAGCATACCAGCCAGATATGCCTATAAAAGAACACATAATACTGCTGTAATATTACAGTCACATTCAATATATTGCAAAAACAGGGACACATACTGAAATATTATTTGTTCTGAAATCAATGGTATTAAAATAAAAGCTTTTGTTGGAGTAACTGTCTTTATTGTCCATTGCATTCAGCAAAAAGAGTGCTGGATGAGTGCAAACCCATCTCATCCCCAACCCATCATAGAAGTATTGGATGGAGCACCACCATTCCATGGAACACAGCTCCACTGTTCCACAGCTCAATAGTGGGAGGGTTTATACTCCCAAATCCCATGCCAGGCATTAGGCACGGTGCTAAAAGCTTCATTTTTATCTGCACCCACCTATTCTGCGACAGCTGAAGCTCAAACACAGCTATTACTCCTTAAATCACATGAATCTTTACCTGTTCTTTTATGCAAGAGGTCGCTTAGACGAAGTCTCACTGAGCCCAAAACACTGTCCTTAGGTGTTGATGCTTCAGCTACAATCAAAAAAACAAGTAAATGTTAAACAACACACTTTTAAGTACTGCATTTAAGGAACGAGACATGAATAATATGTTAAGCTAGCAGTCTGCAGTTCTTGACATACTGTTAGAGACAAACATTAAGTTCATAGTGAAATAAGACAAACAAACAAAAGTTAAATTATCTGTAAATCTCAACAATGAAAATGTGAATAGACATTATATATACACACTATATACAGTGTGAAACAGACTTTACTCTATTATTATAAACCCTTATTTACATTTGGTGATGCATTTTGCATTAATGCTAACAATAGCAAAAAAAAACAATGTATCAGATAGAATAAAGAATAGAATAGAATAAAATAGAACTTTATTGATTTAACTTTATTGGTAGGGTTCCTTCAGGGAAATTAAGGTTCCAGTAGCAGCATCAGATACACGTGTGTAAACAATACATCAATTGTCCATGCTGCCATGGACAAAATCTCTGTTAGGGTTTGGGGCTTGCTCTACTGGGATAAGCTTGGAAGGGTACCTAGCACTGTAAAGTACTATACTGGTTTCATTTCAGCTTTTCACTTGTGTTTTAGAGGTTAGAGATGGATGTGGAAATTTGATCACCTACTGGTTATGATCTGCATTAAACTGGTTCCATATTTTGCTGTTCATGTATGGTCTATTGATGCAGCTTGCAGCTTTGACCTACTCTTGATTTTAAAAGACAGCAATTTGGTCAAAAACAGGAGTTGAGTTGAATCCTAAAGAGAAGATCACATTGGGATCTTCAGAGGACCCCTCTATCTCACTCTCCATCTTCACGTATCTCTCTTTCTCTTATGCTATACCCACACTGACCAGGCTTAATGCAGGTTCTTTACAGGCAGCACAGAGGTGTTATTCATATGTGGTATTAACCTCAGTAACGTTATAAATCTCATTCAATATCCGACTGGATCATGTAACTCAGGTTATTGTGTGCCATTAATAAATTCATCTGTATGACCTTAAACCACCACGATGAATCTACTGGTTTGCTGTTTATTATTCAAACTGTTACTAAGAGCAACACTGTGCTCACTGATAATAACTTTATCTTTGGTGAGTCAGATTACAGCAATAAACATCTTCATGCATCTTTGATATTCCCAGTATCCATTGCTGGGTCAGGCGCCTGGAGCAGGGATTTATAAGAAACATTCCTTAAGGAGAGCTAAGGCTCATACTAATCATACTGATTTCATATTCAGTTTTATGCAAGTCTGTATAAATTACAAAATGAGAACATTGCTTTGCAGAGAACAAAGTTCTGAATATTCTAAAGCAACACCATTGTTTATCTGAGAACATAAATGAAGAAATGAAGAAATTCAGGAAACAAACAGGGAGCTGTGATCTTAAATGTGCAGTTTTTATAATATTAGTAAATATTTGTATACTTATTTTCACAAAATCAGGCACTTTCAACACCGTTCTTTAAAACTACAGTAATAAATGCTATTCTAAGTGTGACAGCAGTAACTGAAATCCATCACCGTCCTCAGAATACTCACCCTTTCGGGGGTGTCTGTTGTAAACAGTGAAGACTGCCACGGCATCTTCCAGCAGCTCGGCCAGACTCACACTCTCGCCAGTGTCTCTCTGCACCAGCAACTGACAACAGAACTCTGCATGATGCTCAAAATCTGGACAGAAGCTCCGAGCAACCACACGTGTGCTTCTGCTCTCCCGCTCTGACAGTAAGGACAGCTGTACGGTGACGAAGGAGTTGACTCCAACATCTGAGTAATAATTCAAAGCTAGAGCTCTGTTTGGACAGAAAAAACAAGTATATAAATAAGGGGATGGTTAGAAATGTACTCCAAAAGGTCACTAAATTAAAAATTATAACTGAATAAACTAATCATGGTTTCATACAATTTCTCTACTGATCAACTGATCAAACTAACTGGATGTTAAGTTACTCTAGGGCTGAAATGGAATTACTGCTGGACAGTGTTCGGTACTGATTGATAAAATGCAGTGAAATAAAACTCCAGTATGTTCACAATGGATATTATTTTTGAAACAGCCTATAATTTTAAATAAAACTTATAATTTATTTTAAATGAAACTTTAAAAAATTATTCTTCTTTTGAAAGTCTTTTGAAAAATGATTTGTTGGTCTTAGTGGTTGCTGCCACCAGAGAACCTTGGTACCACTATTCCAACCACTCTTATTCAACTTTGCGTTCCACCCGAACTGGCCCTGCAATTGGTAGGTAACTGATGCCTGACTTAAGGTGGACTGAAAATTTTAATAAAAGCTTGTTGATTATGATCAAGACTGAAGAAGAACTGAAGAATCAGAAACTGTTTAATGTTCAGAGAATTCTGACTACAGTAGTGATGTAATGATTCACTACTATTATAAAAATGGATGTTTGTGTTTCACTACTTTTTGTTTGGTGTCTTCACTAAAGACAAATGATGGACAGAGCATTTTTCTTTTGGTATTAGCTGCTTGAGTTATTTCATTGTCTCAGTATTCAGTAGTCTCAGTCGCCTTATTTATAATATTTGTTTAGAAAAGATAAAAGTAATGTTTTACTTTTTGACATTTTGTTTGCAAGAAATGTAAAATGCAAGAAGCTATTTATTTTCTACTTTTCATGGAACTTTCTGTTGACATAAAAAAACAAAACACAAATATTCATTCATTAATCGTGATCGAGGTAGTATGTTCAATTAATCGCAATATTGATTTGAGGTATTATTGTCCAGCACTATTAGAGACTAAACATGCAGTGTCTTGGCTGATCAGCTGCATCTGCAGAAAGTGTTAATCATGTTATTTTTTTTGATAAACTACTGCTTTATCTTTTAAAATCACATTCACAGCAGTAGAGTTCACAGTTAGAACTCACCGTGCTGCAGCTTGCAATCCTGCAGCTCTGTGCACCTGCACAACCAGGTTCACCATACGGGATGCCAAAGCATTACTGTTTAAACCACTGCCCCTGACTGGCCGAGTCTTGTACTGCACACTCACTTCAAGTAGCCCTACAACAAAATAACAATTAAAAATGTAACAATTTCATTACGTGATTAGTTATTAGAGTTAGTGAGTAAATATCAGAGCAACCTTAAAGAAGCATTTTCAGATTTTTATGTTTGTAAGATTTTCAAAATATGGTGTGTGTTAAAACTCATAAGACAGTCAGGAAGCAAAGACTGAGCTTCAGTATTGAGGAGTGCTAATATCACAACAAAAGGAGTAAAATACGTGGGATGAGCCTTATTCCTCAAGATAGGACAATCACATTTTTTTAAATCAGGTTAAGGTTTTGCAAAATGACAAAGAAAAGCATCATTTATACTAAAGGGTTCACATTCCCTGAATTATTAAATGCACTGAAGAAGAGACCTGATGGCTGAGGCTGGACTTCAGAAGGCCTATCGGTTCTTGGTATCAGCGGGAGGGAGAAAAACTGGGCCTCCGTTTGGCCTTGTCTCTGCATCGTCACCATGGCACACAGCTTGGCCACAGGCAGCACCCCCCTGGCTACCAGCTGCTCCCGAACATTTGGGTAATAATACCTGCCAAAGTTTCATCACAAGAATATTTGTGGGGTTTTTTTTGTCAAATTCTTATCATAAACTGCTTTTTAAATGACTATTCTATCCATCACAGGATGACCAGCATTCTGTGTGCTTTAACATGTTCACTATTTTACCTGCACCACACTTCAAACTGGATTCCTCCTCCACTGCTGGCCAAAGAGCTGAGCAGCAGTCTCTGCACTGGAACAGCTGAAGGTGCCACAAGCACATGGGTTTCAGAGTGTCCAAACACCGGATCAGGAACACACAGTGTGGTTGCAGTTCGACATGACTTCAGATTTACACCTGAAATGAACAGAATTTAAATGAGTTTGCATCTAAACCTGTGTCCACAAGGAAGCTGATCAGCCAACTAGGTGTCTAACCACTGCCTTGATTTTGCACTGTTACCAAGTTTCAAGGCTAATGCACTCTATGGATCATATACTGTACTGGGTCATGCTGCTTGCCGACAGCAAGACTGAGAGCTAAATTGGCCATGCTCTCTCTGGATGCATAGATGATACTCTCACCCCACATCACACCCAGTGTTAATGAACTATTAGACTGCTGGCTGCCCAGTTATGATGCAGTGGTGGTAGTATGAAAATAGGTGGTGGATGGTTTCACATGTTTTGGAGGAGATGTGCTTGACCATGTGTTAGTTTGTGCAACGTTTGTGCTCCTGACACTAATGATGGGGGAGACTCGTGGGTAATTGGCACTTCCAAATTGGGGTTAAAATAAAAAAAATCAATAAAAAAGAAATAATTCTGGGAGCAAACAATTAATCAACTATATATGGTTTCTAGCACTAAATGTTCTAGAAAATTATTTTTCACTTACGCCAAAAACATTAACGTGAAACACCATAACTGAGAGTTAAGGAATATTGCTTAGTATGATACCAGGTATGAGAGAATAACCCCTACAAGCTGCCAAGATGAACATTTACTGACTGAAAATGTCTTGTATTTCCAGCCACAAACTGTCTGCAAGCTGCTTACTGCTCTCCACAACATGTGGGTCGACATCCTGACTGGCACCCTCCTCTTGAGCAGGAAAAGAATAATGGATGTAGCAGTCTGCTTCTCCCCACACAGTGGACTGTAGAGGGGTCAGTCCTCTTACTGTCTCCACCCGGACCAGAAACACATGCTCGTTCAGAGCCTCAGCAGAAGGAGCAATATCCTGCAACAGCATTATATTATGTAGATTCATTTCTGTAAACCCTGCAGTTTCAGTGTTTGAAAATTGGCATAGCCAAATCAACACCAAGCTAACTCATCGTTAAAAAGATGAAAAAGATGATAGAGTAGAAAAAAAAAGAATCCCTGAAACTGTGATGAGCTGCAAACAAGATGTATTTGTAATTTGATCATTCATATAACATGCATGTAGTGTTTCATAAAGCCATTGGAAAAGATAATATTTCACCAGAAAATCCTGCTCAAATTTTTATCTTTACACCAGATTATGACACAAATCAGACCTTCGTCTCCGGAGCTGGCCTGTGGTCCAGCAAGTGGACTGGTCTAGGTAGCTGAGACACCAAGGCCAGTTCTTCATCTCTCATGCGTTGGAGAGCTGTAACCTGCTGGGCCAGGCCCATGGCCAGACACACCCTCAGGCTTCCTCGAGTTCCACCTGTGAAGATGTCCACTACAGGCATGTAACTGTCCACTGCCAACACTGGATACTGAGCCTTCAGGAGCAGCTGGGAAATCTTGGGGTCTCTGTTATATACAAAAAAGACATTAGCATTATTTTATCTGTAAACATTACACAAAGGCATTTTTTAGGTTTGAACCCGTCAGTAACTTGTTAACTCTTTTCAAACAAGTCTAAAGATGTGTGATTGGGTATCATTCCCCTTACACGAGACAAAATAAATACATTTATGAACACCAACCTGAATGACATGTAGAACTGGTGAAGAGGTAGTTTAACCAGCCCCAGGAGTTTATCATTATGGGAGCTGCCTGCTCTCAACCAAACTTCTATGACCATTACATTATTCTTCATCCTCTCCAATAATTTGAAATTGAGAGCCACCGGTGCAACCTGACAGCCAAACACACACACAGACGCGCGCACACACACACACACACAGACGCGCACACACCTTCATTTAGTAACATTATGTGAGAATTTGTAATTCTTGCTCCTACAGTCAGGTTTTGAGCATACCCTAAAGGACACACTGTGCACAAGCATTTCAGGACAAGCTAAGAGATGCAGATCTATCATTGGAGCATTAACATGATTTTGAAGCTGATATTTAAGGTAAAAATGTTACTTTAAATGAAAAAGTACCCACATTATACAACACAGCTACTGACTAGGTTTGCAGAAGTAAACCAATTGGAGGTATAAAATTTTATTAAAAATGGAAAGACAAAAAAAAAGGCTGAGCAAACTATTGAAGACATTTGAAAGGCAAGGTGATGGCATCTTTTCAAAACATTTGGCAACACCAGTGAACTTACCTGAACCAAGTTGAAAGTCGGGTGCATTTGACCCCAGCTGATGACTGATCTTGTGGTCTCCTCAGACCCAAAAAGTTTACAGTTTAAATAGACATTGGGCTGCATGGGGGCACAGCTGAAGTCCTTCCCATCTGGCACCATAAGAAGGGTATGAAGCAAAAGGTCACTCTCATCGTCATCTGCGCTCTGGGTGGTCTTATGTGGAGAATTCTGAACCTTGATTCGGGGGGAGGTTGTCTGGGCCCTGCTTCTTGGCAGCAAGATGTTCTGGGCTGGAGGAACTACTAAAGGAGATGGGCCTCTTCTGTAGTCACCCTCAAAGACAGGTGGAATATCCCCAGTGAATCCATCATCTTGTGGCCCTAAAGAAATATCTATGTCAGGGGCAAGAGTTTTCTGCGGAGATGCAGCTGGACTCACCGCTGTTTTCCCTGGCTTACTCTTGGAAGAGAAGTCTTTCTTGTCTACTGCTAGCTCAAGGGAGACCTTAAGGGGGAAGGAAAGCAAAATGATTAATTTTATTTATAGAAAATATGAGTTCCACAAACTTTACACTGAGCAGCTCTGTTTCTTCTGATAATCAGTGTAAACCCTTAAGGATGCTGAAGAGTATGTTACCTTGAGTGGACCAATATCTTGTTTGTCAACGTCTCCATCCATTCTTTGGACAGGAATGGAAGTGGTAGTACACAGTCGATCACTCTCAAGCAGAGTGCGTAGAGGAAACTTGGCCGTTCCCATGGGAACAGGCTGAAACAACATGCGAGAAAGTCACACAAACAATGGATTCCTGATACCTGATCTTTTATTTACTGTGCATGCACTGAAAAGGGAATCTATTGAACATCTACCTTCTTTTGATAGTTCTTCCTGCAGTACACTTTGAATGTAAGGCTTGTGTCCCACCACCTCTTAATGGTGGGACCACTGAAATGCACTGGAAAGACACTCCGCTGATTAAAGTGTACAACTGAAAAGAGACATTTAATACAATTGTCTTAACACTCTGCCCATCACATCAGTTCACTTTAACTGTTATTGAACAAGAAAGAAAAAACAAAACAAAAGTACTCCTTTTATCCTACCTCCTTCTACAACTTTACTGGACACAACCCGTGTGACCTCTGCAGGCACGGCTAACCCAGTGTCTTTCAGTGGAAGTGGAAAGAGATATTCCACAAAATATGAGCTGCCAAGAAAAGACAACATGATTTGAGACTTGATACAGATGCAATCATTTCTCATAAAAAGATGCTCCACAAACATATTTTTTGTGATGGTACCACTTTTTGGTCGTAAGGGGTCGAGGGGGTTTTCCTTTCCCTGAGAGTTTCCTTGTATTAGAGATACTGTCTGTTGGGACGGTTAACTGAAGTATGACCACTCTGGCCAAATGAATGCTCCCAAGAAGTGCAATCCGATCCACACTGAGACCAGGAAACACACTCTCAGGCCCTCCGTGCTGAACACCTGAATCCAGCCTATGGATTGACAATGAGAAAGCCTCAATACACAAAACGGTGGATTTCTTCTATTTGTCTCTAAATTCATTAAAGTAAGGCTGCTGCAAAGCATTCTCTGAGTGACGCAACAGGAGACCTACTTTTGGTTCCATAAAATAATAGAAATATGTGAGTATAAAAAATATTTACCGTATTTTCTAGACTATAAGCCGCTACTTTTTTTCCACGCTTTAAACCATGCGGCTTATAATGAGGTGCAGTTTTTTCTTCTTATACATGTTATTTTCCAAATGTTATAAAAAACTTTGCGGGTGCGGTTTATATTCCGGTGCAGTTTATAGTCCGGTGCGGATTATAGTCTGGAAATTACATTAATTAAGTGAAGGTTTTCTACACCTTTGTGTACATTCATATTCCTCACACATCTCTATAACAAACAAACTCAACAAATCATTTGAAGAACCTTTGATTTTTTTTAAAGAGTGCACAGCAATAAGACACTAAACATATGGTCACTTTGGACCAAGCAAGCAAATGAAACTGACCTGTTGTTTTTGTCTGGGCTCGGTTTTCTCTGGATCTCATCTTCTTTATCACTCAAACAGCTGTCAGATTTCTGAAATCAGAAAACTAATTTAGAATTAGAGTAACTCCAAGTGGACACTTTAATACTTTTAATGGCTTTTTATTTATGATTCGGCTTGACTAAGATTTTCAACGTCTGCTTTTTACAACATATTGATGAATCACATTAAATCATTATGTGGCTTAAAGTTGAGAAACAGGAGTTTAGAAACAATGTTTTTCTAAATTTTCTTACATTGAGAACATCAAAAACATGCTTCCATCAATCTCTTCCTAACGTTTCTCTCTCTCAGCCAAAAATAATAGTAGACACATTAAAAGTTAGCCAGGTGTAAAAATAGATAGATAAATAAATAAATAAACATGCAGTTATTAGGAATTAGTCTTAGGAATTTTACAGGTGCTTCAGTACAATGATCATGAGATTATAAAAATGTAATCATAAATGGACAGTCAATGAGTGGCACTAACAAGGTATATAGTAGGGTGAGTTACAGCAGCATGATAAATCAAAGAACGCACCGGAATTTTGTAGAACAGGTTCTCCAGAAGGCTTTGGTCATAGTGGGGGTCACCAAGTTCACTGTCCAGGAGTACACTGCTACACCCTGAGAGAGAACCCGGAGGGGACCCATCTCCATCCCATATGGGGAGCACAGATCCATTCACACTAAAAACAGAGAAATAATAATGCACCTGATCTTTCCACCCAACCCTACAGATATTTTATATTTATCAGATTTCATATCTGATAAATGATCAAGTTTAGCACCTAAGTAACAAACCTTAACACAAACTTAATTTTAAATGAAAGCAGACCTATAAAAGGTTGACCTGCACTACCTACCTTCCCAGCAGCAGATCCACAGCTGCATCATGTGTGTCTGCGGTCCCCTCTGGCCTGAGGAGATCAGGGTCCTGCGATGAGTGATGGAGGTCTGAATGTAGGATGTTCTGCAGCAGCTGCCCTGAAGAGGGTGGCCCTCTGAGATATATATATATATATATATATATACACATATACATACATACACGTACACATATACATACATACACATACACATACACATATATATACACATACACATATATATATACATATACATATACATATACATACATACACATACACATATACATACATACACATACACATATACATACATACACATACACATATACATATATATACACATACACATATATATATACATATACATATACATATACATACATACACATACACATATACATACATACACATACACATATACATACATACACATACACATATACATATATATACACATACACATATATATATACATATATATATATATATATATATATATATATATATATATATATATACATACATACACACACATACACACACACACACAGAGACAGAGAGAGAGAAAGAGAGAGAGAGAGAGATTAATCATGCAAGCAGCTGGTATATTTTAAACCTTATGCAATTTGAGATTTCAAAGAACACAGAGACATACAACAAAGGAGAGACATCAAAGTTGTATTTGGGCAAAGGCAAGGGAGTGTCCTTCAGAATGTCACAATCTGCATCAGTCTTCAATGCTGAAACCATCATGGCATTCCTAAGTTTGCTGCCACGCGCAAGGAGAACTGTGAGGAGACAAGATAAAGAAACACATTTCAGTTAGAATTTCATAAACAGCACATTAAGCAGTCAATCTGCAAGTTTATACAAACAATAGTAATGAAACAACCAACTATATGAATCACACCAGAGAGAAGGTCAACAGAGGCATGGTTGTCTCGTGAGGGAATGTGGGCAGTTGGTTCACTTGTCTCCTGCACATTCGTAGATGCTGTTTCAAAGCAAATACGAGATCCACAAGAAGGTGATTTTTGGTGTCCTGTAATACTGTCAGGCTTTAGCGGTGACAGGCTTCTGATTGGACTGTTTCCTCTTTCATGAAAGTACATGTGATCCTTCCCCCTAAAAAATCAACAAGTCCAATTAAAACACATACTGTGGAACCGCTTAAAGCCAAATCAAACACATAACAGGTAAAATGGTATTAGATTCAATGACTTAACTGAAAAATACCAAAACCTAACTGGATAAGGCCCTGAGAAATGTATTTGTTGTCTTATTACAGTAAACACTGTATAAGTAAAACATTACAAACAAAGAGCAGAGATATACTCAGACCTTGGTGTGCTGTTGGAACTGCCTCCAACTGACTCTCTGCCTCTTTTGTTTTGACCAAAGTTGGACAGAAGAGGTGCCAGCATGTTCTGGTCAGATATTAGTCCAGGAGTAGCATCTGTGCTCATGTCTGTGGTTGGTGCTGAGCTGTTATCATAAGTTTCGGTCAGTGGCTCTAAGGCAAGTGAGACCTAAAGCAGAATGAGAGCACAAAGAATTCTCTATCAATGTTTGTCGTGTGCAAAAACAATGCAATCCTATATTAAGGATTAACTCACCTGAAGCTCCCCAAGTTTTTCAGATGTTGGTGAAACAAGTGTAAAAAATCCATTAATAGAGTGGGACAGTGACAATCTAGCAATTCCAGCTATTTGCACTCGTGCAATGGGTAAGTGGTCAGGCTTTGTAACAACATCCAGCACCAAAGAGCCCATATCTGTGAATAAAGATACACAAAGATGCACAAAACCATTAAAGCATTAAAGATAAATATAAGACGTATAATTAGGGATGCACAACAATATCAAAATGACATCACCATCAGAGCTTGAAACTGTCAACACTGGACAGGAATTTGACCAATGTTTAAAAATGAAATGCTGTTAATATATTCATATCACAATTTTTTAAGTCATATAAGCTATATGTGATTACACAACCTATGGTAATCTATGGTAACTGTATCTATCGTACTCAATAAGAACTGAATGTTTTAGTGATGCTGACCTACTGTACTACAATATTCAATATTTTCAATTTTGCAAATGAAATACACTATTATATTCGCGACCTGACAGAAATTCATAATTTTCTATATAATATGTGCAGCTACAAAAGAAATGAAATGGAACAAATGAACGCTGCCCAATTACCATTACCTGTCAAATATGAAGTAAACTGCTTGGGTCCACATCGGACTGGAAAACGGCTTGTGGATTTAACATCTTTCTGTCGAGTTAGGGACCCATCTCTAGGACAGAAGAGAGTTCCACAGGTCGACTCACCCCACCATCGTAAACGGACCAGGGTCACCGGGGGGGGTTTGCTTATTGTCCATAACACTCTGCTTACAGTGACTCTAAGGAAACATCGCACTTGGCCTTCCACAAGAGGAGGAACGCTTGTGGAAGGGGAAACATCACTGATGACTGGAAAACAAAATCAGTGATAACTGTATTCAGGATTTTAATCATAATAAGCAAGTAAGTACAGTGTAACTGCCTGTTTATTGTACACATGACAAAAAAACAACAAAACTCTAGCATCTTAAAGTAAAGCATTAAGGGTGTAACAACTTCACTATACACCATATGCCTAAAAGTCTGTGTGCACCATTTAATAATGCATGAAATACTGAAAGGGAAGTCAGTCGGTGAGTCAGTCTGTTGGTCGGTCAGTCAGTGAGTCAGTCGGACGGCCGGTGAGTTGGTTGATCGGTCGGTCAGTCAGTCAACCAGCAAGTATGTCAGTGAGGCAGTCGGTCGGCCGGGCAGTTGGTCGGTAGGTCGGTCAGTCAGTCGGTGAGTCCGTCAGTCTGTGAGTCAATCATTCGGTCGGTAAGTCATAAGGTGAGTCAATTGGTCAGTGAATCGGTCAGTCAGTTGTCAGTCAGTGGGTCGGTCAGTCAGTCAGGGAGTTGGTTGGTCAGTCCGTCGGTCGGTCGGTCGATCAGTAAGTCGGTCGGTTAATGAGTTAGTCAGTTGGTGGATCAGTCTGTGAGTCAGTCAGTCAGTCATTGAGTCCGTCGGTGGGTCAGTCAGTCGGTTAGTATGTGAGTCAGCAAGTCAGTATGCGAGTCAGTGAGTCAGTCAGTTGGTTGGTCGGTCAGTCAGTTGGTGAGTCATTAGGTGAGTCAGCTGGTCAGTGAGTCGGTTAGTTGGCCAGTGAGTCAGTCAGTCGGTTGTCATTCTGTGAGTCGGTAGGTCAGTCAGTGAGTCAGTTGGTCGGTCGATCAGTATATGAGTGAGCCGGTGGGTCAGTAAGCCGGTCAGTATGTGAGTCTGTCAGTGAGTCAGTCGGTCGGTCAGTCAGTTGTCAGTGAGTATGTGTATGAACTGTAAATAAAGTTCGGCTCTCGACTGAACCCACCTCTCTTTCTGCCGTTTCCAGTCTTATCAGACTTCACTTTCTTGTTCTTCATCTCGGTCAGTGATGAAGAAGGGGAGGAGGAGGAGAGCGAGGCACAGGTCAGGTGATCATCTCTGTTTGTGATTTCTGTTCAGAGCAACCAAACCACAACAACCGCCTCTCCGCTCCTCGCTCTTCTTCTGCGGATTCCACTCCAGCTCTCGACCACTCAGCGCCCCCGCAGGCCGCACGAGTTACTGCAAATATATTTATAAAACCTTCATTTATTAATACATCAGTGTATTTATATATAATCATGTCATTCATAGTCAGCTTTATTAATGTCTGTAACAGTCTTAGTAATATTACCAATTACCTATGATCAATCTTGATCAATTATGATGCCATGATTTTTAGCTACTTAACCAGGTATAATAGAGAAATGAGAGAGATTACATCTGATCATTCATTTCTTGCAGCTTTTGGGACCAAAGATATTTGTTGTGTATCATCTATGTAACAGTGAAACCTTGCAGGATTCCATATTTCACTTTGATGTGTGATTGGATTAACAAAGTGATACTGATCAGTTCAATGGGATCTGATCTGTGAAAGGGTTACAGGCCTCTTCCTATCAGCTTTCCAGATCCAAACTCTCACAGAAGCCTGAACAGCAAAAAGAAGGAGAGCACTTATAACTACAGGTCTCCCTACCCCTGGTGTAAATCATGGGTTGCCGAATTGGTCATTTATATTCTGATTACATTTGACCAGGAGAACAAATAAGATTGTATATTCAATACACAATTGAATATTATTAATAAGTTCATAATATATAATCAAGATTAATACAATCGAGATTATGTTGACATGTTAACTTTCAGTTAATTCAAGGGCTTTAAAATACTACACTAACCATTCAGCAAATACAGCCGTTTTAATGTCAGTGGAGTAAACGTGGGTGTAGGACAAGTTATATTTGTGGTTTTTAAGGTGTTGTTGGTACCATAAGTGTCATTTTTGCTCATCTCAGCAAAGCAATGGACCAGAAGCTACTGCTCAGCCACATATACACCAGCAAAAGAAAACGTGGCGGAAGCATAGTGCACAAAACACATGGATTTAGGTTAACATACACCACCATAAAGTAACAGGAGAGTTCCAGAATAATGAAGCTGAAGGAGAAGGAGAAGGAGTGTGATGAGGCTAGTTTGAATGCCCTAAGGTTTAAAAGTTCCATACTACACCAATACACCATTACAACTACAGCGCATAACTGCCAGATGAGTGTGTCAGAGTCCATTATGCTGATCCACTGGGATGTTAACTGAGCACACAAACATGCATAAGATCCTCACTGTCTTATATAGAGGTGAATGAATGCCACATGCACAATCAGACATTACAGGAGTCACATTACCATCTGATTCAGATCAGGGCAATCTATGTGTGGAATTAAATGCAAATACACAAATGAGTGGTTGCAAAGTTGCAGTTTAACTCCAGAAATCAGGAAGAAAGCAAATTCAAAATATCCCATCTCACATTTTCTTTTTTAATATTGATTGTCCCATTTTATGATGAATACCAACCAAATGCTTTGGAGAAATGTAAAAAAAAACACAGTCAGTGATATTTGTATTCAGACTGCTGAAACAAACAGCATGTCAGGTTTAAACTGGTCAAGCTGCCTAGTGTATGTTTTATTTTAGTTTTGATGATTTTGATTATTCAGCTTTTCAAACAGTGATCAACCAGCAGGACAAACAAGACTAAGCTTGTCGACCAGCATGTCCAACATGATGAGAATAATGCCTGTGATTTTGACAAACATGTTTGTTGTCCATCAATGTTTACTTCAGACTCAACTTAATGTTGTGAAACAAACTGTTAAAATATGATTTATCCAGTGTTGTCCAGGTCTGGATAAACTCATAAATCAATGGCATGATTAGTCATTTCTCACAGGTTTACAGAACTCTACTTAAACTCAAGTATATTGAAATGAGTAGCTAACTAATCAGCACAGTGATTAATCAGCATTACTAAGCTCCTTTGAGAAAAGTGTACAGTCTGAGTAGTGGACATTTTCACCAGTGATAAGCTCATAATATAAGCTGAGCTGGAGGTTTGGACTGAGTGAGAAGAAAAATGACTGCAAAAATCATTTATATAGCCACCTCAAGGTTTCCCTCTGTATGAACACCAAAGGCTTCATGCCTCTGCAAAGCTTTATTGACCATTTGGGAATGGGCTACATATTATTTTATTGGGTTATATAATTAGGTGGTGTTCATGTGTGAGATTTATTTCAATTTCCTTAAAAAGCATTTAAATAGTAAATCAGTTAAATGAACAGACTGGGTAATTTCCATGTTATTTTGGACTTATGCAACCATATACATGCATTTAAATAGTAAAAACAGACAAAACATCACAATACACAAAACATGTACTCACACAGCAGAAACACAAGTACTGTGTTTTCCAGTGTGATATTAACAGTAAGCTTTGTGGAAACATCAATGCCAAAGAACATGTTGATACATTATTTGATACATTATTTGACATAAACCATAGCATCAACCCCTAAACTGTAACTCTAAATCTAGCTCCACATCCTAAATCTAACCTAAATCCAACCCAAACCCCACTCCTAAGACCATACTATCCCTAACCCCAGCTAGATTATTTTTATGTTCTTAAAACTGATATCATGCGATGTTCCATCGACCTTTTCCTCTGGAAGTGTTTGTGTTCTCAGTATATTCTTCGAAGTAGGATATGATTTTTCAAACTGAGACCAACAGATTAAATGATTAGAATGAGGTGTACCTCATCCCCAACTCTGACACTCATCCCAAATAGTATTGAATGGAGAACCATCATTCCAGAGAACACAGTTCCACTGCTCCACAGCCCCAATGCTTCTGTACAGGTATTAGACAAGCTGTATTCATTTGCACAACTGTGCCAGCAATGGATGCAACCTAAATTAGAAGAGGTGTCCACAAACATTTGGTCATACAGCACACACCTACACATCAGTGGTGAGAATGAATGGTAAGCCTGTTTTGAAGTTCTTGAATAGATCATCTTGACTTTTTTCTACAATTTTATGTTGAATAAAACACTGTACTGGTCTTATTATTATTATTATTATTATTATTATTATTAATAATAATAATAATAATAATAATAATAATAATAATAATAATAATAATAATAATAATAATAATAATAATAACACTTCACACATGGTAGACTATAAAATGTGCTCTGATTTGAAACATTGGTTTATGTTGTCATATTCCCCCAATATTAATCAGAAGTGTGTTGCAGCATGTTCTAATGTGGTCAGGTGTTTCACCATCATCTATTTTAACCTGTTTTGTAACTTCCTCAGTTCAGTTCCTCAGGTTCCCTTGTGACCCGTTTTGTTGTAAATGTAAATTGTAAATTTGTTATTTTTATTTTAGTTTTCTCATCTATTTGTTTATTCAAATTAGCTGGAGAATGACACTCATTGATCAATGTATGTATTTAAACAATACAAAACGCTTGGTGCATATATTTATTATTTATGCTTTCTAATTTAATTTACACAGGAAACAATTGTCACAAATGGTTAGATAAATTACTTATACTTAAGTTTTTGTATGGAGTTTATCCACGTTAACATGTTAATACAAATGTCTCTGCCAGTTTGTACAGAAATGTGCTTTAATTTAGGAAAGGTTTGGTTCAGACAACTTAAAGAATGTGAAATATTTCTGAAACATCCGTTCCTAGATTTCACAGAAGTTCTCTTCCTCAGACACAAAACTGATAACATTTTCATGGTGATAAAAGAGCAAGGGAAGTGAGTTTTTAATCATTTAGTGGTTAAGACAGTTGAAGACAACACAGGACGTGTGAGACAGTAGCAGAAGTAGGTCTGGAGTTCAGAATGAAAAGCCTCCTCATTGTAACGTTCTTCATGATTTCTGGTAAATCTAAATACACCTTAATCCTTCAATGAATTCTCAGCATCAGCAGAGTAAAAAGAAGGCTTTGCATAATTTGACATTTGGCTTCTTCAATAGGTGGTGGAGCCTCTCGGGGAGTGATAGGATATTCAGGAGGGAGTGTCCTTATCAAGTGCAAATATGATCAAAAATTCAAATCAAATGTAAAGTTTTTGTGCAGAGGTTCGTGGCCATGTGTTAAGAAAACCAGGGCAGAAGGTAATAAGTGGAAAAATAAAGAAAGATTTTCAGTGTTCGATGACAGCAATGCTGCAGTGGTCTCAGTGTTGATCACAGAGCTCAGCTGGAAAGATTCTGGAATGTACCATTGTGGAGTTGAAAGACATTGGTTGCCGGACCATGTCACCCCATTCAATTTATATGTAAAGAAAGGTGAGTGTCTTCCATCATTGCTCCTGTTCATCTCTCTGAATATTCATATTCCTGAGCAAAAGTGTAAAAACATGTAGGAATTATGTATTATTTTTCTATACAACATTATATAGTGAAAAGTGAAAAGATGGGTATGAGTATGGTGATGAGCCAGAGTTCAGTCCAGTTTTTAGGATCAGTACAAAACCAATCTCTGATCGTCCAGAAAACCAGAACAAATAAGAAACCACATCACAGAACTTCAGTTCAGGCCAGATTAAGTGTTGGACTCTTCTCTGTCTGTTTATTCTAGAAAAACTTGTGATCATGTGACACATCAGAACTTGGTAAACCTTTATTTCATACTACTATGAAATACTGAATTCGTTTGTTTTTGTCATTTAGTCAAATGTCAAATCATAAAATTTCACCCTAGAAAGGGTTAGGGTGAGGTTAGTGGTAGAGTGATCTATACCACTCCCCGTGAATAGCAGGGAGTGAATTTTACCACATGCAAAAACAAAACAAAACAAAATCTTGAATCCAAGACTGCAGTATTTTAAGCAGAATGTTCGATGATAACATGCGACCATTAAAATCATTACCATTTCTAATGACATTTTCTTCTTGTTAAGTTTTCTTTTCTTTATTTTCATTTTTGAGGTATCAACACATTTCCAACTCTAACACATCTGTCCTGATCAGGAATCATCTGATTGTGCACAGCTTTTGAATAAATGCAGTAGTTTGTGTACAATAAGCATCTGGACACAGATTTCCTGGTCAAAATACTCCCATAGGAATGCAATGAAACGTGCCCATGAAATTTTCATTTTTATACATCAGTACAGGTCACATATTTTGTGATAGCAGTTATATGCTTCATAGCTTTTGAATTAATCCAGTTTATGGATTTCATTAAAAGTTCATTCACCATAAGGATGAAGGGTGGAATGTTCAAAACAACTTTACATTTTTCTCCAAAACATTCTATGCATAGATGAGCTTTTGGATCAACCACATTTTGGTAAAAGGGTGTAGGCACCCACATTTTAACCCAAAGTTCGTGGACACAGCTGTATTATCCAACTTTGCATTCCACCATTTAGCCAAATGTTTTTGGACACCAACATTTAAACAGTAGTATAAGCATGAAATAGAGCAACACCTTAGCAACTACCTACTAACACTTTAGAAATCACCAAGCAATCCTTAACAACAAACTCCTATACAGTAGTAACCACTTCTCAACCATCTAACTATGAACTTTATTAGGTAGACATGGTAAGTAGAATTTGAACATCAGTAATGAGGATCAAATTAGATATCATAGGATTATATCAGATACATTCCCTGAATATCTATAAATGCCTTGTTCAATTACTTATAATTATTCCCTCAGATACTCCTTTCTCTCCACATCTTACCCATAACTACAAAAAAAAAACTCATAACCTAACTTAATAAACTAATTCGACTGCAATCTCTGTTTATTATGTGTGATTTAAAAAAACATTTAGACCCACAATATGAAGGGGACAGATAGACAGGGGAGGGGGACTGTTGAACTGAATGGATGTGGATGTGCTGCTCTCTATTTTAGTTCCTCTAGTCTGGACCAACATCTGGACAGCCCAGGTCACTGGGAAATGATTGGATACACTTGATGGGCAGCCTGGGTTTGATAACACCAAGTGTTATATCTGAATGTTTATCATTGACAGATGAATTTCATGAGAAGAGCATCAAAGTTACTAGCCATGTTGGAGGGAGTGTGAACATCAGCTGCAACTACCCAAAGTCCCTCATGTCTCAGCCCAAGTTTCTCTGCAAGAAAACAAACGCTGCTCTCTGTGATTCAAATATATCTCATAAACAGAGTGGAAGAACAAACACGCTTGTGCATGACAAAAGAGAACAGGAAAGTTTCACCGTGCCCTTCAACAATCTGACTGCAGAAGATTCTGGAGGATACTGGTGTGCAGCAGAAATAGACTGGGAATCTGATAATGGATACCAAGTTTACATCACACAGATACATTTGACAATTACTGCAGTGACCCGTGAGTCCACACTTTCTTTCATATTATTAAATAATGCAAATTTCATTGGCAGAATTTTATCAAAACTACAAAACACTACAGGAACACTACTCAGCACCCTTGTCTTTCGGGCAAATTGATATTCCAAGATAATTAAGTTATTTCTATTCCAGAATGGCTAAATAATAGCTTTGTATATGATTTACAATGCAGTCCATCTGTGAGTTTATTTTCTTGTACAGCTCTTCCAGGTCAGGCTTTGTACTTCTCTATCGCTGCTGGTTTACTGGTCCTTGCTGTTGCTCTGGCAACAACAATCTACTGCAAAAGAAATCCCAAAGGTAAAACACATTACAGAACTAAACTCAGAGTCTCTTAATTATCTAAATACAGTTGCACATTTAATCATTTGTCTATAACCAAGGTCTATAACTATACTACAACTATACTACACTATACTATACTATACTATACTAGACTATACTATACTATACTATACTATACTATACTATACTATACTAGACTATACTATACTATACTATACTAGACTATAAACTTCAAAAACATTAAAATACCTAAATATCTTCAGAATGGAAACCACACTGTGGAAATGTTTGTCCTTTGAAATATAAATATTTAATGCAGTAATAACCAGTTACTCTCGCCAAAAATAAATTTTTAACATGTTGCTCTCAAATCAAAAACAGATTTATACTTTTTATGAAAAATGAAGTGAATGTGTTTTTCAAGATTCAAAATTTTATGTCCAAGACATAGAGTAGAATGAAGATACCGTTCCTGTTTCACATTAATAACAATATAAGCATATTTGTATTTCTATTCCGAAATTATAGGAAAAACAGAAATATATACAGAGCATTTCTATAGTAGAAACATAAACCATATAGCAAAGGAAGCATTACTATTTTACTAAGGAGAGAGGGGCCCCTGCATCTGCATGTTCTACCAGCTGCACCATCGTCTGTCTCATTTATTCATTACAAAAAGTGCTGTGTGCCATGTAAACCTTTATCTGTTCTACAGAACCATGTCTTGGAGTGTACTACAGATGCACTGACTCTAATCTAAACAATAATGGTCTAAAATTCTTCAAAAATAATGTGTAAACACAAATCCAATTCTTGCATGGCCTCTCTAATATGTACATACAGTTGTAATTGACATGAATGTGATTGACATGAATTTCAAATAATTGGAAGCACAATATTAACACATGACACATTGCCAATTACAAACACAAGTATAATAATATAATTAAAATAAATATTATATTTGATTAAAATTTTATATTAAATCTGATATTTCATTAAAGTGGATATTTGATTGTCAGTCCTTCAAAGATGTCTTGACTGTAGGTTGTAGCTTTTACTGACAACCTACTTCAGTTGTTTCTGAGCATCTAAACTACTTTCTACCTTTCTAAGTGTGACTCTTAGGGTTGGTCTTCTTCCAAACATTGGCAGAGAGGCTGCACCTTCCAACCATTTATTTGAATTATTTGAACACAAAAGAAGGCAACCATGAGATCAGTACTATGAAGTCGGGAATATCTAGGGGAGGTGGTGTGTGTGAAAAGAGCAGTTGGTGCTTTTCTTTCCTTTTTGTTTTCAATTTTCCTCTCTCGCTCCCTCCTGCACACCCAAACTGGAACTGCACAGCTTCAAACTCCTATTCAATTTTCTACTCTCTTTCTAAACTATACAGACTAACTCTCCTGGAACCTTTAAAAACCTTGTTGAACATTCCTAAAATATTAGCTGGCACCCTGTTCAGTGCAAAGCCGCACTACAAGAGGAATCTAGAGTCACAGTTCCCGCAGAGTGGTTCTAGATCCTTATAGCTGTAAATGAAGAGAATAACGTATTTAAACTTCTCTTTATCTTCATGAAGAGAAATGTAAGGAAATCATTCAAGGAGCTGAATACCAATAAGCAGCAGGATCAGACAGTATGTAAAGTCCTAAATTCTCAAAGCCTATGCCAACATTCCTTTAATAATCTGTCATCATCTCCACCAGAAGAAACCCCAGCCAGACTTCACTGCTCTACAGATTATGCCATCACATATCTGTTCCATTTTATGCTGACTCAGCTGAACACTAGGACTCAGTTTGCTGACAATACTAGAAGGTCTGATCTCTGACAACAATGAGAAGGCCTACCTGGAGGAGATTATACATATGGAGAAGTGGTGCCAGGACAACAATGTTCTCCTTAACATTCAGAAGACAAAAGAACAGATAGTTGCAGCAGGAACCAGGAGAGAAGCAACCACTTCTTCTAGATCAAAGGAGCTCCATTGGAAACAGTACACAGTTTCTTGTCTACTTCATGTACCTTGGAGTTCACATCTGACAGTACCCATCGTAACCTTGCCAAACCCTGGCAAAGAAGTTAGTCTAGAGATGCTATGGATCTTCTACAGTATACCTGTACCACTGAAAGCATCCTAGGGAATTTTACAGCCTAATTTGGAAACAGCACCAAGCATGGCTGGTGAGCCCTTCAGAGCATGATGTTTTCAGCTGAGTGCATCATCCAGACTGAGATATCTGACCAGCCAACTATCTACAACAGGTAGTACTGAATCAAGGCTAGGAAGATTCTGAAAGACCATCCCAGCAATAGACTCTTCTCTCTGTTGCTCAATGAAGGCAAATACAGAGAATATGAGGAGAGGAGAGGATGCAAGGCTTTTCACTGAATACTAAAGATTCACAATTATTAGATTGTATTACCTCATGCTCAATTGCACAGCATATGTTGCATTATTCATTTATGCACTTCACCCTTATCAGTGCTTGTCTAAAATTCATTACAGGCCAAGAAACAATGCAAACTTCTTCCAGAGAGGTGAGTATAATCCTAAAATGCTATTCTTTAATAAGATTTGTTGCATGCATAATTTGTCAAAAGCTTTAAAGTTGTTCTTAAAACATATTTATTACCTTTCAGACGGATGGAAATTACATAAATGACCCAACTTTGATTCCTACACAAACAAGGGAAAACTTCCAATCATTTGCTGCTGAAAGGAGTCTGATCTTCACAACTAACCAAATAGATTCAGTTAACCAGCCTCTGAAACTCTCAAATAATCAATTAGAATTAGCTTATCTGAAAGTGGACCACTCGGCTGACCAATCATGTTCAGTCTATCAGAATGTGAGCCACAGAACTAACCAATTGGATGTGAACCCCACTACTATCAAATCAGATTTAGTTTACCAGAGTCTAAAATTTGATACCAATCAATTGGATTCACTCTATGAGACCCTACCACAAACCAATCAGATAAGAAAAAAAAAATTTAGACCCTGACACAAACTAATCAGATGGAACTGATCGGCCTATAAAACTGCTAGGTTGTCATGATACTAAACATTACAATATGACTTATGATGACTGGAGGCTGTGTTTATTATTGTAAGCTTTCGTACTTATATGCTTGAGTGTATATTTGACGGTTGTACATTGCTTTGAATAAAAGCTAAAGGAATAAAAGTAACACTGTGTCCTTTGTTCACAATTTTTTTTAGTCAATGTATATGTAACAATGCCATGATTTACAGATAATATCTGCACTATAAAGGAACTGTATTTATGGTTATGGTCATGGTAAGGAAGCTTACAAAAGAGAACTGCTTGTGCTGCAAAATAGAGACAGGGATGCACAGCTTGATGAGCAAAAAGGTTTTATCCTCTGTCCTTTATAAAATGTGCCATTTGATGTAATGGTCATACAGTGGGGAAAATAAGTATTTAGTCAGTCACCAATTGTGCAAGTTCTCCCACTTAAAAAGATGAGAGAGGCCGTTAATTGACATCATAGGTAGACCTCAACTATGAGAGACAAAATGTGAAACAAAAATTGAGAAAATCATTTTGTCTGACTTTTAAAGAATTTATTTGCAAATAATGGTGGAAAATAAGTATTTGGTCAATAACAAAAGTTCATCTCAATACTTTGTTGTATATCCTCTGTTGGCAATGACAGAGGTCAAACGTTTTCTGTAAGTCTTCACAAGGTTGGCACACACTGTTGCTGGTATGTTGGCCCATTCCTCCATGCAGATCTCCTCTAGAGCAGTGATGTTTTGGGGCTGTCGGCGGGCAACACGGACTTTTAACTCCCTCCAAAGGTTTTCGATGGGGTTGAGATCGGGAGACTGGCTAGGCCACTCCAGGACTTTGAAATGTTTCTTACGAAGCCACTCCTTTGTTGCCCTGGCAGTGTGCTTGGGATCATTGTCATGCTGAAAGACCCAGCCACATTTCATCTTCATTGCCCTTGCTGATGGAAGGAGGTTTGCACCCAAAATCTCACAATACATGGCCCCATTCATTCTTTCATGTACACGGACCAGTCGTCCTGGTCCCTTTGCAGAGAAACAGCTCCAAAGCATGATGTTGCCACCCCCATGCTTCACAGTTGGTATGGTGTTCTTTGGATGCAACTCTGCATTCACTGTCCTCCAAACACGACGAGTTGTGTTTTTACAAAATAGTTCTACTTTGGTTTCATCTGACCATATGACATTCTCCCAATACTCTTCTGGAACATCCAAATGCTCTCTAGCAAACTTCAGACGTGCCTGGATATGGACTGGCTTAAGCAGGGGGACACGTCTGGCACTGCAAGATCTGAGTCCCTGGCGTCGTAGTGTGTTGCTGATGGTAGCCTTTGTAACGTTGGTCCCAGCTTTCTGCAGGTCATTCACTAGATCCCCCCTTGTGGTTCTGGGATTTTTCCTCACCGTTCTTGTGATCATTTTGACCCCACGGGCTGAGATCTTGCGTGGAGCCCCAGATCGAGGGAGATTAGTAGTGGTCTTGTAGGTCTTCCATTTTCTAATTATTGCTCCCACAGTAGATTTCTTCACACCAAGCTGCTTGCCTATTGCAGATTCAGTCTTCCCAGCCTGGTGCAGGTCTACAATTCGGTTTCTGGTGTCCTCCGACAGCTCTTTCGTCTTCACCATAGTGGAGTTTGGAGTGTGACTGTTTGAGGTTGTGGGCAGGTGTCTTTTATACTGTTAACCACTTCAAAAAGGTGCCATTAATACAGGTAATGAGTGGGGGAAAGAGGAGCCTCTTAAAAAAGAAGTTACAGGTCTGTGACAGCCAGAAATCTTGCTTGTTTGTAGGTGACCAAATACTTATTTTCCACCATTATTTGCAAATAAATTCTTTAAAAGTCAGACAAAATGATTTTCTCATTTTTTTTTTCACATTTTGTCTCTCATAGTTGAGGTCTACCTATGATGTCAATTACAGGCCTCTCTCATCTTTTTAAGTGGGAGAACTTGCGCAATTGGTGACTGACTAAATACTTATTTTCCCCACTGTATCTGTGCTCAGGATTAATATTCTGAAGTTTGAGGTCTGTCAGAGCACAGTGGTGTGAGCAGTTCCTCCCTTCTCTTTCTCCTGTAACTCTGAAGTCATTATTCCAACCCCTTCCTGTAATTTATCCTTACATCCCTTACAGCCATGTAGCCACTTTCCATGCTGATTCTGTATCTCTCAGCCTAATAAGTTATTTACTGCTGTTTTGCAAAAGTGAATTGCAGTCTCCACCTGTAGGGGGTGTGTTTGCAGATGGTAAAGTATAATATATTTCTATGGAAGTATACATACTTCTATGCCTGAATCTGTTTCACATGAATTCATTGGGATGACACAATTAAATTAGATTAGATTAGATAGAACTTTATTGATCCCTCGGGAAGGTTCCCTCAGGGAAATTAAGGTTCCAGCAGCAGCATGTTTTGTCATTTACAAAAATCTATTTTGCCTCTAGGCAGATGTTATTGGTATAGTGCCTTTCAAAAGTATTTTTTGTGTTTTGCTACCTCACAACCTTAAAATTGATTATTTGCATAATTTAATTTACATGCCTATTTTGAAAATTGTTTTTATTGTGAAGCAAACAACAAGGACAAAATAACAAAACCTCAGTGTGCATAACTATTCACCCCCCTAAAGTCAGCACAAGCAAGTCACTTTGAATAAGTCTCTAAGCTTGCCACATTTTTGACCAAATGTTATTTTTGGTCTCTGTGCTGCTTCTCGGATTAAGGGCCTCCTTGCTTTTGTCTGAGAGTTTTGGTGGACAGACCTCTCTTGGCTGGCATGTTGTGGTACCGTGTTCTTTCCATTTGATGATAATGGATTTGATGGTGCTCCAGGAGATCATCAGAGATGATTTTTTTTAATAACCCAACCCTGATTTGTACTTATCAACAATTTTGTCCCTGCCTTGGTGGGACGTGTTGTTTGGTTAGTGGCAATTCTTGCTTAATGGAAAGCCTCTGGGTCCTTTCAGAAAAGGTGTGAATATACAGACAAATCATGTGACACTTTGCACACAGAGGGACTTCATTTCACTAAGCACCACTTTTATCATAAAACGAAGCACACTCCTGTGTTCTCTTGCTTTGATATAACAGTTTGCAAAATAAATAAAGTAAGAAAATGATGAACTGAGCAGTGAACATAGAGTTTTAATATTTCCTTCTCACGAGTTATAGTTCCTTTACTATCAGCTTGTAAAGAACTCCACACACTCACTGCACAGCCAGCTGCTCCTTCTCTATCTAAACTCTGCTGTATATACCAGAGAACATCCACGCCTGCTACAAAATCTGACCCCGTATTTAATCATATTGTTACATTTCATATCATCATATCATGACTTGTGTTATGAATGTAATGAAAGGTGCCCATGTGACTAATCCTGTCTCTTTATTTTTATTTTATTTTATTTTATTAAGAATTCAGCTGGATGTGTCTCAGTTCATGAACCTGAGAAAACCTAAAGTTAGTACTACAATGTGAAAATTAAAAAGAACTGAAATATATCATTTTTGGTTTCTTAAAACCTATAAATGATTAGTAATTCTCGAGGAATGAATTACGTCATGAAGTGACAGTTGAGTAAAAGTCTTTAAAATAACAGACAATAAACCCGGGTCTCCTTCACAGTGACGGAGACTTTTATTTTGGAAGGCGGCGCAGGGGGAGATGAGGCTCGTCTCGGCGTGTCGGAGTTTGGTGGTCGGAGCTGATCATGGCTTTGGCGTGTGAAGCGCTGCAGCTCCTCTGTGCGGCTTTGGGAGCAGCTTCGGTTCTGGTGTGTGTGTTGATTCTCCCCGCAGAGGCTCGTTTCTCCAGCTTCCGCAAGTTTCACAGCGCTGCTCCCAGTACAGAACTGGGCGATGAGAACTGGTTCGTCCAGCGTTTGGACCACTTTAATGGAGCCGACGGTCGAGTTTGGAAACAGGTGAAGTTCCCAGTGTTGAGACTGTTACATAGCCCAGTCTGCCCAGTTCAGCTCCTGACTGGAGTTAAAGAGTCACAGAAACAGTGTTTTTAGACTATATTACTGTATTATTAATGATGATATATTAACAATAATAATAATAATATTATTGTTATTGTGATTATTATTATAAAAAAAATCTGTAATATTGTTATTATGACTATTATTTTTTATTATGGTCATGATTATTATTATAAGTAAAACAACTAATTATTACTATTATTATAAAGTTTGAAAAACGTATTATTAATTAGAGTAAATAATATTGTTATTCTCATTATTATTATAGTGATGATTATTATTATAAAACTGTTATTATTATTATTATTGTTATTGTTATTATTATAAAGCTAAAAAACGATTATTTATAATAAAGTATAAAATCTGTATTATTATTATTATTATTATGATTATTATAAAGTTAAAAAACGTATTATTAATTAATTATAATTGTGGCGACCCCTAAAGGGAGCAGCCGAAAGAATTATTATTATTATTATTATTATTATTATTATTATTATTATTATTAAGTAACTTATTACAGTGTGGTTTTAGACTCCAGATTAAAGTTATAATATTGTGTTAGTGGGAGTTCAAAACAGTATTATAAACTACTATTTTAATTATTATTATTGTTATTATTATTAAGTTACATGTTACAGTGTGGACGCCATATAAAAGTTCTGAAAGTTCTGAAAGCTCATCTAGCAGTTCTTTCAGTTCCTCATTCAAACACAGCAGCAGAGCTCTGCATTCTCTTTGTTCAGGTTAGTGCACATTTCCCTGACCCTGCACTGGTTTCACTGGAGATTGACCCTCACCCTGCTTCCAAGCCCAGGACTGTCCTGGAAAAGTGTTTAAATGCGTTCCAGTTTAGTCCCGAACACTGTGAGGCTACAGCTGATCTCAGCATATCAGTTCTGCTGTAATGACAACCATGTTACTGACCAGTGACAAAGCCCTGACCAATCATATGACCAGCCTAGTGACTGTGATTGTTGGCTTTGTCCAAGTTCAACTTTGCAGTGATATTGTTAGTGCGAGTTCAAAAACTCATTATTATTATTATTATTATTATTATTATTATTATTAAGTTACATGTTACAGTGTGGTTTTAGACTCCAGATAAAAGAAAAGAAAGTTCCCCTTGAGGTCGTATAGCGGTACTTTCAGTTCATCATTCAAACCCAGCAGCAGATTTCTGCATTCAGTAAAAACCTGGACTGGTTTCACAGGAGATTGACCGTCACCCTGCAGCCAAGTCCAGACTGTCCTGGAAGCCGTTTATTCATGTTTCAAATGTCTTGCTGTCTTACAGTTTAGTCCTGAACACTGTGAGGCTACAGCTGATCTCAGATCTGCTGTAATGACAGCCCTGTTACTGACAGTGCAAACTCCACACAGGTGACAAACCCCTGACCAGTCATATGACCAGCCTATTGAGGGTGTTGGCTCATCCGGCAGAACTGGATGCCCGTGTCCAGTGATGGTGTTAGTGCGAGTTCAAAACCTGTCAAATGTAAAAGTGGATGAGAAATAGAAATGATTAAAGTTGTGAGGAAAGTGTTACAAAGAAGTAGATTTGACTCTGACTGCACTGTAATGTAACTGCATATAATAAATATACACTTATTACACTCAGTCTTACAAAGTGAACTCTATTTTTTGTTAATAATGTTTATTCAATGATATTCTGTTTTCCTAATCAGGGTATGAATTTATTTAATATCTGAAAAGTCAGTCGAACTTTAGTCAATTTAAGGTGCGAATTTAAATTTGGGGTCTTGCCGTCTGTCCTTTGGGACTAGAGTTTAGAACCATGTTTCTCAACCCCTTTTCTGCAAATTTTAGAGCTTACCCTCCCTCCCAACACACCTGATTCAACTGATGAGCTCATTACCAAACCCTTCAGAGTTGCATGAGATGTGTTAAAGCTAAAATGTGCATGGCAGAGGTTCCTCCAGGACCAGGGTGGAGAAACGCTGGTTTAGAATACTGAATACTAGGTTTAGTGTTCAATGTTCCTGATGGATAAATAGTGATAGCAGCATGGGTTTCATGTCTACAGACTCAAGATACATCATCTGTGTAACTTGTGAATGACCCGTGTGTGTGTGTGTGTGTGTGTGTGTGTGTGTGTGTGTGTGTGTGTGTGTGTGTGTGTGTGTGTGTGTGTGTGTGTGTTCAGAGGTATTTCGTGAATGAACGATTCTACAAACCTGGAGGTCCAGTGTTTCTGATGATCGGTGGAGAAGGCCCAGCCAACCCTACCTGGATGATTTATGGAACTTGGCTGACTTATGCAGACAAGTTTGGTGCCTTGTGCCTGTACCTGGAGCACCGATTCTATGGCAAAAGTCACCCCACAGAGTAAGTAACATTTACATTTAGAAGTGTAAGTGTAATTCTTAGTGTATTTTTAGTGAGTCGGTATTGTAGCTGTCTTTAAGTAGGATGTTGTATTTTTTATACTTGTGTCTCACCGTGATACAGGCATAGTGAAACTCTCGTTAATGACTGTTTAAGCTTGCTTCTCAAGTATTTTTTGACCATTGTTTTTATACCACACATCTACTGTCACATTGTCTTCTGGTCATGATCACACACAGTATATGTATAGTTTGGAGATGTGAAACTGCACCTCAGTGTAATGTCTTTTTTGAATACAAGTCTCTTGGGTTCAAATTTCAGTTCTATATAGGCCTCAGGAACATTTGACATGCAAAATGCTGACATGCAGATGTTTTACTTCTTTAAAGAACATTAATGTATTACGGTGTTTTTACATCAGAATCTCTCATGCAGTTTGTACAGTTGAAGAAGAAACACAGAATACAGAATTCAAAATGGAACAATTCACACAGTTTAGATTTGGAGTACTGGGGGGGGCTACCTTGAAAATTTGTCTGCCCTGCAAATTTTAGTAGGTAATTAATACCTCCTTCCTGTGTTGAAGGTTATGTATTATTTATTGAGCAGCAAATCAATAAAGTGTGCAGGTCAGGAGTTCCTCCAGGACCAGTGCTGGGGGCCACTGTATTTGAGAATTTACCAGTATGGAAGTACAATATTTGAAACAGAAAATGTCCTTCATTGTGTCCTAACGTAATGCTCTAGTCAGAAGCTAACATGCCAGCAGTGATGCATCAATGTACACACAGTGATGTAGTACCAGAATATGACCTCAAGATGTCCCTAATGTTGCACAGTATAGAGTGAACCACTGTATTCTATGGGTTTGTTTCATACACGGGTTTTTCTTTCAGTATAGCATTTCCATTCAGAATGCAGAGTAATCCAGGACTAGGCCAAATCATTGTCTGGAAAACCAACCCTAAGGTTTCTGGGAGTTTTTTGTGATACATGAGATTTGAAAGGTTTGCCTGAGACTGTGAGATCTGGGCCCTTGCTCTTGATTGTTGATTGAGTGGGATTACAATGATGAGATGAATTTAAGGTTGGAGAATTTGCACACTTGACTGAAATTCCTGATGTCTGCAAACTTTGTCCTATCTAGGGATTTGAGCGTGGAAAACCTGCGTTTCTTAAGCAGTCGACAAGCGCTGGCTGACCTTGCCCACTTTCGTACAGTTACAGCAGAATCACAGGGGCTTACCAAGAATAAATGGGTTGCATTTGGAGGCTCCTACCCAGGTTCTCTTGCTGCCTGGTTCCGACTCAAATACCCTCATCTTGTTCATGCTTCTGTTGCAACCAGCGCACCTGTGTATGCTACAGTGAACTTTCCAGGTAATGCACACACCTTCCTGTTGTGTCCTTAAGTTTCTTTTATATTCCTTAAATATAAGAGACTAAAACTTATCGTTTCAATTCAAGCTTCACTGCCATTTCTTCTCATCACAGCCAGGTAACCAAAACCCACATTTACCATGAAATAAATGGAAAGGACACAGCACTCGATAAATACAGTCACGAAACTGTCCCGTACTCTGTATATTTAACAGTTTGAAACATTACAACATTACACCTCTGGATCATTTCATGTTACAGTATAAAATCATGATGTATGTTTGTGAGAGTCTGTCGTTCATCTTCACACTTTCCTACTCTTTCTCCATTTGTCTATTCATCTACAATGACTTACATCCCACCATGATAGCTGGGAATTGTTTGAACTTTAATTGGATTGCTGAAAGGCACTCAGTTGTAAAAAAAAAAATCAAACTTTCACATCAGATTCACATTTTATAAATCATTACTTGACATTCATGTAAAGATCCAGTCTGTGTGCAAATGTTTTAAAAAGAAGCTTGCAGGATCTACAGACCGTTTGTTTAAGCCAGTCCCAAATCCCAGTGAATTTTACACAGACTCTGTGGAAGTATAGAATTGTGTTCCTAACATGTTCCTTTGTTTTTGAAATGTTTTATCAGTGGAGCCTGAGATTCTGTGATGGAGCACATGTGGCCAAGTCCTTAACAGTTCATTTTATTATTCTCTAGTTTTATCGTTTTTTTTTTTTTGTTTTGCTTTCTTTTTTGTCTGCCTGCCAGCCTACCAGCCCGCCCGCTGAGCTGCCCTTTAGGGAAAAACAGCTGTGCATCTTCAGAGACAGACCTTTTCCTCACACAAAATTGCTGAAGTTTTAACAGTTTGTCTGGTAATTTTCTGAAGGGCTCTCTCTTTCTGCACCACTTTCCAGGAAAATGAAATAATTAAAGCTTAAATGAAATATTAATCATACTTTATAACCCACTGTGTTTTGCGTTTAACCTGTCCACACACAGTGAGGCACTCATGCACACTAGTGACTTCACACACCAGGGGGCAGTGAGCACACATGCCCAGAGTGGTGGGCAGCCCTATCCTCAGCGCCCAGGGAGCAGCTGGGGAGTTCAGTGCCTTGCTGAAGAGCACTTCAGTCATGTCTTGCCGGTTCAGGGATTCAAACTGGGCACTTTCCAGTCACAAAGCTGGTTCCCCAACCACCAGGCCAGGGCTGCTCCATGTGAAGTTGAGCAAATGTCTCTTCATCTTCCTGGTTATGTTAGTGCTGTTTTGTGAGTGCCTCTACTTTCTGCGGAGACTGAGGATCGCAAGACCCTACAGCGGATAGTGAGGACAGGGGAGTCCCTCTCCCCTCCATCAGTGACACCTACACCTCTCGCTGCATCCGCAAAGCCACCAGCATTGTGGATGACCCAACCCACCCCTCACACAGTCTCTTCACTCTGATGCCGTCTGGCAGAAGATACCGGAGCATCCGAGCCTCCACCACCAGACTCTGCAACAGCTTTGTCCACCAGGCAGTCAGACTCCTCAACGCACAGAGACTGAACCCTACCCACCCACCATCCCCACCACTCCTCACACCCACACTCACACAGGGACAGAACTGGGACTGAAACTTGAACCCCACACCACTCCTCACACCACAAAGACCACACCAACACAAAGACTGGACTGTAACCACCCAGCACTCTACACACACACACACACACACACTTGGCACACAGAGACTGGATCATCCCCATCCTTATCAGCAATATTTGCTGCTCACTAAGAACTATAACTTCTACCTCAGTAACTGCTGTTATCATGCACATCTAGATGTTACAGTATGTTACATATCTCTTGCACCTTATTCCCACCACTCATTTCACTTCTTTGTACCACTCGGTATTGTACTGTCCTGTCCTGTCTGTTAAACTCTCTTTTTACTGTATTTATTGTATTTATTGTAGTGTTTGCACTTTGTCGTCTTATTGTATTGCTGCTCCATGATGCACCTTGGTTCCGGACGAATGCAATTTCATTGCACTGCGTACCTGTACTCGGTTGTAATGACAATAAAAACAGCCTTGACCTTGACCTTGAGGTGAACTCAATGCAAGTTCAAGTCTCCTCCATCTCACCAGTGAGATCTGATATTTTTGCTCATTATTGCCTGTTTTAACCTTTTGACAAAGGTTTTCTTGTTCTCTTTTTTGATTAGTTCACCCTACACTTGCATGAAAAAGTGTCCATAGTGTATAACTTATAACATTGTTTCTACACTGACTGTCCATTTTATCAGCGTTTTGTAGTTCTATAATTACAGACTGTAGTCCGCCTGTTTTACTGCATACTTTGTTAGCATTTTTGTCACCCTGTTCTTCACCCCTCAGGACCACCATAGAGCAGGTATTATGTGGGTGGTGGGTAGTTCTCTGCACTACAGGAACTCTGACATGGTGTTCTCAGGGCAGTATCCTGTGACCATTCATGATGGACTAGATGACGACCAACATAAAACATGGACCAACTAGGCGGGAGTGTCTAATAGTGTGGACAGTGTTCTTAATTTCCCTGAGGGAACCTTGACGTTCTTTCCAATGAAGTTCTTTCCATCTATGTATCAGGATAGGATAGAACTTAAGGTTCCAGCAGCAGCATAAGTAAGTGGACAGGGCACTGCTGTGTCTGGTCCACTTGGACCAGCACAACACACATTAACACAATACCACCATGTCAGTGACACTGCAGCACTGAGAAGGACCCACCACCCAAATAATACCTGCTCTATGGTGGTCCTGCGGGGTCCTGACTACAGACGAACCAGGTGAAAGGAGGATCATAAAGTATGCAGACATACGGAGAGACTACAGTCTGTAATTATAGAGCTGCATAGTGCGGTACATAATGTGGTAGGTGGAGCTGATAAAATGGAGTTTAAATACAAGGAGGTGGTCATAATGTTATGAGTATATACAGTGCTTTGGATAATAAGATGATATGCTGTATTGTTACAGAGTATCTGGAGGTGGTGCAGAAGTCTTTGGCAGCAGAGAATCCTGAATGCCCTGTACTGGTAAAGAATGCATCAGATACACTGATAGCTCGACTAAAGGACCCGAAATCTCACGACAGCATCACTAAAGACTTCAGGTGAGTGACGGTGTCGACCAGTTTTCAGCAAGAGTTTTCCGTTTTATTTGCCATGGCACACGGATGGCAGAATCGGCGTTGGTGGCAGTCCAGGCTGGTGGAGGTAATGTAATGGTGTGGGTAATGTTTTCTTGGCAAACTTTTGCACTTGTTAATACCCGTCAATCAGCACTTGAATGTCACCTATTTAAGTAATGTTGCTGATCACGTGCATTCATTCATGGACACAAATCACCCATCTTCTAATGGCTGCTTCCAGCATGATGATGCATCATGGGACAACAATGTCAACATGGACCACAATCTTCAGGGAATATTTGTGTGTTTCCAATCCTGTGGGGTTCATGTCACAATGAGCAAAAGCTGTTTTGAAAGCAAAAGGAGGCCTTAACCAGTATTGTATATTTAGACACTGCTTAAATAGATTCATATTTGACATTTAGTTCACCGTTTGGGTGGAGAAACCACAGTTCCATGACTCATGTTGTGCACTTTATAGCAACCATTCAGCGAGTGTGTATACAAAGGCCTACAAATATAATTTCATTCTTATAATAAAGACTATATAATGTAAAATAATTTCAGCCAAATGGCATCTTAATCTGTGTTATTTACATTTTAAAAATAGTTTGTTTAATACGACACATGAAAACCAACTTATTTTACTGTAGTATTAATTATTGTAGTTTGTGTGGTTTGTTTCATGTTTTAACATTCAAAGCTCAACATTTAAAGTACTCCGCAGTTGAAATGAATTGGATCAAAGTCCTTAGCATTGCAAAACATACCACCGTGTGACACGTACCTGTCCCGTTCATCTTTGGTCTCCTCCTTGTTTTGTTTATCTTCCTTCCTGTTTGTGAGCACATGTCCTGTCGCTGCCCATTCCCAGCTGTCTCTTTGGTCATCATGTCCAGGCGTTAGTAATTGTCTTGTTATTTAAGTCCTTCTGTTTCAGTCCTTCCTGGTTAGACTGCTGGTATACGTCTCTTGCCGTGATGGTTAGTGTTGTTAGTCGTCTGAGGATTTGTACTGTATGGTTGTGTTTCCTACCATACCAAATCCACAACCCTGCAAGTACTTCTGCCTCTACCAGTCTGTTCAGTTCACCGTTCCTGACACTGTGACAATTGTTTGGTGCATTTAGAGTTCAAGCACAGTACTAGTGTTAAATTATTAACAAAATTATCAAAGCTGAACCCTGATAAACGTGATGCTCACCTACACGGTGAAATATGTACCCATACTGAACCCTCCACCTGTAAGTACCTGCCAATTCATACAAATCATACAAATATCAGAACATTTTCTTGCTGCTGGAAAATAGATTATGTACCAACAGAGCTTTCAGTAATGTTTAGGACAAAGACACAATGTATTCTTGACATTTTTCTTCAGCGGTTTAAAATTTCAGGTCTTAGCAGAATGTTTTCGGATCATTAACTTGCTGTACGATGAAGTGCTGCCCAGTGAGTTTGTAGTTGTTAACTGGAACTTGAGCTGGTTAGATGTTTCTTTCTTCATTGTGCTTCTGCATTTGGCAGATACAATATCAGCAAAATGAAATGAGGCAGACATACACTCACAATTACAACATTATATTTAAGCGTTTGCAGCACTCACAATACACAATATTTATTAAGTTTTAACATGTAAAATAATGCACCGCCAGTGACAGATTTCAAAAACTGCTGTCCACATACTGTCCCTTACTAGTAATTGTTACTCTAAACCCCCTTCAGTCAAACAGGGCTAATGACACTGTTTCTATTATAACATTCTAATGTTTGTTATGGTTCCTGAAGCAGACTGTGCATCCCAGAGTTTATTACGATACTGTAAAATACTGTCGTATTGTCCTCCCCTACTGTAATCTAGCCATTCTGTTTAGTGGTTTGTATCTTGCATTGTAACATCTTTATTTCTGTTTATTGAATCTTCTGCAGGTAGTAGTCTCAGACACACCTGCCTCCTGATGGCTGTTGTTCATCTGTTGGTCAGAAAATCAGCAGTGGAGGTCTGTCACAGGCGTTATGCTTAGTTATGTTATGCGCTGTAGTTGTCATTGCTACAAAGATGGCCTGTTGAACAGCTCTCTTAAAGCTCCATAATGTTTGCATGTGTTCATTCAGAGATCATTGTGCCTAAGTGAGATTTATGGCTAGTAAATGTGTATCTGCGTGTTTGTGGAAATGATGTGGGATCAGACCTATTCCAGTTACTAGACTATGACCAACCTGGCATCATGTGCTGTTTTGGTTCGTGTGTGAGAGTGTGTGTTTTTGTAAAGGTTCCCCCATATCTACAGATCTTTGAATGCCGTTCATGCTCGAGAGTGCAGTGCAGTATTACACTCACGCTTGGAGAAACCCAACAATCCAACAAAAAGCTCCTCACACAAGTGTTGATTGTACCTCTGTCCTCACTAATTCATGCCTTTAATATCCCTTATCCAGACCAGTCTCTTTTCCGCAAAATAAAAATGATAAAGGGTGAGGGAGTAAGTAAAGTGAATTGCAGGATTTTGTTCTGCATTTTAGACACAATGCGACTACACCTTTAACCGAAGCCTAATAATACATTAAAGATGCCGAGGGAACTAACGGCACACCAATGACAAAAAAATCATTCATTTGAATCTTTTAATTTGCAGAGTAAAAGTTTGAAGGAGAGCTTTAGATAATTAAGAAAAGGATGATGCCTCATTACAGATTACAGGTCAAACAATCACAACATCGCCGTAACCAACATTCAACAGATAAATGGAAGCGAGAAGAGGGGCATGTGTGTGCGTGATACATATGTAATTATTTCATACAGATTGAAATATTATAAACAACATATGAAACGGGACTTTTTGTTGAATGAAGTCTGGAAAGTGTAACGTAATTATTTAGAATCATTTTCTCAGAACTAATATTAGAATCATTTATTGATTTTTCAGCAAAAATTGGTTTGATTGGAAATCTTGATTCTAAGTATTTCTATTTTTATATTTATTATTATTACTCTTAGAGAACGGAACAGTATTTTGTGTAGAAGAAGCTTCAGCTTGTTGGCACTAAAACCTGTTTCTAATCATTGATAAGTCCCCTCCTTTGGCCTCTCTGATGAGCACTGAAGAGGCTTCAGTAGACAGTGTTTTTCTTTTGTTTCTTTTTTTCTCACCCTGAGCACCAATTTGATTTTAGTGATATAAAATACCATCAGTAAACAGCTATTTTGCTCATTTATATTATTGTATTGTTGTGCTGAAGAGTTGTGTTCCTCTTGTTTCAGGGTATATACTGTTGTAAATCCATAAATCCAGCTTTTTGTTTGTTTGTTTTTGTTTGTTTGTTTTTCTTAACCCCTGATTTTCTCCCCATGAATTTGGAAATGCCAATTCCCCAACCTCATATCACTCTCCCCCTGTCACATGCAATGCTCCTGACACTAAGAGGGTGAGGACGAGCACATGCACGTCCCAAGACGTATGACATCAACCACCACTTATTTTCAAATTGCCACCATTTGCATACTCACCAGACAGCCAACGTGCACAGAGGAGTTCCAGGTCCACAGCTCTGATACAGTGGCTAACAGACACCTGTGCCGACCAGTATTAAGGGACAGAGCCACCCAAAGAGGGGGAGCAGGCCAGTTTCGGTCTCCCTCTGACTTTTAATAGTTGGTGTAAAAGTAGGTTTTGATTGAATTTAGAATTTTAAAAGCCATTTAAAAAATGTAAAACCTCCCATCATCTTTAAGGTGTGGGGTGTGTTTACATGGAATTCAGGACATACCTTTGATTTTGTGCAGATGATTTACGTGTGCAGGAAGAACTTTTTGCAGACAGACATTTTTATGCAATTCTCTCTGTGTCTTCCCAGATTGTGCTCCAAGGTGGAGATTCAATCAGATATGGACTCTGCTTATCTGTTGGAGACTCTGGCTGGAAACTTCATGGATGTTGTGCAATATAACAAGGACAATAGGGCCTTTGAGGTGTGTGCATCTTCTTTTTTGTGTTGTTTAATGAATTTTAAGTGGATCGCTGGCTGGATGAGTGACAGGTTAGTTATTGCTCCCAGAGTCATTCCTGCTTTGTTGGTAACTTTGGTATATTTACAGAAACTGGATAATTATATGTTAGGTTCTACGAATTGTTCAAATGTGATATGCCTTCACTGATATGATCTCAGGAGTGAAGGACAAAGCACTGTAAGGAACTTTCCACATCCTTTGAGTCATCATGTTTGACTAAGAGTTGGCCAGAATTCCATTTTTATAGCTGATTTTCATTTTCCATGTTTATCACTAAATGGTTTCAGAGCCTTAAGTAAAATTTTGTCAGGGAGAACATATGAAAGCATAAAACTATTATATTATATATAACTATTTTTATAATATTCAAAAGGAAAATGTTTTGCCACACTTCTTTCTCCCATGTGACAATAAGTGGTCTAATAAAATGGCCTTTATACTTTTAGCAACCATGGAAGACGTAACATCACTTTGGAGGAATTTTGGCCTAATCTTTGTTGAACTCTGAATTTCCCTGTATAATGTAATTATGAATGATGACCTTATATTAGACCATCACAGCCTGCACTGTCTTAAATGTTGGTCTTTTGGATGAGTTCTGTTGTAACTTCCTGAATGAGTTGTCACTGGCTCTTGGAGGAATTTTAGTGCAGACTGATGATTAGTCGCTTGATTTACTACTGTTTTGTTTTTCCAGGTCCAGGATTGTTTTCATTACTAACTTTACTTCACTTCTTTTGTAGTTTATCTTAGATCAAACTTTTGCTAACACATTAACTTTGACATATCTAAATTTGTGGCCATTATTGGTAAATAAATGTTGTGTGTGTGTGTCAGGTTAATAGAACATGGGTGCTAATTTCAGAGAATGTACGACATCCTTGATTGCCTTCAATGTTTGCATATGTGAGGGAGTTGGAGAGAGAGTGAGCAAGCAAGAGAGGTACAGACAAGAGGAGTGTGTAACAGAGGAGCTTGTGTGTGGGGCCAGAGAGGGGGTGTAGTGAGGGTATATAGTTTGGGAACCTGTGAATCAAATTACAAATAAGCTGAAGTGAAACAGTAGGATAAAGTCTTCTGGAGCTGCCAGATACAGTTACTGCAGCTGCTACCACACAAACACAAACCCATATGCACTGGCAGCATACCATACCACCAAACCATTTTAATGTGTAGTAGTGCAATTAATGTGTTTTTAACTTGTATTGTGTGTGTGTGTGTGTGTGTGGCAGGGTGTGGTGGGCACTAACATCACTATAAAAGTGCTTTGTGATGTGATGTTGGATTCATCGCTTGGTGAACCATACAATCGTTATGCAGCTGTTGTACATCTACTCCAGAACACGTTCTCACAGTCCTGCACTGATGTTCAGTATTCCCATTACCTTCAGTATATGAGAAACACCAGCTGGATTGGAGCTGGAGCCATTTTTGGTGTGTATCTTAGTTCTTGCACACTGATTATGCAATGAATGCATCTTGTTTTTCATTTTATTTATGAACACTTTAAGTTTATTTATATGGAACATTTTGTACACAAAGGCAACTTCACACAAATAGAGTAAGAAAGCTTAAAAATGAAAATAAGTCTCTGGGACACTCGCACACAGTAAAACGATTGCAGTCAAATTTCTGTCATTACAGCTATTGGTTCCACATGTCTGCTACTGCACTATGTAACTCCCATGAAGCAGGTGGGACAATACTCGTGATAACTGCATGATGCTGCATAACCCATATTTGTATGTAATCCTGTAATATTACTGTGCCACCTTAGTCCACATGATTCCAAAAGAGGGGAACATCTTTCCACTTTCAGTGACCATTGTGTATCTCTCAGCTTGTCCAGAAATGCACATGTAAACGTTGTCCTGTAGTGGTGGTTTAAAGCCCAAATTACACTTCCCTACTATATGGGGAAATATACCTGTTCTCACATATTGCTCTTTTAATACCTAGCTCAGCAAATGGACAACAGGCTAAAGAACCACCATTGTTTCATGGGGTAAAATTAATGTAAATGTAAGGTCTCAAACATATTTAGAGAGAGTGAACAAGAGAATAACATGATTATCATTACAATAATACTTTTAATCCACTAAAATACCCATGCAAATTAAAGTTTTTGTACGAATGGCTCACATCCTCAGGTTTCTGGTTCAATGTTCTTGTGAAATTTGCTTTCTCATTATGATCATGAATCTGTCGTGTGCTGTTACAATGTTACAGACCCAGAAATTGTAATATGTTGTCGTTAGTAATTGTGTGTCGATGAGTGAGCACAATGTTCCCCTCTTTTGGACTCCAGCAGATGATTTGATCAACTTTTAGCATAGAGTCTGTGTAGATCATCTTTTGTTTCTCTGCCCCTTTTCTTTGAGTACCTCTTATCACTGATTAATGTTACTGATGGTGTGTGTGTGTGTGTGTGTGTGTGTGTGTGTGTGTGTGTGTGTGTGTGTGTGTGTGTAGGCAGGCAGTGGGTGTATCAGACCTGTGCTGAATTTGGATTCTACCAGAGCACAGATTCTCCAGACCAACCATTTGGAGGATTCCCTCTGAGGTGTGTTGATGATGGTGTTTGTTAGATATACAGTCAGAGAGAATTAAGGATATGGTGGAATCGGGGTCTGTCAATCATCTGTGTGGAGAATTTGAATAGAGCTTGAACCACACTGTGTTTGGATGTGGCCAATATTGTGACAGGTCTAAGGGTATGTCTAGAAAGACAAACACTGTTCAGTCCACATTGTCAGAACTGTATATGTGTGTATGACAGAATCTGTTTCCCTGGGTTGCCCACAAACATTACAGATTTTTCACCAGACAGCACTGCATAGTATGGTACATTAAGAAATCCACAGTCACTACGTGACTGTCCTGAATTTAGTGTTCCATGATGAATCCAAACGGCTCCATACAGTTGGCAGGCAAAATAAAAAAAACATCAGATAACAACCTCAGCCCCACACAAAACAATCATATGAAATATTCCTGCTTCTTGGCATTTTATCAGAAACCACAACTATTTTGGTTCACTTTGTAGGTTTACAGTTACTGACTTGCCCATTTGTTGCCGTAGAGTTTGATTATCCCCATCCATCAAAGTAGAAAGGCTAACACAGGCACATAGACATTTGTTCATTGGGTATTGGACTGTTCTCAGCACAGCAGTGATATTTGTGTTTGGTAGCATTGAATCGAAAACCGAACCAGCCAAAATATATGTAAATAAACTGTGTTCATAAACTGATTTGGGAATGGACGTCCTGTTGTGCATTGAAAAAATGGACTATAATCTATAGGATATAGATTAGCCTACAAAGAGTAACCACAATGTGTGTTTATAAAGTCCAGCTGTACTGTTGTGCCTGATGCCTCTTCCATGTCAGTTCAGCACCCAATTAGTCCAGCACCCAGTGGAACATCTGGACAGTGTTGGGCCTATGATGGCACTCATGGGCTAGAAGGGGGATAAATAATTGTAAACACAACAGCTGGGCTACAGTTATTAGCTGTGGACTGCGCCAGTGGTCAGTTTAGTTTATTTAGAAGAACATCCCTGTTTTGGACTAAACACTAGTACTGTCAAGCATAATCTATGTACTAACAATAACAGTGCAGGTTTAGCAAGTTGTTACACAAATTATTTCAACATACTAATATGTTTCATATGAAGAGAAAGTGATAAAATTCAGCTACACCAACATATGTTGTGTTTTCATTTGTGTGTGTCTGTGTCTGATTGTCATACTCTCCTCTGTAGCTATCAGCTGCAGCAGTGTAAAGATATCTACAACCTGAGTTCATCAGTGGCAGATAATGTGAATCAGACCAATGAAGAGTATGGAGGACATGACATTAGAACAACACGCATCGTCTTTCCAAATGGTTCCATTGACCCCTGGCATGCACTTGGAGTGATTAATAACATCACAGATGACCTCCCAGCAGTCTTTATCAAAGGTCAGAAGCCTGCCTAATTCTGTTGCCTGTGACCATTTTTTACAGAATTACAAACTGTAACTCAAATCTTTCCAATGCAGTTTTTACTTGTAGAAACTAATTCCAGATGTCAGCTATGATATGGTTACTAGTTATAGCATGTTTACAGATTAAAAGACTTTTGACTAAATGGAATCTCATTTTCTCTTATCTAGGGGAGCAAAAAACATATTTAACACAAAACAAAATTAAAGCCTCAACAACTAAATATAATAACTTCATTTTCTGTTTCTGTTTTTACTTTTATTAGTATTTTTTATTAGTATATCTCTTTTTAGAGTCTTAAGAATTCAGGCAAAATTAGTACTAGTATAATAATTTGTACACTACTAATTATGAAATTATAATGTAGCATCACGTCAACGTCACCCAAAAACAGTTTTACAGTTGAAGTTTAAAAAAAAAAAGCTGTTGGTTTAGAAAAGGTTAGATGTTCATAACATGTTGTCTTTGCTTTGTTGAAATTACAGCAGCGCATCTGTCAGATGGTGGGTGTCTGATGCACGGATGGAGATGCACTGTCATAAATGAACTTCATACATTATCTGTGCACCTCCATCTTAATTGAAATTGAACTGAGATTTAAGGACTTTTGGCCAGAGCTTAGTTCAGGGGCTCTTCAATGGCCAAAGCACAGTTCAGTCAAAAGCAGTACCATCAGGTAGATGAAGACTGACTGACTGAAAACACTAAACATTAAGAAGATCTTTCCATGTGTATCTGTGAAGGATCCCAGGTTTAGAAGGGCTGTATTTTGTTACAGATTACTGATTACCTGTTCGAATGTCATTGTAACATAATCCAGGATTACTATATTAAAGTAATCTGATTACTTTTAGATGACTTTCCTTTTGAAGGCTGTATATTCAAATAAAGCCAAAAGACAAACTTAACATATAAACATATATCATATAGTCTTTGGTCTACACCAAATACCACACATTCATGTCCAGATGAAACAAATCCCCCGTCTACTACGTTTCTGGGCAGCGTCCAGCAGTCAGCTAACAGTCATCGTTCACTCCTCTTGTGGATGGATTTAGTGTTGGAATTCTTGCCATCAAAGAAGATACAATCAGCGCTTAACTACCCTACATATGTCCAAATGTCTTGGACACCCAGCAAATCTAATGGGAGACATTCAGTTACTTTAAGTTGTACCTATTGCTGACACAGATGTGCAAATGCACATATATCTTGTTTAGTATAAACATGACTCTCTTCGCACTCTGCCTAATGCCAGGTGTGGGATAGCAAATATTACTGTAGGATCCATGTAGAGTACTTTGGTGTGTGTTTAAAGAAAACACTCTCTCTCTCTCTCTCTCTCTCTCTCTCTCTCTCTCTCTCTCTCTCTCTCTCTCTCTCTCCTCTCTCTCTCTCTTCTCTCTCTCTCTCTCTCTCTCTCTCTCTCTCTCTCTCTCTCTCTCTCACTGTAAGAGTAGTGATTGTTATGCTGCAATTTAATCTTACTAAAAATCATCCTATATTTTGTACCTGTAATTTTTGAAAATCTCTTCATTTTGGATATTCTTAAGAATATTTATGGCTTTTTAAAATTCTATCACGATTTGTGAAAAAATGTTCCATCTAATATACATTTAGTATATAATTAGGCTAAAATACCCTGAGGGACCATTTGTTTTTGGTTAGGCAGTTGGTATAGGTTAGAATTATTAAACTTTATTAAATTAAATTAGTTTGTTAGTATACAATGGATGTTTCTGCTGACTGAGAAATGAAGGGAGCTAATGTTTGCACTTTAATTTTGCACTTGATTTTAAAATGCTCTTTTTCTTTTCATTCATTCTTAAGGTACTGCTCACTGTGCTAACATGTACCCGGCCCGTGCAGAGGACCTCCCTCAGCTGACACAGGCACGGGATCAGATCTATCTTCTCCTTCAGAAGTGGCTGAAGGAATGATGAACATCTATGAAAACAATTCAAATCAAATCTGGCAGCTGCATTTAACGACAATTATAATTTAGCAATAAAACATATGAGGGTATTTTTATTCTTTTCACAAAATACTTGTTTAATGCTGAATAAAGAGTATTGTTTTAAAATCAGGGATGATGGTTTCAGTCCGTGATGGCTGTAGGACAGCACAGGTTGGTGATTTTCCTTTCCTAATGCACCTAATTTATTCTGTCAGGTTAAATGTAATCATCGGGTTTAGTAGGTGTGGTTGAGCAGGAGAATCACAACCTATGCTGCTCTGGCCTTCACAGGCTGTGGTTGCCATATACAATAAATCAGTGTACTGACTTGTAATAAAGTTGATTTTGTGCTCTCTCTTCTGTTGACAGGAAATATGGTAGATTTAGAATTTATGTGAACTTTTACGTCTTTGCAGCATCTCCGTGATACACCTATATTGCACGCAGCTGATCTTTTAGAGGAAACCTTGTCCAGGTGGAAATGCATGTTGATCAAATACTGGACTGGGAAACAGACTATGGGTCTGATGCTTATTGTCTGTCACATTGCACGTTGTATAGATGTAAAAAGGATTATTAGTATATTATTCTGTTACAATTTTTACAGTTAAATAAAAGATGACCATCCTGTTTGATGACCACTAGTAGATGATATACTTGCCAGATGAAAGCCTGCAATGCTGTAGAAAATAATGAAATCCCTGACTGTGGACAGGTGTTGAGTCAGTTGAGATCAATGATGATGGTTTAGTCTTTCAACATGGCAAGAACATGCTCCCTGAAATCAACCAAATAAACAGTCGGTTAGGAAATATATACTTTTTCAGGTCTCCTAACTTCACTGGAAACTAGAGATCTGAACCAGAGAGTAATTTCACACCTGCTTTGGATCAAAGAGCAAAAACACTTGCCTGAAGCCTACATAATATTGTAATGGAAACAAAAGCATTTTTTAATATCACAATTTTTTTCATGCTTTTGTTATGGAGTTATCCTGCTTTACATCTCAAGTAAAACGTTCCCCCAGTTAATTTTAACATACTGAATGATCTTGTGACAGATATGGATTTAGTTCAAAATGCAAGGTGAGATTTAAGGCTTTAAACTGCAGCCTCAGGTTTAAACTTGTATAAACTGAAATAGCAAGCCGATGACTGCAATAGCCCTGTTCACGTGTTCTTGTTTCTTATCAAGGAAGACAAAATCCTGGTGAAGATACTTACTTTCTTCAGCTGAATGTGAAGTAGTTTAGAGTCTTATGGTTCACAGTCCATGTAGTGGCTATATTTAAATCGTTCATATCAAGTCAAGTCAAGTCAAGGCTTTTTATTGTCATTACAACCGAGTACAGGTACACAGTGCAATGAAATTGCGTTCCTCCGGAACCAAGGTGCAACATGGAGCAGCAATACAATTGGACGACATAAAGTGCAAAACAGTACTCATATCATGATTAGCACAATGTAACAAGTTTTATTCCCAGCCTTTTAGTGTTATATTCAAATTGCTTAAGTCTAAAACAAATGCAGAATTGCCTACATTCATCATAAACTTCGCTTCTGTACCACGGCAAAGAAAGTTACACATTTTCAGTGTAGAAACAGTCGATTTTTCATCTTCTCATTCATACGGTCAGACTCAGAACACTATATGCAAATTTACACAGATTACCAAAAACTGTTCAGAGGTGTGTGGTTTTCCAAGATTTATGACTATACTGCAAATCAGTTTCACAAATCATTCCCCAAATATAGTTGCCCATCATGTTCTCGTTATATGGTCCTAACGGCGTTCAAAGTTCATAGTGAACTCGCCTTGCTCCTCTGAATAAGCTCCCATGTTCTCTTTGAATTTATCAAGATGAGCATCAAGGATATGGATTTTGAGTGACATCCTGCAGCCCATTGCAGCATAGTTCTTTATCAGAGTCTGAACCAGTTGTGCATAGTTTTCATTTTAATGATTGTCTACGAAGCCGTGAACCACTGCAAATGTTCCAAGCTGCTCTCGCCTTCTTATTCAGCTTCTTGGGAAGTTCGCTGCACTCTCTGATCTTGATTTGTTGTCCAACGAAGACACCAACTTTGATAGTTGCTTTAGACAGCTTAGGGAAAAAGTACTTGAAAACTCTTGACTCCTTATCTAGAGCCGTGACAAATTGTTTTATGAGCCCCAACTTGATGTGTAGTGGTGACATCAGCACCTTGTGGGGGTCCACCAGTGGCTCCCCCTTTAGGTTGTTCATCCCCACAGAGAACTCTGTCCACTGAAGCCAGTCCCGCCTGTGATAGTGCGATTCAGTATCCCGGCTGTCCCAAAGGCAAATAAAGCAAAAATACTTTGTAAAACCTCCTTGGAGGCCCATCAGGAATGACACTTCCCAGCCATACTCATCATACTTCAAGGCATCTAGCAACATCTTGACACTGGTGTATTCCTCTTTCAGGTGCACCAAGTGAGCTACAGATGCGTTCACACAGTACTTTTTCACTCTTGTCTTTATAAATTGGCCTCATACGTAGCAACATGCGTCTACTGGACGTGTGCAACCTCTCGATGCCATCTAAATTAACTGAGTTACTGTGTACACAGGTTCACTTACTCTGTAGAACAGCAAATGAAATGGTTAGTTTCAGATAACTATTTATACCGCTACGTACAATACTGTACAGTCCCAGAAAGTTCTAGATAATTCTAGACAGTTCTAGAAACTTCTTGATAGTTCTCTCAACTGCAGACACTTCTTGAAGTCTATATTCAGCACTGAATATATTGGAAGTATTCTTAAAAATAGATCTATTTCAAAATATCATTGTGTTCACCACAAAACCAATGTTTACCGGCACTAATATTTTTTTCTATCCATTTAAGGCACAAAGAATTAGGAAAACACACTTAACAACTGTGAACAATTTTTTTAAATTAAATTGTTACATGGTGTAATATAATTTGTGTTAAATACACTAATTTTGTGATGTCACAAAACATTTAAATATGTGCATAATAACCAATATGCAGCAGTTTTCCTTCCCTTCATTTTTGATAACATCTCTGTCCACACAGATGAAAGGCTCGCATGAGCTTACTAGGCCTGCAGATGCTGGTAGCACTTCAAAAAGATTATTACCTATGTAGTATACTACGCAAGCCACACATTTATGGTTAATAAATGTAAATAGAGCATTAGGTACTTGAAATCTAGTAAAAATCTGCATGTAGACATTATAGATGTATGCCTGTAGTTCACTAAATGGGGAATAGGAGCTATTTCAGATTCAGTCAGGGACATGCATGCATTGTTTCCAGCTTTTTGTCTGAGGGTCAATACAGGACAAGAATTAGAATAAAAGTAATTTACCTATATCACTCTTAAAGACACTGTCACAAAAGCAGCATGTTTCATTGTAAGTTGGGAAATGAAATGGTCTAAATTTACTTGGTATATATAAACCCACACTAACTTTTTAAGGAAGTGTACTTCAGGGAAACAAAAAACAAAAAGGGTCAGTCTTCAGACACTAGAGTAGAAAGGTCACTTTGTAGTTCCTAAATCACAAATGGTAATATGTCATCACCCTTCCTAACCCTGGTCGTTTACAGCTGCAACGCATCAGAGAAAACCAACAGTGGTTCTATTCCAGTACATGGTGCTTACAGTCTATTTCTGTGTGCCTAAAAACCTATATTTAGAGAATGATTCTATGCGTAATTAGAATTTCGTCACTGAGGTTGGGTGCACTTTCCTGTTTACAAAAGACAAAAGGTTTTTCCTACAGTATCATCTCAGCCCATGGGCTGTAGCCTGTCCTGACCACAGCTGTCTTTCTTTAAACAGGCCTGAACTAAAACGGGAATGCACAACTATTATACACTTGGCACTAAATGTAAGATAGAGGAACCCTACTCTCCTGTTAAAGCAACTTGGAAAATAGCAGATTCAAGACTCAAAACTGTTTATTATTTAACATTATTAAAAAACAAAACTTAATTTCATTTACTACTATGCACAAACTAAAAATTAAGGAATTTTACAATAACATTCAGGAATTCCAGAAAATCAGCATCAGATTCAACCATCAAATTTGATCAGTCAGCTCTGGGACATTCATTCATTCATGGTACTATTTGTGTCCCACTAATGATTAGCCAGATTATGTGCCCATTGGGGTCTTTATTTGTAGCTCAACTGGGAACCAGAATGTTTTGTCCACAGATGTTGGACCCATATATGGATGCCTACCAGGGTCCCTGACGGGTTTCTTTTATTTTTTTTAAAGGTATTTGACATTTTACACATTAATAGAACCCTGCGATGGACTGGAGCCCTGCCCAGGGAGTATTCCTGCTTTGCACCCGATGACTCCAGGTGGGCTCTAGCTCAACCTTGACCCTATTCAAGAAGAAGTGGATAAGATCATGACTGATTGACACAATAAAAGCAAATTGCTGTTCATAGCAACACATCAATTATCAAAAATAGTTTCTGTGTAAAGATGTAGTGGAATAAAGCTGTCCTGAGCAGAGACTTAAGCCACACATCCTCTTTTCCATTGCCCCTGTTTTGCATGTTAAACCCACCCTGTGGAAACGGTCCTCCCAAAAGAAAGTGACTGCCCACACAGCACTGTGTGTGACAGAGAGCAGTATAAAAAGTTCAGGTGAAAGCAACTCATCAAATATTAGCTGTGGTCTCCAGGGTTGAAACTGCAGCTCTACAGATACCAGAGCAAAGTTGAAGCAGGGTAGCTCAGCTCGGCAGAGTTGGAACAGTATAGATGCAGTAATGCAGCAGTGAGATAAGGACAGGAATAGCATGAAACTGAGTACACAGGCATGACTTGGGGAGAGAACAGCATCCTGTCACCCAGAGATGTCGACTGCCTCCTTATCGAACTGCTCTGTTGTGCTTGTCTGTGTTTAGCAGCTGCAGCACAGTATGCATAGCTGAAGGGCATGGCTGAATACAAAGCATCTGTCTAAAGGTAGAAGGACTATAGTGCAGTTGTATGCATGAGGCAGAAGGCATCTTACAACTGACGTTACCAAAGAATACACCCCACATCAAAATCTACTCACTCTTGGTAGTTACTTTGTAGATGTAACAAAAATTCACATTCACACATTTAGAGTAGCCAATTCACCTGATACCAATATTTTGGGGATGTGGGAGGAGACCCAGGGGGAACATAGAAACTCCACACATATAGGGCCTAGAACCCAAGACCTCAACGGTGGGAGGCAAAGGTGCTAATTTAAAAAATGGTGGGGTTGCACCACCTTGGTATTCACTCATAAATTCATTAAATTAGGTTTAAAAAATTGATCACATCTAACAGCCATTAATCAGAACCAGTGCTAACACTGCTAAAATAAATCTTATATTAACAACAAAAACAAACAGAACAGCCAGTCAGAAGCCCCAATGTACTCAGGCACCTTGAGGTTTACACTCAGGTGACCTCTCATCCATTAAATCACTCATGCTGATGTCCTTTAGACATGATCTACAGGTGTTAAGGGGATTAGCACTACATCTACTGTATTATTGCATCACTGATAAAGAAACTAACCCCTTTAGAGTAACAGCCTCTATCACACCTAAAGTAAATCATTATTATTCTCACAGCCCTGATGTTAGTCAGTATTTGCTGATCTAAAGGATGAGACAGTGTCCCTCAGTGTCCCCCTGAATGTCAGACTCATTGTTAAACACAAGGGTCATTTATTAAGAGAGCTTATGGGAGCTGTATGTATTTGTATGTATATGTATATATATATATATATATATATATATATATATATATATATATATATATATATATATATATATATATATATATTCCTTAACCCTCCCAATGGAACAGTAAAGTTCTACTCTCTACTCTCTCTCTCTCTCTCTCTCTGTATGTATAGATATATAGTCATAGTTTCTTTATTTGTCTCCCAGGGGAGAAATTTTGCTGGAAGTGAGGGCAAACTGCTCTACAACAAAAAACAGACAAACATACCAAACATCATGTGACAAAAACCAAATCATTACAATACATTAAAGATTTAAAGTGTATTACATTTTATACTATTACACGACCCCACAGCCACCAATAAACAAGGTTACTCCAAGCTCCCCTGATACATGTATACATTGGCTCTCCACCTTCCACCAACTGGACCTGGACTAGTTTCCCACACTGCCATGGACTAGCTGCTCACCCACCATCACCAACTGTAGAAATCTACTGTTAATAATATGTCCACCAGAGAATTAACATTACTTCAATACCCGAGTAATAGAACAGAGATGTAGGGGTCCAGTGTCCCCTAACTATGTATAAGTAGTTTGACCAGAGGAGGATGGGTCCTCCCCTTGTGAGCCTGGTTCCTCCCAAGGTTTCTTCCTCCAGCTGAGGGAGTTTTTCCTTGCCACTGTCGCCATGTGGCTTGCTCACTAGGGGATCTGTCATTTATACTTTATTTCTATTTTAACCTTTCTTATTTATTTATTTATTTATTTATTTATTTATTTATTTAATTTCTGTGAAGCTGCTCTGTGACAACTTCAGTTGTGAAGAGCACTATAAAAATAAATTTTGATTTTGATTTGATTTGATTTGAGTTTATATATATACAGTATATGACAGTCTTCACACTGGCTAATGTATCTGAATTGTTCTTTATAAACTGTATTTATGTATTTATATATTAAACAGTATATGACAGTCTTCACACTGGCTAATGTATCTGAATTATGTTCTTTATAAACTTTATTTATGTATTTATATTAAACAGTATATGACAGTCCTCACACTGCCTAATGTATCTGAATTATGGCGTTTATAAACACTGTATTCACAGGCCTGCTCTCTTACCGGAGTTTGTGGAGTAGCTGCGCACTCAGTTTTCAGGTCATTACGGGCTCAACAGAAGGTGGAGTCGTTTCTTCAGACCAAAATAAACCGGGGAGAGGAGGAGTAGAGGAGGAGTAGAGGAGGAGGAGGCTCGAAACTGCGCTCTGGCTGGAGAGCAGAAAGTGTGACACAGCCTCTGGGGAGCAGTTCCTCTTCTACCTGTTCTTCCTGCAGAAGAAGGTGAGGAAGCTTTTAGTTGCTGAGATCCTGTGCTGTCAGGGTTTGATGTGTAAACAGGATTTTGGGGACTGCAGGGTTGGAAAGACTGTGACTGTGCTGTTCTGCTGTGGAGAGCAGTTTAGTGAAGTGAACCTGAGCACAGTGAATCTGAGAGTGTCATTTACTGCATGGTGTTCAGGTTTACTCTGAAGACAAACTGCTCTTTGATTGCTGCTGTAAAGAGTCACTGTTACATGACTGTAAATGACAGTCAGATCACACTGTAGTATCAACCTGCCTCTCACCTGCAGTCTGCCTGGGTGGTCTACACAGCTTCAGAGAGTCTGCTGATGGCTCATTAAACAACTGTATTTAAAAGTAAGTTCATCCTTGATACATTATAAATTACAATAATTAATGTTTCATTTGTACTTTCAGTAAAGTATCTAAATAAATAAAATATCATTGTATCTCCAGAATCACCTAGGAAAAGAGGAAACTGTCAATATAACAGTATTGATTTCAAGTCATTTCAGAGCAATTCTGTTCGTCCAGCCGTCGTGTAATTTTTACGTTATGTGAAAAAATGGAGATACAAGATTTTATTATGACAGCTAAAACTGGAAAAGCCATATTAGAAAGATATTTAGCTTACTGTTCTTCAGCAGCTTTGATTTGACCAGTGTTTAAACCAATGATGTTCCTTTTACTGCTTTTCTGCCTCTATAAATAAATGTGAGATCCAGGTGGATCTATTGTCAATTTCTGTATTGAATAAAGCTTTATCAGTGGATATGTACAGAAATACTGGTTATCAACATTGTCACAATTCCCATCTTGATACGTCCTGTTATAGCCTACATGCATTTCAGTGAAAATCCAGATATTTGCAAATATTCTCAATATATATTTCTAGTAAATTGTTTGTCATATGGAACAAAGTTTCTAAAGTGACATCTAGTTAAACTGGACACTAAAATGATATTTGAAAACATTTGCATTAGCGTTACATAAACTGCCAGAGATAATGGTTTCTTTTTTTTATTGACATTGTGTGTCTGTATCTCAAACAGAGGCAGAAGTGAAAGTAAATAAGTGATAGGGAAAAGTTGCTTATAGTCAAATCATTGGATTGATTTCAAGAAATGGCACAATTGGAAATTGATACTTTAGTATTGATCTGCCCATACCCCCCCCCTTCCCCCTCCCCCGTACTCTCTATCACACACACACTCACACACACACACAAACACTCCCGTTCCACTGAATAAATTCCACAGCTGCACGGCAGTGTGACAAGAAACCTAATAGCCAGAGTGTGTGAGACAGCTCTACGGTAATGTCCAAGGAAAGAGTGTGTGTGTGCATGAGTGTGCATGTGTGTGTGGGTGTGGGTGTGGGTGTGTGTGTGTGTGTGTGTGTGTGTGTGTGTGTGTGTGTGTGTGTGTGTACTTGTGTTGCACTAGACATTTTTTGACTGGAGTCGTTGAGTGGCTGTAGACCAAGACTGAAAAGACATGGGGAAAGAGAGCGGGTGCTTACAAAATAATAATGAGAGAGAGAGAGAGAGAGAGAGAAGTAGAGAGAGAGAGAGAGAGAGAGAGAGGTGGGGTAGAGAGAGAGAGAGGTGGGGTAGAGAGAGAGAGAGAGAGAGAGAGAGAGGTGGGTGGGGGTAGAGAGAGAGAGAGAGAGAGGGGTGGGGGTCTGGAGGGAGGGAGGGAGGGGGTGAAAGAGAGAGAGCAAGCAAGCAAACAGGGAAGAAAGAGAAGTAGATCCACATCCTGAATGACCTAAGTATACTGAGCTAAGAGGGTGAGGTTTTATTAGTCTTTGTTTGACTGGCTTTATTGCTCTCAGACTGTGGCTAATTGAACGGCTGTTAATAGAACATGACCTCAGACGGGAGAGTGCATTTGAGTATATGTGAGAACAAATAAGAAAATGTGTCTTGGAAGGACTGCATGGGGCTGTGGTTTCTAGGAGTGTTCTAACCATGTCATAGGATGTGGTTAAAGGGATTGTTTATTGATTCAAGGTTCATCAGGTTTTATATGGGAAAGGCAATGTTTTGGTTCTAGAGTAGAAATAGTACTGCATAGAATGAGGTAAACAATGTATGTCACAGCCTCTTGGCTGTTCAAGCACTAACTGGGCTTCATGTGAAATTTCATGTGAATTTCATGTGAAATTCAGCTTCATTAACAAGTGAGATGCAACTGTGAACTTTAAGGCATTTTGCCAATTGGCCCCACCTTCCTTCTGTTATTTACTAATTTTAGCAGTTTTATTTAGAAATGTAAACACAGTGTCACTACTGTAGAGTTCAGAAGGTGGAACATTTTATTTATGGTGAAAAATGTAATAAATATCATAACTAACTCTCATTCTGTTACTCCCTCCTCAGTGACCCACTCACACAGACAGCTGCTGCTGTTACTACTGTGCAGCATAAATCTGGCACAGTTTGTCTTCTACCTTGCTCAGTCCATTTTTTTAACTGTTAAGTTGTTGTTGAAGCTGAATATGAAGTTGTGTTATTGTTTGAGCTGCGAGCTGCGAGCTGTGCTGCAGTACTGTTCATTTTCTCCTTTAACACTTCTGTGTCCAAACTTCAAACTTTTATTCAGCATATTAAGGGATCCCAATTAAGCAAATCATCAAAACTATACTGAGATATTGTGATATTTCATCCCGAGAGTTTGTCATGTGTAACACACAACACATTTATTTGTGTACAAGGCTTTTAACTTGCCATTAATCATGATTATTCACAGAATATTGTTGTAATATTGAAACTGTGTGTGTGTGTGTGTGTGTGTGTGTGTGTGTGTGTGTGTGTGTGTGTGTGTGTGTAAAAATGGTCCCATATTACATATCTTTGAGTACATATCAGTATATATACAGTATGTACAGTATATACAGTTTGTACTATACATATATATAAATTAAATAATACTCCTTTTTCCTCCCTTCTTCAGGTCAGGGTTCCTGTTTGACTGAACCTTCATCATGTCTTGCGCGTGTGTGTTGTACACGTCTGTGTTGCTGGCAGCATTTATGTTGTGTGGATCTGCGTCTGAGGCTGTGCCTCTGTCATATGGCGAGCGAGGCTCTAATCTCGGCCTGCAGGTTTTTCAGCAAGTGGTCCAAGAAAAACCACTGGAAAATGTCGTTCTCTCCCCCCATGGTGTCGCCTCCGTTCTTGGCATGCTGCTGCCAGGAGCCCACGGTACCACCAAACGCCAGCTCCTTACGGGACTCAAATATAAGAAAAAAGGTGAGATGAAGGGTTGCACCGTTATACAGTATTGTATATTCAAAATAATCAATAATCACGGGAAACAACATAGAAGGTGTATTTAAGAGAAAATTCTGCAGATGCTTTGAATGTTTTGTTTTTTTGCACTGTGAAGCAGGTTTTTACTGAATCTGAGCAGAATCTATACAGCTCTATACATATATACACATGCTCATGTATAACAGGGACTCCACCATGTTTGACAGATGATGAGGTATGCTTTAGATTACAAAACCTTACTTTGCATCTCTGTACTCAGATTACTTTCAATTTAATCTGTCCAAAGATTCTTGTTCCAAACTGACAGGCAGGTTTATTTGGTTTGCTGTTGAGTTAATCTGACCTTTTTGTTTTTGAGTGTTACGAGTGGTTTGCATCTTGAAGTATGTAAAGAATCTGACATAATCTGCTTTATTAGACCAATTTCTGCATTATACCAAATTGTTCAGTATTTATTTAGTGACACCTCTTTTAAATGAATTCATTCATCCCATTATTTTCAAGAGACTTGCTTTAAAGGGCCAATAGCCTACATTGTTCTTGTATTTTCTATTTTAATTTGAATCTAGAAGCTGAGGTTTTATGATTGGAAAATGTACAGAATTATGTTTACACAATATTTTCTAACCTTGTTACCCCTGTAGAATTAAACAGGCTGCTGCTGTTGCTGTGCCTTTAAGATGAATATAAGATGAAGTGCTCTGTTTTGATTGTCTGCCTGTATTTTCATTGAAAAAGCTCTCTGAGCTAAAACACTCCTGAGAATTGCAATATCAGAGTTAAACTGTAGTGGGCTGAAGAAGTGGAGAAATTTAAATGAGTGACATAAAAAAATAAAATGGTACATTATGAAGCAGTGTTATATATTTTATTTTACAAAACTAAGGAAATACTACTAATCTGTTTTAAAGTGGAGGAAAAAGAGCAACTGACACCTAGGCTGAAAGCTATGTTCTCTCTCAGGTCCTTATAAGAGCCTGCGGAAGCTACATAAGATCCTGACGTCCAAGTCCAATGCTGACCTCGTAACCATCGCTAATGGCCTCTTCCCCCAGGAGGGATTCAGCATGCATGATGATTTCCTGGAAGCCAACAGGGAAAATTTCATGGCTGATAGCCTCAAGCTCAACTACAATAACCCACAGCAGGCCGCAGATTTCATCAATGAGTGGGTCAGCAACAGAACCAAGGGTATGAAGCATCATGATACCATGAGAAGTATCATTAACATTTGGCATAAGGGCTTTTACGACCTGGAACCTACATAACATGAAACACTTTTACATGAAACATTTTTATTTTAGATCATACATTCAAATTGTTAGAATATTTCATAAGAACAAACAGAAAAAGGTGTAAAATACAGAAATGACCAACTTCTGACAATATGTTCATTTATACATTCTGTACTTTGGGGCTCTTTTATCATGAACTACTGTATCAGTGTAGCGTGGCATGGTGGCAATCAGCTTGTTGTCCTGCTGAGATGTTACTGAAGCCGGGGTTTGTTTGATAGTGAAGTTCAGCTTGTCTGTTTTACTGGGTCAGTTGTATGGGTTCAGGTGTGGATATTTGGCTGGGTGATCTATCACAGTAATACCATGGTTAGCATGGTATTTGTTTTAGTACTATGGGCAGGTGCTGAGACCTGCTGGAAAAGGAAATCAGCATCTCCATATAGCTCCTTAGCAAGTAGAAGCATAAAGTGCTTGTGTATGCATTGTATTTATACTGTTTGAATATAAATTTACTCAAACTAGAAATGAAGTATTCTAATAATTTGAGATACAGAGCTATAAACCATACTGATCAATATTGAACATACTGAAGGCTTGAAATATTTCACTTTACATGTAATGCATATAAAATATGACAGTTTACCTTTCTGGGTTAAACATTTACTATATGAACAAATATATGAACTTTTTGATAACATTCTAATTCCCTGCACTAGTAAAAAAGCAAAAACGATAGGATCTGTTATACATTATGAGCTCTTAAAAGCATGTTTTTCTCTGCACATGTCCCCTACCAGGCAACATCCAAAATCTTGTGCAGCCAGACATGCTGGACCCATCTCTAACGCGGCTGGTAGCAGTAAACTCCATCTACTTTAAAGGCCTGTGGAAGTCCCGCTTTCACACCCAGAGCACCAAGATGAGGACCTTCACAAGTGGAGATGGAAAATCCTACAAAGTGCCAACAATGTCTCAACTATCTGTCTTCAACATTGGTGAGACTGTACATTTAAGTGTACATAATAAAATTAAAAGTTAAACTAATCTATTGTGGAAAGGTAGAAAATAATGTCATGTAAAATAATGTTTTTTGTGGCAAAAATAAGATTAGGCTTAAAGATTAGGTGCATTCCTTACATGGTAAGATTGGTTCTGTGAATAAAGCTATGGCAATAATGCAAGTCAAGATATGAAAAAAGTGATGCATGCAGCTAATTTTATTGTCTTGGTTTATATGAAGAAGAATGTTTTTGCTCTAAATTTGAACTTGTACTTTGAGGTATGTTGTAAGGCTGGGCGATATATATCAATATTTGTATCTATATCAAGATATAAACAGAGCAGGATATGGTTGGGCTGAGGCGATATCTTTTATAGTGTTCTAAAATTTTTAAATAATGTTTTGTTTCTTGCAGAAATTGACCTTTATTCTGCTTCCTCGCTCTGTTCCACACCTTGCTATCAGCTTCTCTTCTAATGTGTTCCCCTCCACTCCTTTCGCCCTCTCACGTACACTCTATAGAGGGGGCACAAGATACAGTATGTATAAAGAAGAGATGAAGATCAAATTTAAATACTGTAAAAAATACAGAAGAAGGATTTCATGGGGCATGCTAATTTCTTTTTTACAGCCTCAAGTCTTTTTGACTACGATGGTACAAGCTTGGAACACCTCTTTTTTGGAAGTTTCTCCCATTCTTCTTTGCAGAACCTCTCAAGCTCCATTAGTTTGGATGGGGAGCATTGGTTTTATTAGAAATCTCCAATGATGTTCAATCAGGTTCAAGTCTGGGCTCTGGCTGGGCAACTCAAGGACATTCACAGAGTTGTCCTGAAGCCGTTCCTTTGTTCTATTGGAAGATAAACCTTTGTCCAAGTCTGAGGTCCAGAGTGCTCTAGATTAGGTTATCATCAAGGATATCTCTGTCCACCGCTGCATTCATTCGTCCTTTGACCCTGACTACTCTCCCAGTTCCTGCATCCCTACAGCATGATGCTTCCACCACCATGCTTCACTGTACCAATGGTATACGATAGGTGATGATCTGTGCCTGGATTCCTCTGGACATGATGCTTTGCATTCAGTCCAAAAAGATCAGTCTTTTATTTCTCATGGTCCGAGAGTCCTTTATCCCAGACATGCCTTCTACTAAGGAGTGGCTTCCGTCTGGACACTTCTCCTCTCTCCAAAGAGCAACATTGGAGCTCTATCAGAGTGACCATTGGGTTCTTTGTCACCTCCCTGACTAAGGCACTTCTACCGCAATCACTCTGTTTGGCCGGGGCGGACAGCTCTTGGAAGAGTCCTGGTAGTTCCAAGCTTCTTTCATTTAATGATGATGGAGGCCAGTGTGCTAACTGGGACCTCTGCTGTATGACGCAAGTACAAAAGGTTAAAAAACAGACACAGCTGAAAATCCCATCTTCTCGTTTTACACGTATTTATTTTTTAATGGAAGTGATGTAATGGGCTTTTAAAGCTTTCTTTCCATAATTAGTGAACAAAGGCCTAATTGGTGGCCAAGGGTGTAAGTTACTGTGGTTGTGGCTGATATTTTATGTTGCAGTTTTTAACTGCTGTATTCAGCGTTGCCTGACATTTTATTTATCTATATATATATATATATATATATATATATATATATATTATATATATAGTACAGTTTATTTATTTTTACACATGACATGTTACTCTTCTGTTTAAATTAGAAATTGAACGCTTGTTATTCAACCATTGCACATGGTTTCCATGCTTTGGCAGTTAACTGTATTACTGATGAACAGAATAGACTACTGTACTTTACTTAAAACTTAAAGATTTGAGGAGTTAAAGCAAGGTACATCAGGTTTTACACCATTCTTATAGGACAGAGCACCAACTCACAGATGAAGTATCTTAATGTATGCATAATATCATTTGATAATGTCAAATATTCAGGAATTCCAGATTTTTAGCACAGTGTTCTTTGTCTTCTTCCACTCAGGCACGGCGAGCACTCCTGATGGTGTAAAGTATAAGGTTATTGAGTTACCATATCACGGCAACAGCATAAGCATGTTTATTGCTTTTCCTGTGGAGGAGACCACATCGCTGGCAGCCATAATACCTCACCTCTCCACAGCAACAGTGCAGGACTGGGGCAGTGTGATGCGTCAGTGGAAGATCCGCCTCCTACTACCAAAGTGAGTATAGCTGTAAATAAAGCCCCACCCACAGGCCACTGTACTATACTTTTTTGGAAACTGGTGAACTTCTACTTGCTAGTGAACTTGCTGCTATGGAGAGTGCTAGGAGTGGGAAAGTACCAAATTGTGAAAGCATGCCCATTAAGAAAATAAAGCATAGCTTTCTATTTAGTGATCCCTCTTTTTCCCTTTCTCTTTCTCTTATATCTTTTCTTTCTCATTTTAGGTTCACAGCAGATGCGGAGGTGGACCTGGAGGGTCCTCTAGCTGCTCTGGGTATAAAAGACATTTTTATTGAAAAAAAAGCGGACTTCAGGCACCTCAGTGAGTGATCTTTAATCACTGCATAAACCACATTTTCATAACAGGGCGTAGCTCAGCATTTAACAGTCAGTTAAAGTGCCTGTGGTTTGGCCCATGTGCACTAGAGTGAACACAGTGAGAGAGGGAGATTTAGTGATGTGTGAATGGGTATACACACATGGTGGTTTGCTCTGGGATATAGCCTGAATGTTTCACCTGGCTGTTGTTATCCTGGATTGTGATGAATGGAGTGTGGATGGTCCCACACCCAGTCAGTGGTCTCCAGATACAGAGGAGGGACAGGAGAAGGACAAGAGAGACAAGGGCAAGTGGCTAGCTATCCACCCTGTGGTATAACCTTCCTGGGAGCATTTGTTCCCCAGATCTGTTATTTTCATCTGGCCTGATCTTTTTGATATTTTCAAATCAGATGTGAACCATTTTCTTTGGTCCTCATAGACTGGATATAAATGGGATTTGTGGTCTCAGATTGGAAAACAGATTTTTTTATATTATTTAGGGTCTGTAATGTAGCAGCAGAAACTAAATTGCCAGGAATCCAGCTGATGTCACTGTTTTTGCATTCTTGCTCTAATTATGTAAACTAGATTTTGTCACACTTTTGTTTTTGAGTCTTGTAGCTGTCATCACACATTGTAGTGCAGAATGCAGTGCCAAATGTTCCCAAACCCTTATGTGAGAGTCAAAGTAATCAATCTCAAATCAGTCAGTCTCAAATAGTCCAGCTAGTGTTGACTTAGACCATGTTTTAACTGCACTGAGACACAGAAAATGTCTGAAAGGTTATGGTAAATTAAAAACGGATGGCATTCAACAAGAGAAGGTCGTGTAGGGTTTCACTTCTGTCTAACAAATTCCAATTCATTATCTGCAGCACATAACAAGACTGCAGGTTTTTTGACTGGCACCTCTGAGCCTAAAGGCCCAACTCTGCATAAAATGAAGTGAGAACATCCGTCATTCAGAAACGTGAATTGTGGGCAGAAAGATCAGCTCCAAGCTAGTCTGAGCTCAGGCAGTGTAGCAGTATGTGGTGTTTTAGCTGTTGACTGTGATATCAGCTTCAAAATGTCACCAGTATGAATCATGTCTGACTGTGGGCTTTAAAATGCCTGGCTTCTGCTTGACACAGATAGTTTTGCTTGGCAACGTGTCTGTACTTAGTAAAACTATTACACTCTGTCAGCTCCGTATGACGTACAGTGAAGGGATTGTTGTAACTCTATCTTCACTGATAGAATCCCAATTTATATAAGTAAATATTATATTTTTTTAAATAAGTTCCCCATGCCCTCTGTGGTTCATTAATTCTTCTGCTGCCCCCTTGTGGTGATTTGTTATAACCAAATGCTGTGAATGTAAAGTGAATTTGTTTCTGTATTTGCTACCTGAATGCATAGTGATTGTATTCACACACAGTGTGTGTCTGTTTCAAAGGTTCTGAACCTGTTCATGTATCCAAGGCTCTGCAGAAAGCCAAAATAGAAGTTAATGAGGATGGGACTGAAGCAGCTGCTGCTACAAGTAAGACAAAGAAGACTCAAAGTGTGTGTGAGTGTGTGAGAGTGTGTGTGTGCATTAACCTTAATAATGAGACTCTTATATATTATAATCAATTTATTTATTTATTTATTTTTTAAACCTCAAAGCCTTATATTCATGCCCTCGCTTAAAGCTAATAGACTGAAACTCATCTCTGCAAATCAGAAAGAAGAAACATGAACGTTAAATATTTTTCTTTCAATATTTTTTTCTAAATGTAAGAACAAAGTGGGATTTCAGTCAGGTGGTGCTTCTTTAGTTTGCATTTTTGGCAAGTAACTGATAGTGGCAATATAGAACTCACACATCCAACCAGTTTAAATTGGGGAAGGTGGACTCAGTCTTTGTGTCTGTGTACCACACTGAGACACAGGAGAATCCCATTTTTGACAAAGACAATATGCCAGAACATACCTGAGGAAGGCAAAGTCTTTCAGGGAGACCACTATGATCAGACTAGACAGAGCTTTGTGGTAAAGCCCAACAATTTACCATTTATAGAAAACAAAATGAGGCCTTCAGAGGAAAGAACATGGTCTCTATGGACAAACATGGCAGAGCTTCAAAGTCGTTTTGGGGGTGCTTTGTTGTTAAATGTTAGTGCTGCCTGTGCCAAAATATCAACCCAGTTCTAACTATAATGAACTCAATAGAAATTGAGTTCTGTTGCCTTCTTGTCTCAGACACTTGCTTTTGTCTATACTGGTTGTTGATCACAAAATCCCTTTAAGTTGATTACATCTTAACTGCTGTGAGATAAGCTAATGATATTTCCTGATTGAACAGTGAAGCACTTTTGTAAGTCGCTCTGAATAAGGGCATCTGCTAAATGCCATAAATGTAATGTAAGTCAAATGGTTACCCTATTTCAGGGAGTCGCCCTGGTTCAGACCATTTTTTATTATATAACCACTGAATGCAGCATGGTAAGCCAGTCACTTTGGGGTCCATACTGTATGAGACTTCCATTAGCAATGATCCAATTCATACTCTAAAAGAAATGGTTTACGATTAAGTGCTGGAGAGTTCTGAAGAGACTTGGAGCAGTTGCAAGAGTGGTCTAGCAGAGACATGTAAGAAACTCATTCTTGGTTACAGGAAGGAACTTATTTCAATTATTGTTTCCAAAGAGTGTGCCATGAGTAATTATGGCCAGTCCAATGTTCTGGATGAGTCCTTGCAGGGAATATCACTATTTTTGTCATTATTGTAAAATTTCCCAATTTTTTGGCTTCTTTCCTCTGTAATCACTGCATGTGAGCTTGCATTCATGTTCTCACATGTTCTTTTTCTCTAGCTGCAATTTTGCTGGCCCGGTCCTCGCCCCCATGGGTGAATGTGAACAGACCATTCCTGTTCCTCATCAGACACAATCCCACAGGTACTTTACAGCAACAATTCTTCATTGCACTGGAAGATTACCTCAGTAGTCCGCTTGCATCACTGTTAAGCATATAGGCACATTTGTGTGCTACCATCACAAAATACTATATACTATCACAATTTAAACACACAGTTCCTGTACTGATGGATGCAGTTGGATGCATTCAGTTTTTGATTATATGCATATAGTTTATAAGTTATTAAGTGTGCCTTTTTGGTTAGTAAACCCTTTTATTGATGTTTAACAAAAAATATGACAAAAACATTATATTGCCATATAATTTTTTAAAGACATAAATAATCTAAATAAATTAATCGGTTGGATGTAATGAAACACATTGTGTACAACATTCAAAGAAAAATGATTGTACAAAGTTTTTGATATTACATGTTAAATGTGTCAATAAAAATGTAAGCTTTTTATCTGAAGCAATTTACAAAAAATCTGAAAAATGAACTTCTATTGTATATTGTGAAATTCCTGCTACTCCATGTGCACCCTTTTACTCTGGTTATTCTGTCTCAGCTAGAAAGGACATGTGATGATGTTCTGGGTGTGTTTGGATTGAACTCTTAGTTTTTTTGTGGATAATGTCCAATCAGACATTGCACAACAGTTATCAAGTGATGAAGTGGGTTGACCGCTGGGAATTTGTTGGACTGTTTTGGGAAATGTGGGGTGAAGAAGTGCAAATTGCTATTGGGGGTCTGTGGACAGCAGGAAAGAAGGTGTGAAGCAAAAAAAGAAAAGTAACTTTTTCATATAAATGCATTAACAATGTCAATTTCACACATATGTTTAAATTTGATTGTTTAAATGCTTATGCTGCAAATACCTGAATATTTCTTCAGTTTTTCAAGACAACTGGGACCCCAACCTACATAACCTATATCACACTACGCTTTGTTTGTCTAGATTTCTTTGTCGTTTAGACAGAAGTTGTAGTCGTTCATACAGTGAACAGATTCATAATCAATCGATCATCATCAGATCAGTCATGTGATCATTTCATCTCTGATCTCTGTTTTTTTCTGCAGGAACCATTCTCTTCACTGGCCAAATCAACAAACCTTAATCAAGCCAACAAAGAAGATCTGTACACATTCCTCCAGTACATTTTACTTTTACTTAGACTGTGTTTAGAACAATTGCTGTTCTGATTGTTTTGTTGAACACTATTTTATTTGTTCCTTTGTTTTTATTTTACCTATGGCATGTTGAGTTTATTTTACGTACGGCATATTATTACATTGAGTTCAGATTTGTTTGTCAGTTTTGTATGAGATAAAAAGTGTGCCTAATGCAAAATCCTTCCCTTTAAGATGTTCATAATTTCAATTGATGATTTAAGGAATAGTTTCTCACCCCATTGATTTATATTTTCCTCACATAACAGATCAGTTCAATTTGTAATTTTTTTTTTCTGTTGTAATATACATTTCCGGTTGAATTTTGTTTGGGGATTAGGTACATACATTAGGATTAGTTCAGTCCAGATGATGTTTTTTTATTTTAGATTAAAGTATACTTGTTTACATTGTAACTTTAGTTGATTGTGTATTTAATAAAGTATGCAATTATCCTTTTATTCTCCCTCCTGTACTGTATTGCTGAATTAATAAATATGGCAAGCCATTTTAGCTTTCAGTAGAAACTTTCTTAATCACAGAAATTCCATTTTAAAAGTGAAATATAGATGATTACAATTCCAGCATGTCACTCCAAATCAAACTGCATATTTAAAAAATTTAAATGCAAAACAAGTTTGGTTTCCGAAGTTTGCCTTTTGGAGTAGAACAATTATTATTAGACACTGACATCTCCACTACAAACCAAAAGAACTACATTCGGAGTATTTTATTATTATTAACAGTAGTACTAGTATTTTTTACTTTTATTATTATTATTATTATTATTATTATTATTATTAGTAGTATTAGTATTAGTAGTAGTAGTAGTAGTAGTAGTAGTATTAGTAGTATCTCTGTAGCTGCCCGCATCAGACTCAAAACCTTGATGCTGACCTACAAAGCCAAAAATGGACCAGCCCCTCCATACATGATGGCAATGGTCAAAACTCGAGCTGCACCAACAGCCCTTCGAGCTTCAAGTACAGCTCGGCTTGACCCACCATCCCTCAAAACACAAGGAAAACATGCATCCAGACCCTTTTCTGTTCTGGCACCAAAATGGTGGAACGAACTTCCCCTGGGAGTCTGAACAGCTGAGTCCCTCACTGTCTTCAAACGCAGACTGAAGACTCATCTGTTTCAGGAGTATTTAACTCCATAAAGACATTTTTTTCAACAGGATCTAAGCGTACGAAATATCTACATTCCAGCCTCGTCTACTAACTAAGGATATTCTGAGTGAACAGCAAAGCACTTTTGTAAGTCACTCTGGATAAGGGCATCTGCTAAATGCCATAAATGTAAATGTAAATGTAAATGTAGTAGCAGTAGTAGTAGTAGTAGTAATGTTTGCATTATTATCATATTACTAGTATTAGTATTGTAATAATAATTATAGGCCATGTTGAGATGGTTTGGACATGTGTTGAAGAGGAATAGTGGATATATTGGAAAAGAAAGTTGGAGATGGAGCTGCCAGGCAGAAGGAGAAGAGGAAGACCTCAGAGAAGGTTTATGGATGTAGTGAAGGTGGACATGGTGATGGTTGGTGTAACAGTAGAGGAGGCAGGGGATAGGGCAAGATGGAGGCAGATGATCTGCTGAGGTGGCCCCTAAAGGGAGCAGCCGAAAGAAGAAGAAGAAGAAGAAGATTATTATTATTATTATTATTATTATTATTATTATTATTATTATTATTATTA
>CM067517.1:18915373-18943380 GCA_034509495.1 Acestrorhynchus altus | reverse complement strand
AGAGACAGGAGAAGGTTTATGGATGTAGTGAAGGTGGACATGGTGATGGTTGGTGTAACAGTAGAGGAGGCAGGGGATAGGGCAAGATGGAGGCAGATGATCTGCTGAGGTGGCCCCTAAAGGGAGCAGCCGAAAGAAGAAGAAGAAGAAGAAGATTATTATTATTATTATTATTATTATTATTATTATTATTATTATTATTATTAGTAGTAGTAGTAGTGGTATTTTTATTACTATGAATGTTATTATTATTATTATTATTATTATTAGTAGTAGTATTTTACTATTATTTTTTATTATTGTTATCATTAGAAGTAGCAGTAGTAGGTTTATTATTATTATTATCCTTGTTATTATTATTATTATTATTATTATTATTAGTAGTAGTAGTAGTAGGTTTATAATAATAATAATAATAATAATAATAATAATTATTATTATTATTATTATTATTAGTAGTAGTAGTAGTAGCAGTAGTAGTAGTAGTAAAAGTAGTATACTTATTATTATTACTATATAATTATTATTATTGTTATTATTATTATTGTTATTATTAGTAGTAGTATGTTTCTTCTTCTTCTTCTTCTTCTTATTATTATTATTATGATTATTATTATTATAAATCTACTTCTACTAGTAGTAGTATTAAAGTAAAATGATGTGGAAACAAATATAAGTTGGTGAAGTCTGAATCCTCTCGTTATTGTTTTCTAATCGGCGGTCGGTTGCTGTGAGACTGTGGTGGCGGGTTTATTCGGTAACAGCGGTGCGGTTCCTGGTGCTCGTTGTCTCGGGGTTTTACGGTAGTTTCCAGTGTTGTGAACTTTCCCTCTCGATCAGCTGACTCGGCTCGGCTACTCTGGAGGAGGAGGAGGAGGAGAGGGAAAGGTCGGGAAAGAAAACAGCGATGGCGGCCGAGATCCATTCGAGGCCCCAGACCTCCAGACCCGTCCTCCTCAACAAAATAGAAGGTCACCAAGACGCGGTGAACGCCACGGTGCTGATCCCGAAGGAGGACGGAGTGATCACTGTCAGCGAAGACCGGTACTCTTCATCAGCATTCATCTCAGATGGGACTGGGACAGTAGGGAAGGGACTGGAAGTAGACTGGGAGAGGGGGACTGGAAGTAGACTGGGAGAGGGGGACTAGGAGTGGACTGGGAGTGGACTGGCAGTGGACTGGCAGAGGGGGACTGGGAGTGGACTGGGAGTGGACTGGGAGTAGACTGGAAGTGGACTGGGAGTAGACTGGAAGTGGACTGGGAGTAGACTGGCAGAGTGGACTTGGAGTAGACTGGGAGAGGGGGACTGGAAGTGGACTGGGATTAGACTGGAAGTAGACTGGAAATGTAAAAGGAGAGGGGGACTGGGAGCGGACTGGGAGAGGGGGACTTGGAGTGGACGGGGAGTGGATTGGCAGCGGACAGGGAGTAGAATGGAAGTGGATTGGCAGCAGACTGGGAGCAGTTCTACCAGACTAGATAACCTCATCTTCACTTTAACTGAATGTGATCAGACGTTTAAACAGTTAAAGTCGTTTTTACTGAATCTGTACTGGAACCACTGGTTTGAGCAGGTCCGGCTTTAATCAGTCAATCAGTCAAAGTTAATTTGTGCTTTTTACAACAATGCAGTTCTCACAAAGCATCTTTACAGAAATCCTCAGCCTCAGTTGAGCAGAGGCGGTGGCAGAGAAACTCCCTCAGAATAGAAGTAAGAAACCTGGAGAGGAACCAAGGCATCCCTGGTTCCTCTGGTCGACACCAGAACCAGAAAACTGCATTCTGTGCATATTAATGAGCTTAGTGATTATTTCTCTGCTTTTAATTTGATCAGTATTAGCAACAGTGCTTCCACACCATCAGATTCCTCAGAAGATGGAGATTAAAGTACAGAACGGCTGTTTTTGCTCACTTCTGTTGAGATGATTATTATGGTGGTGATGGGAAACAGGTCACATGACCACAACACAAATCTATTGATCTTCTGATGTTTTTGTCTTTAATATCCCTGAGAAGTCGAGTTGTCATTCTGTGGTCACTGTGATGGACATATTAGCTGGACGTCTCTGATAGAAATGAATGAAAAATGTGAGATTAAAACCGAACTTTGACCTGACCTGCATTCAATGACCAGCAACACTACGTCCTACAGACACCGCTTTCTAATTAATGAGGATGTGGAAATCAGCCCTTACTGTCAGAGGTCTGTTCTCACATGTATGGAGTGAAATTTACTGCATACAGATCTTACATAAATTCAGATCTGGATCGCTGTAGGATTTCTTTAGATTGACAAATGAATAGCTGAAATTTACTTATATAGTGGCTTTCTAATACCCGAGGACACTAGTTACATGTGATCGAAAATGCGGTGGTGCGACCCGTCTTCAATGTTCACCCATGTAACCCCTCTGCTTCACTTCCTTCACTGGCTTCCTGTAGTTGAACATCAGATTCAAAGAAAAATGCACCAGCCCCTCAGTACTTGATGGCAATGGCCAAACCGAGGCCATCGAGCATTGGCACCAAGTGGTGGAACAAATTTCCTCTGGGGGTCCAAACAGCGATGCCACTCGCTGTCTTCAAATGCAGACTGAAGACACATCTCTTTCATGAGCACTTAATACATTAAAGGCTTATAATTATACTTATACTAATATACTAATATAATTATACTAATTATACTTCTTAGTCTCCAGTCTGACAGCATCTGAGCTTGAGGAACGGCTGGATTTGAGCCTCTTCTAACTAGCTATGGATATTTTCCGAGTGAACAGCAAAGCACTTTTGTAAGTCGCTCCGGATAAGAGAATCTGTCAAATGCTGTAAATGTACAGCACAACCGATTTTTCCTCTTCACGTATTCCAGCATAGAGCTTAGCTGATGCCTCTTAACAGATGCCGTGCTGTTTAGCAGCCTAACACAGCAGTGTTGGGTTGCAGGTTGCAAATTGATATTTAGGATTTTTGTTGATCCTCGTAATTCAGAGTATTTGGTGACACCGGAGAGAATAGTCTGTACAAGACACATATCGGGTTGAAACCTTGTTTACCACAGGACAAGATTGTGGAAAACCACTTTAATTTCACTCAAAGAGAGTCCAGGTCATTTCGGTTGATGATGTTGATCAGAGAAAATGGTGGGAATTGTTTGGATACTATTTTTCCTGGATGAATCTCTCAGCTGTGAATGAACTGAAACCGTTGTGAAGAGCAATGTGTTTGAGTTGAGTGATGTGTTCGAGAGTCTGATGTGTGTCTGAACTGGCCCAGTTTATCAGGAAACTGAAGTTTGTCTCTGAAAGAGGAACTGATACCTGCCTTTTGATTTTAGCCTGTAGTCACAGCTCACAGACTCCTGCCATAAAACAAGACCCTTAAGCGTGACGGGGTGTGTTCGCATTTATTAGGCGGTGACCTGCCTGTTATGTGAGTTTAGATCTCTCTGCTGGTCAGAAACTGTCTTATCTAATGTGTGTTTTTTCTTCTTTAATTTGAAATCATTTCATTTATTTATTTAATTGTGAATCTGCTGAGTTTAATCATTTTAATTAAACAACTGTCGAAGGCCATGTTGGTTGGTTTTCAAAGTAGCATTGTGCTGTGTGTTTCAGAACCATTCGAGTATGGCTGAAGAGAGACAGTGGACAGTACTGGCCCAGCATTTACCATACTGTGTCATGTGAGTATAACACCCAGCTTGCTGCACTGCTGTGATCCAGTATTTTACAGCATCAGCTCGAGGTCTGTATCACCATGGCATTGGACCTTCTGCAGAGCGACTCTCTAGGATGCTGGCAGCCCTTTTAAGGTGGATGAAGCACAATCACATGCTGTGTATGAAACTGAAAGCAGCTGTCTTGCTGCCGGTCTCATGAGTCAACAACTGCAGCTGTAGTCAGAGGTTTACATGCGCAAATCATAGTAGTGTTGGGTTTTCAGTGATCTTTAAATTGTGCTTTTGAAACACAATGTGTATAATTAATATTACAAAAAGAATTTGGTGCACATTTTTTGTTTTCTGAAACCAACATAGGGTTCGCTTTATACATAGAAGCTCAAAAGTGCCCATACAGCACAATTTACATTTAGATAAATGTACCTCTATGTACATCTATATAGCATAATTAAATTTGTTGGTTTTCTGGGAGTGACCTGATTTTAAGAACAGGAATGTTTTTAAGAACAAGAATTTTTTTACCCATTCAAAAATTCCATTTTTATGTGTGTTTGTGGTCATTGCCATGTTGAGGCACTCCCAAGTTTCAACCGTCTAGCTGATGGTTGAGGTTATGCTGAAGGATTCTCTCTGTCACTATTCCATTTACATTGTGCAATGTAACACCCCCAATGCACGATGATACCACCACCATGCTTAACATTTGGAACAGTGTTCTTGGGGAGGAATGTCTCATCTTTACTCATTCAAACATACATTATGACCAAACCACTCAATCTTTGTCTCATCTGACCACAAAATGTTCCTTCAGGAGGCTCTGTCTTTGTTCTGGTTCTCAGCTGTAAACTTCAGTTTGAGTTCAGATTTGGCAGCAGAGACAGCTTTCACTTCATGGCAGACCTGGATGATTCTTAGCTTGTTTCTGACCATCCAATCTCTTTTGGGTGGCTACATCTTCTAGCCACTTGTACTTACATGATGTGAACCCATGAAATTGGAATCTGCTGTTGTTTAGAAAGTATTGTCTTTGAACGCTCATATTGTACTGTGTGTTGGTCAAACTAATGAGTGCTTTCAAAAAGCCTTTCGATGTGAGCACAGAAAAGCTACCAGTTGTAGTCTGTCGGGATCACTAACAGGAAGCTGAGAGAAATTGGCCTTTGGCACAACTTGTGTATCAAATTCTTCAATTATTGTTTCTCCTTGTACCACTGCCGCAGTGTCCTAAGATCATACTGATGAAATCGCAATGTTTATCTACTTAATTACAGCACATATGAAGATTCCTTTTGTTGAAACTAAATGAAGTTTATGAAATATGAACGTCACCATTAGCAGATGTTTTTGTTGAATATATTACACTGGCGTTCTTCTTTGTGTTAGATTTGAATATTACCTTTTTTAGATGCAAACTATCTTTGACGTGTAAAATCAGTGTAGCAGTGTCACCTTTTTTCAACAAAATGTTCAGGTTTCTTGGGAGCGAGTTTCACTCAGTGCATGAAAATGTTCATTTAAATATAAAATAAAATGTATATCTTTCTGGACTTTTTTTTGTATTTGTCCTTTGCTCTGTTTTACTTTATATATCTGTTTCTAGCTCCATGTTCTTGTATGTCCTACCACCATGAAAGCAGGCGGATCTTCATAGGACAGGACAATGGAGCTATTGTGGTAAGCTTGTCTCTGCATCGTTCTGCTGCCTGATTTAATCCAGGACATTCTCTATAGTCTGATCTTTTTATTTTTCTTTAATTTTTTGTGTATGTAATGGCTTTTAAAACAAAACACTTTTACTGTCTCTGTCATGCAGGAGTTCCTAATCTCTGAAGATTTTAACAAGATGAACCATGTCAAAACCTACCCAGGTAATATGAGAACCGAATGCTGCTTATAGCTCTGCATCATATATGTAATTTATTCAACAAGTCTCAGGTAAAAATGGAGGGCTTGTGCATCTTAAACTGTGTAGTTCATCAGTCTTTTTACGTTGTGTAGTTGATGAGTTAGATCGCATTTGATAGAAATATTATTTTCTGTGGGTGGGTGAGAGAGAAGTGGAAAATTTCAGTATTGGCTTTTCTGAGTTAAGGTTCTTTAAATCCTTCCAAATCTGCCTTTGCAGGACGATCCCTTGTGGATCCTTTCATGGGTTCCACATACTAGCTCTTCTGTCATTGTTTTTCCTGGAGCAGTCTATGAAAATAACCACAGAGTGCTTGGAAATGTGTGAATGTCCTACTGTTCAAACATTGTAAATAATAGAAAACTGTTTTTGTTGCAGAGCAAAAGTATTGTAATACACTACACTTCAAACATATTGGAACAGTGAGCTCAATCCCTTTCTTTTTCCTGTTGACTGAAAAAAAATTGGGTTTCACTATGAGACTAAATATCATCATTACAGCTTTTATTTCCAGGTACTTACATTTGTATCTGATACACAGTTCAGAATATAGCACCTTTCTGTCCCATTTTTCTTGTGAGCAAAAGTATTGTAATATGTGACTGAAAAGTGTGTTTCGTTACCCAGGTGTGTCCTGTTCCATTGATTATTCAAGCGATAAATAGGGTTGAGTGTCTTGCGCTCAGCTTCTGATTTGGGATTTAGCTGTGCAGACTGCATTTATAGTTATAGGAGTACCAACATGAAAAGGGTGAAAAACAAGCTGCTGTGAAGGTGAGAGAAAATGGAAAATCAATCAGAGCCATTGCACAAATATGGCCATAACCAGTCCAACCATTACTCAGTAACAGATGTTCAACAAGTAGACAAACTACATCAACTGATGACAGAAACATTGTAACATTTGTAAAGAAATACCCAAAAACAGCTGTTGGTGACATCAGCAACAACCTCCAGAGGGCAGGAGTCCACCCGAAGCCAACCACAAATTAGCAAGATGAACAAGAAGACATGGCAGGAATTTGCCAAGACGTACAGAGACAAGCCTCAGAAATTCTGGGACAACGTTTCATGGACTGATGAGACAAAGATGAACCTTTACCAATGTGATGGAAAGACGAAGGTTTGGAGAAAGAAAGGATCTGCTCATTATCCCAACCTCATCTGTGAAACACAGAGGATGTAGTGTTATGGCTTAGGCTTGCATGGCTTCTTCTGGGATGGGCTTTTAAATCTTCATTGATGTCACACTTGATGGCAGCAGTACAATGAACTCATGTGTCTACAGAAACCTTTGGTCTTTGATTTATAAAGAAACTAATTGGGAGAGTCTTCCTCATGCAGCAAGATAATTACCCAGAACACACCGCCAAAACTACAAATGAGTTCATCAAAGGCAAGAAGTGGAAGGTTTAAGACTGGCCTACTCATTCTCCAGACTTCAGCCCTATAGAGCTGCATTTGGGAGTAAGTAAAAAAAAAAAAAAACAACTAAAGGCTGCAGTGAAAGCCTGAAAAAGCATCGCAGACTAAAAATACAAAAGTTTAGTGACGTTACAATAAGTAAATGTTGTTTATTTGCTTTATATTCAGCTTTTAGTGCCAAACCCAGATGTTTTCAATCCAGAAACAAAGAGCTTGGCGTCACTGTTCCAGTACGTTGGAAGCGAGTGTAGGTTCAGCACAACTTCACGTTTGTAATAATATACATGTCTAGGAAATGAACAAAATTAAATTAATGAAACCCATAATAAATTCCCATAATTCCTCATATTTCAATTCCTCATATAAAATCTCAATGTAGGACACAAGTTGAACAGATTTAGGATCATTACGGTCTCGTGATGAGATGATGTATTTGAATTAAATTGGATTTCAGCAATGAATGACAGGTTCGTGGTGTGTTGCTTCTCCAAAAAGAGGCTGCTTCATTTAAAATCCAGTTTTTATTACGAGTGCACAAATGTCCAGAATTAGTCCCACCTTGAATATGCTTAGAAACCATGAAAATATATTTCTGACAAACAATAATTTGACATGTTGATCAATCTTGTGTTAATGATATCTTGTCACTGTCCATTGCTATGGAGGTTAACTGGAGATGTAGCCAAAAGTACTTTGCACCAAAACTACTGGAGTTCCGGCTGAAGTACTGATGTCTGGACCGAATTGTACTCAGAGATAATTATGGCCGTTATTATATCCAATAACATCCCATCTTCTGTGCACGTGTTTCTCATTGGTCGGAGAAAAAAAAATCATATATTTTAGCTGAATGGCGAAATACAATATATGATACTATATATGATGTAGAAAATACAATGTGATCCACACACACCCACACACACACACACACACACACACACACACACACACACACACACACACACACACACACACACACACACACACACACACACGTGCATCCAGAAATGTTTCACAGCATTGCACATTTTATGTTACAGCCTTATTCCAAAATGGATTAAAGTATTTTTTTCCCCTCAAAATTCTACACATGATACCCCAAGTTTGTTGGAAATCTTTGCAAATTTATAAAAATAAAACACCAAAATAAAACATGTACATAAGTTTTCACAGCTTTTGTTCAATACTTTGTTGAAACACCTTTGGCAGCAGTTACAGCCTCAAGTCTTTTTGAGTCTGATACTACAAGCCTGGTACTTCTGGGTTTGGGCGGTTTCTCTTATTCTGCTTTGCAGAACCTCTAAAGCTCCATCAATTGGATGGGGAGCGATGATGTCAGCCATTTTTACATATCTCCAGAGATGTTCAATCGGGTTCAAGTCTGGCTCTGGCTGGGCCCCTCAAACATATTCACAGAGTTGTCCTGAAGCCACTCCTTTGTTATCTTGCTGTGCTTAGGGTCGTTGTTCTGTTGGAAGATAAACCTTCATCTCAATCTGAGGTCCAGAGCACTTTGGAGCAGGTTATCATTAAGGATGTCTCTGTACATCGCTGCAGTCATCGTTTCATCAACCGTGACTTTCTGTACCCTTCCTCAGATCTTTGTTTTCAAAACAGTCATGTGCAATCAACTGAATTTACCACAGGTGTCCAATCAATTTGTAGAAACATCTGAAGGATGACCACTGGAAATAAGATGCACCTGAGCTCAATTTTGAGTGTCATGGCTGTGAATATGTACATGTTATATTTTAGTGTTTCATAGATTTGCAAAGATTTCAAACAAACGTTTCTCACTTTTTCATTGTGAGTTATTGTGTGTAGAAATTGGAGGGAAAATTGTATTTAATCCATTTTGGAAAAAGGCTGTAGCATAAAATAATGCGTGAAAAGTGAAACACTGTGAATACTGTGTGTTAATGTGTGTGTGTGTGTTTTAATGTTACTAGAACTCTGGTCACAAAATAAAAATAATGAGAAATGCTCATTGTACTTGTTTCATGTAACAGCTAACCTAAAAAAGCATCATTAAAAATAGTTTTTTCTTTCTGTTACTGAAAACCGTTTCTGTGGCATCCTGGCGTGTGCCATTTGAGAATAGACCTGTTCTTTGGGATGTTGTATTACTTTCCAATCAGTCCATGACATCATGGAAAATCCAGTCGCTGAGACTTTCTTTAATAGGCAGCTCCTGGAGAGTTTACATTAGTGAGGGACGCTTGTAAGTAACCCAAATCTGTCTCAGACCGACCCTCAAATTCCAATGAAAATCTTTATTTGTGCCACTTCAGCCTGGTAATGTGAACATGACTCGTGTCGTAATGATATTTCACTGGGCATGGCTGGACAGTGAGGGTAATTCCATAGTGACATAAACCTTGAGTTGTATCGCAATTGTAAAGAACAACTGCCCTTTTTATTTCTCTGCAGGTGTAACAGTTGGCCTGTACAGGAAAGGCTCTGTTGTATTTGTTTTACATCTTGACTTCACTGACCTCATTCAAAGTTCAACACCATTTCTCAGTCTAGTACTTCAGTTGATCCAAGACTTTCTTTACAAAAGGCTGCATGTACATGTATTTTTGTGTTTGTCTGTGTTACAGCTCATCAGGGTCGGGTGTCAGACATGGTGTTCTCCTTGCTGAGTCAGTGGGTGGTGAGCACAGGGCATGACAAGAGTGTAAGCTGGATGTGCACTCAGAGCGGTTCCATGCTGGGACGTCACTACTTCAGCTCCTGGGCCTCCTGTTTGCAGTATCCTTCTGATACCAGGATCCTAATGCAATTTGTTGAGTTTACATAAAATATTCTTTTTTTCCTCTCATTTCCAGCATTTCCCAAGTAAGTATCCAGTCTGTATCTGTGTGTATTAGTGGTAGTTTATGTTCCAAAATACATGATGTCCAAATAAATGTGGACACAGTTTCTAATGATTGCATTCAGCTACCGGTTGTTGATGCAGGACACTCTACAGCAAACATGAACCTGTTGGCACCATACTTATTACTAGGGTATAAATGTACTTTTGAGTTGAGTTAAGGAGTTGGGCATGAGGTGGGGTTGTGATCAACCATCATCCTAACATCAATGGATGTGCAGGTGTCCCAGTGCATAACATGATGATTGCATGATCAAAAATCCTTTAAGCAGGGTTGAGTAGTAATGGAATATGGAGTAATGGAGCTATATGTAAGGGTAACTGAATTCAGTTATGGTTGTTGTAATTGATCATAATAACATTTTTATGATGAAGTGTGCCCAGTGTGCCCAGATCACATGTTTCATCATTTCATGCTTTACAGCAATGTCATTAAAATGCCTGTTGCTATGGTTACACCATGTATGATTCGTTTTGGAGGAGAGGCACAACAAGCATTAGTAAACAAAGGAATATGACACTCAGTCTCTCTCTCCTTCTCTGTTGTTCCGTGAATATCATCAGTGAACATTTTTTGAGCATGGCACAAGAGATTAAAAAAAACTGTTTTAAAAATGAAAGTGAAATGAAAATCCCATGCTTGGAAATGAGGGATCTCCTTTATCATTGAGGGAAAGTGTCTAGACCTGCAGGCAGCCGGCATATTTGCTTTTGTTTTGGGAGAGGGTAAAACATCCCACACAGTTCCCTTGCTGGCAACAGGAAGCCTGTAGGAGAAGGGCTGTTGGTCAGCAGGCCAAACTGCTGCTGGTTTCTTGATCAACAATCTCCTTGACCAGCTGGAAAGTGTTCTCACTACAGCTATATTCTGGCCAGAATCAGGCAAATATGATTCCTATCACCATACGGAGGATATGAGTGAGTATATCACAATATACTCTAAGCCTGGTACTATTGCATTTTTTAAAATTTAATTCATTTCTTTTTTTATTATACAATTTTATGTAAACTCGCCACCATAAAATCTGATTAAAATAAATGTTTACTGTCCCCCTGTCTGCCTCCGGGCTTTGTAAACAAATTAATTACAAACTGTAACTAAGAATCTGATTTATGAATCATTGCAGAACCATATCATTGTACTTTGGTATCTGTTTTCTAACACCCCGAGTTCTCGCACCTGATAGCAGCACAGCATTTGAACAAATAGTTTGCAATTTCCTTGACTCCTTGTTCAGGTATGACAACGATACGCAGCATGCCTTTGTGGGTGATTACTCAGGCCAGATCACTCTACTTAAACTGGAGGCACAGACTTACTCCACGATCACTACTCTCAAGGGGCATGAAGGTACGCTTGACAGTTGAATAAATGAAGTTATGCCGTTCTCATAGGAGTGTCTCACTTTTTTCTCTCTCTGTCTCTCTCTCTCTCTCTCTCTCTCGCGCTCTCTCTCGCTCTGTAGGTAGTATAGGGGCACTGTGGTGGGACCCTGTACAGAGATGGCTCTTCTCTGGAGCATCAGACCATAGTGTGATAATGTGGGACATTGGTGGGAGAAAAGGCCGCACGCTGCTACTGCAGGGACATCAGTAAGTAAAACCACACACATACAGGGGTTGGAAAATGAAACTGAAACACCTGTCATTTTATTGTGGGAGGTTTCATTGCTAAATTGGAGCAGCCTGGTGGTCAATCTTCATTAATTGCTCATTGCACCAGTAAGAGCAGAGTGTGAAGGTTCAATTAGCAGGTAAGAGCACAGTTTTGCTCAAAATATTGCAATGCACACAACATTATGGGGGACATACCAGAGTTCAAAAGAGGACAAATTGTTGGTGCACGTCTTGCTGGCGCATCTGTGACCAAGACACCAAGTCTTTGTGATGTATTAAGAGCCACAGTATCCAGGGTGATGTCAGCGTACCACCAAGAAGGACCAACCACAAGAGGAAGCTGTCTGAAAGGGATGTTGGGGTGATAACTCGGTTTGTATCCAAAAACTGTCATTCTCAAGACGAATTGACGCTGTATTGGCTGCAAAAGGAGGCCCTAGTACACCATCCTAATAAATTCCTGTGGTCTAAAACCAGGTGTTTCAGTTTCATTGTCCAACCCCTCTACTATTTAAAATGAATCTGAGTAGGAGGCCTGTGACCATGTAGGATGATAAAATTAAGAGTTTGATTAGATGCAAATTTAGCTAAGTGTGAAATAGTGTAAATGCTGCAGGCTAGTATTAATGTGGAATAGAGAGCCATGCAGATCAACCATAAGCAGTCCCCCCCATACAGTGCTTGTGTGTAAAATCAGAACACTTTTTTTTTTTTTTTTTTTGAGGAATTATTAAGAACAAGCAACACAATACTGTTTTCAACAGTATTGCCTCAAAAAAAGCTTCAGTTTAAATTACTGTGTAGCTATTAGCAGTTTAATCAGACAAACCGTAACCATTTCCTAATGGACTTCTGAGCTGCAGTTAAAAGTTAATTTACTTTCACCATAAAGTAGTGAGTGATGGTGGTAACGAGAATGATTGATTCATAGGCTTTAATGTAGATGTCGACCGGACTAGGCCCTTTTTGAAATCTGTAGCATCGCTGAAGCTTGGTCACTGCGCTATCCCATGTTTCCTCTGAAACAAACAAACCCACATTGCACGCCTGCGCGGCTGCATCTGGGACACTGTTGCTAAATTTGGTTGATGCTGTGCAGTATATTAATCAACTCCAGTTTCAATGATGATTAAAATGTATAATGGTAATGCTATGAGTCAAATTTGACCAGGGTTTTTACTTTGACGCAGGTAACCGTCTCTAGTAGACTGCTTTCATGGATTTAGGAACAGAAGTTACGTTAAATAAGGTTGTATTGAATGCACTGTCTCTCTCTCTCTCTCTCTCTCTCTCTCTCTCTCTCTCTCTCTCTCTCTCTCTCAGTGAGAAAGTTCACGCTCTGCGGTATCTGCACCTCACCAGGCAGCTGGTCTCCTGCTCTGCTGATGGAGCGATTACAGTGTGGAACATGGACACACAGCGTGAAGAGGTGCTCACTCACTTAAATGCATAACACACAAATGCATCCACAATACCAGTGAAATTTGGTTACATTTAATTAATTTAATTAAAATAAATTATTATTCTGCAAGTAGTTCAATAGACATTGAATTTCATTTGCTGCTTCTCTTTGACTACTTGTCCTTTTTACTATCCTTTACTCCCAACACAGCAGAATTAACTACAGACAGGTTGTAAACATAGCCCACATCAAAGCACCCTGGTTTCACTGGACAACAAAGATTTTACTTTCTGAATACTTTATGGTCCATCATAAGTCATTTGAACTGCTGATCATGAAAATCCCATCAAACTTTTCCTACCACATTCCTACTATTTTTCCCACATTTCCTGTTTGTCTGTATATAGTTCAACTAAACAGCTGTAGTTATACAGTAAAATGTCTCTTCAGCTGTGCTACATTCTGTTGTGGGAAATACATCCTTAAGCCTCAATGATGCACCATGACATCTTATGAAAGCTTATGAGTTGTAGTTTGGTTGTAAAGTCTGTGATCAAGACAAATCTTGGGCTCCACTTATCTGTTGTGAAAGGTGTGTTGTTGATCTTAGGGCTTGACTTAGAGTTTCATGCAAGTCAATGCCATTTGCTGTTCTTATGATATGGCGGGAACAGAAGAATCATGTCATTGACTCTTACTTCTGTCTAACCAATTTCTGTGATTTCTCTGCTAAAAATAAGAATTCCATCACCAACAAGACCAGGGCCACAAAAGTACACTATTTCAGTGCCAAAGCCACCAGAATCACGGTGCCTTGAGTTAATAGAAGACGATGCCACAATCCACGGGTCAGAAATTGATTCGAGATTGATTTAGACTTTGAACCATGTATCTCTGCTGAGCCTCATCTTATAACACAGTCAGAACTAAATGATTTGGTCGGGGAAAGCAAATGCAGAGTTGCTGGGTTCAAATATTTGTTGTCACCTAGTACAAACCTTTCTGTCTTTTGGTTCTGCCAAGATGACTTCAAAATGTTTTGTTTTTTTTCATAGGAAGACAATCTGTGCTTCTGCACTGACATTATGGGTTGTTTGCAGCTTTGGTTTATGAGCAGGAGCTGAAATCGTGGTGTTTTTTTTGTTGATTCCTCCTCGTTAAGCCTGAGGTCTGTCTTGTTACACAATGGCAATATCTATCCTTCAGTTCCTGTTGGTCATGCTGCACACACACAAGAATATGGGACTGTTATTTTAACAACTACACCTGGAACATCTGTGGTGATTTAAAAGAGGTGGCACTGTTGCTTGAACTGCAGCTGGGATATGCACAGTACTGCCGTTTCCTCTGCGAATGGGACAGCTGTGATAATAAGTCACATTACACTAAAAGGAACTGGCCCATCTGTCAGCAACTGACTCCAGACCAGAAATGTGGTGCACTAAACACTTGTGTACTCAACAATGATATTTTTGCCTATATTTCACATAAAACTTGAACTGATGGAAGATGTTGTGAAAGCTATGAACAAGTAAGGTGAAGCTTTCTGTTTTTTGCGGCAAATGTTCCCAAGAATAACTGCTGCCTAGAGCAACATGGCAATTTTGTTGGTGCCCAAATCCGAAACATAATGAATGACGAGCAGTTTTGCTGGAGGGGCCTAAGAAAATCACTTGGAAGTCATTCAATGATCTTGCAGAAAATTTCCTTGGCAGCTATCGAGTACCAAACTATTGCAAACCTGTTGACAATCTTAATCGAGCTTACAAAGCATTGAGCTGCGACATGTCATTGAAAATTCATTCTCTGCATTCACGCTTGGATTTCGATGAACAATTTCACCAAGACATTCTCATGATGGAAAAGCATTACCAAGACTTCTGGAACCCCTAAATGCCAGCTGACTATTGCTGGACACTAACACGAGATGCACCAAATGTGAAATACAAACAAAAATCATCAGCAAGACATTTGTATAGTTATAACTAGTCAAACGTAATCTCATGTTTCTCAGAATGTCTGCATGTTGCAGAAATTCAGACACTTCAACTTGAATTGTCGACCACAGCACTGCAATTCGTCAAAGATTTGTTGTCCAATTTTTCTTTCCAGTGTACACAGTTCAGTTTTTTCATCCTAAATCTGGCAGACTCCATGCATATTTTTAGACTCACGCAGGCCGTAAAGCTTTCCATTTCATCCGTGGGTGACACACATTCTCACCATCCAAATCACCAGCCGCATTCCTGTGAATGTTTTCAGTTTCCATGAAGTCAGGCTGTACGCCAGATGTTCATTGACATGACGATAAGTATATAGAAGTCTTTTAAGCAGAGTAACCAGGGCAATGCTAAGGCTTAAACTATGCCACATCTATATATGCAACACTTCAAACATACCAAAGAACGCATTGCAAGTTCTTTAATGTATAATGATTGTTTGGGGCACAAATGCTTGGATGCAATTTATGAAGCCTATTTACATCCTTTTTACCTCAGAATAACACTGTGATTGTCTTTTGTGACTGTCGGGTGACGGTGTTGCTGTCCCCTCACTCTGTCCTCCCAACTTGATTTCAGGATCGCAAGCTGAATAGGTTGTTGTCAGTTCGATTTTAGCCTTTATTTCTAAACACTTTATTCTCTGTCTTTTTTTTCTGGCAGGCCCCTCAGTGGTTGGACAGTGACTCATGTCAGAAGTGTGAACAGCCCTTTTTTTGGAACATAAAGCAAATGTGGGACACAAAGACTCTGGGTCTCAGACAGGTATGTTATGATTATTTGATGTTCAAATATTTACATGGTCTTTGATTTGCCCTCTATCACTTTTTTTGACTACTGGCTGTTTTAACCATCCTGATCCAAGATTGTCATGATACCAGTCTTTAGAGTTTGAAGTGTTGTCACGATACTGGCATGGTCAACCAGGTGCTGCCTTAACATTACGTACTGACTATTAGAGAGCTTGAAATTAAACATAGTGCAGCTCAAGTTTAATTATTGTTTGTGTTTTTGTCCTGTGTGCAGCACCACTGCCGGAAGTGTGGTAAGGCCATTTGTGGGAAGTGTAGTTCTAAACGCTCAACATACCCTATCATGGGATTTGAGTTCCAGGTGCGAATGTGTGACGATTGCTACAACACAATCAAAGAGGAAGAGTAAGTTCTGAAGAATCATTGAGTCATCTTATAGACTGCTCTTGCCTGAATTTCTTTCTGATATATAATATTTATGTTCACGTGTTCAAGTGTTAGGACAGTGGCACAATTTTTGTCTGTTTTGTACCCTGGCACATTTGAATTATGTCATAAATAGACAGTAGGGACCCAGTTGCATTGGCAGCCGTACATGCCCATGCCACAACAGAGCCTCCACTGTGTTTGACAGATGATATGCTTCAGATTATGAACTTTCTTCCCTTGTCCATACTTAGTTTTCTCACATTTTCATGTGTTTAAAGAATGTTGTTCTGCGACTGCACATACTGTTGAATTATATTCTCTAGCAATCTAATCTGTCTACTCTGTGAGGAAACTGGTCACACACTGACACTGCTTACATTTATCCTTTATCCCTTCATTACAAATCAATAGATATGATCTATAATGGCGACATTACAAAAAATGTCACTGTCCAAATACTTTTAGACCTTTTTGAAATCAGGAAAAGTGCGTTTGTAGCATTTGTTTCATTTTTGCCAGCATCACAGGAGCCATCACACAGTTCCAGTTGCTGACAGCTGGAGTTATCACCAATGATGCCTTCAGGCTCAGTGTAAAAAGGGCATGTTATTCGGCCTTGGTTTGGTTTCTTTAAACTTGGCTTTTATGTTTTTCATTTTCCTTTGTCACTGCAGCCCCATCCATGGTTGTTTCTTTAGAAACAAGGAGTGTTCAAAATAACAAGACACACACCTCAGAATTAACATCTTAAGAATTGGTTTGTTACCTCACTATCAACTCACTACTGCCATCCTTTTTTTGTTTTTCTCGGCATCCATTTATGGCAAGTATTGGATTGATGGAAATACTGCATAGAGTTCTCATCTGGCTGTTCCAACCGAAGCACATTGCCACAAATCAGATATGTATTGGATTTGAGTTGCCGAAATTGAAATTGAAATGACAGATTCATTGTTTTTTGCTGTTCATACTGCCATGCAAGTGATGCATCCCGGTCACATCGAGATTTAGGCCACTTATACCTGCTGTGTGGAAGTAGTCTTAGTTTGTACACTGTTCAGTCGCAGAGAGCAGGACGAGGATTCCACACAAGAGGGTGCTGTTAGTATGGAAATGGCTGTCATTGCTTTGTTTCATTATTAAAGCTGCAATCTGTTTGGAACCTTCAGCTGTTAATATATTATGTCAACTGTCATATATATGAAGAGAATTCTTCTGTTTTTTTTATTTCTTTCTCTTTAGCCGAACACCCTTGGCTACGTTCCATGAGGGGAAGCACAGCATATCCCACATGGACATGGACCCAGCCAGAGGACTAATGGTCACCTGTGGAAGTGACCGTATTGTTAAGGTCTCTCTCCCACATTTTTACCATAAACATTGCACTGTTTCAGCCCGAATAAAAGAAACGCTTATGGTTTGTTTATTGGCTCTTTCTGCAGATCTGGGACATGATGCAGGTGGTTGGCTGTAGTATAGCAACAGGCTTCTCTCGCTGAGTGATTGGACCTGACACTCCTGATGCTCTGCCCACACACTTCACCCACAGGGAAGCCCCCAAACCAAACTTCTACCATTTTGTCCCTGCAGTTCTCTTCCTGAATTAGACTGTGTGTGTGTGTGTGTTTGGGGGGGAGGGAGGGAGGGGCGGGTGTATCAGGACAGCTGTTTGTATCCATGACGGTTGTATTTACCAGCCTTTAAGAGCAGGATTGATCCCTCAGTGTAATCAGAAATGAAGTGAAGTTATTTTAAGCACAGATTCACAGATCATTCCCAGATGTGTGTGTGTGTGTGCGCGCGTGGGGGTGTGTGTTGTGTAGCTTTTGACACAGACCGCTGTGATAACATGCATGGCAAGTTGCATCTTGTATGTAATTTCATTCAGTTTCTGTCTCTCAGTCTAACTCTCGCCTTATATACATCTTCAACTCAGGGAAAGCACAGTGGAGTGTAATGAAGCTGCGCAAGAATTAGTAACAGTGACCTGTTAAGATGTACCTGTTGATTCTCTCTTTTCTGTGGGAGAAAACAGTGACATTCAAGACCTAAAACTCAGTTGTGGTGAATGAGGTACTTGGGGCTGAATTCATTGAAAAATGTTGGAAAGTTAATGGCACATCATGAATATTTGATATTGGCGTTACTAATTACTAATTAGTTACTAATTATGGGCCTTCTTCTTATAAACCGACACAAATATGTAGACTAGTGACGAGCGCCACAGACACTGAAAACTGGGGTTCAGTTCCTCATCCTGTTGGGGTCACCACTGCTGTACTTTTAAGGGTCACAGAGCAAAGCTATCACTTGAGCACTAAATAAAATTTCTGAAAGATTATTGAAATATTTACGTAAAATATTGGCCATGTCTTATTAGTGACTGGTCCATAAAAAGGATAAAGGCAATCTTTGTAGATTGATTATTATTACATAAGTTATCAACTCATAATTGTTTATTGCATCAGCCTTGAAGTGCCGTATGATTATGGTCATTAAATGATGGGCAGGTTTGATAGATGGTGAGGTTTATGGTAATGGAGATTTAGAGAATGCAAAGCACTGATGGTTATCGCATTAATTGAAGGCCGGGAAAACTTGGATTTGAAATGGCCACAAACTCGATTTGTTTACCCAGTTAGGATATTTTTATTTGTCTGTTAAGAGTATGCCTGACTATTTTCTCCCCTCTCACCTTCCCGGTTGATTTTTTTTTTGAGGTTTCTTGCTTTCTTTCCGTGAATGCATTCCATGTATTTCTCTGTTTAAATGCCTTGAACCTTAGGGGGCTCCACAGTTGCAATCATTGTCAGATTCATACTGCTACTCTACTACCGACTGAATAATTCACAGAAGTTGCTACGACTGTTGATGAAAGTAGTGGCTCAGTGCAAGCTTAGTGCATCAGTGTGGCTGATTATAATGATTGTAATCATATTTCATATGATTCTGTTCTGTTTTCAAACATTGCATAGAAGCTCCCTGTTTCTTCCAATATTCCACTACTTATCTTTTTATGGGCTCTGAATGATTGTATTAGAATAATCAAATTGAATTGAATCATAGTGGAAATGAAGATTCATTGACTCACTGAATTGTTTTGTGAAGAATCATAATATCTTATAATAAGCCTGAGGTTCAAGGTGTTTATTTACTTCATTGTGTGTGTGTGTGTGTGTGTGTGTGTGTGTGTGTGTGTGTGTGTGTGTGTGTGTGTGTGTGTGTGTGTGTGTGTGAGAGACAGAGAGAAATTGAGTGATTTCCTAACTCACTCTGATGTGAATATGAAAATCTGTCCCTGAGAAAGCGAAGCACTAGCCTTACACAAGGCCTCACGTTGGCACTCTACTCTTGCTTATAGATTCCATCATCAGTCCACAAACCTAATATCAGTATATTGGTTTTTTTTTTCCTTCTCTGTTGTTTAAAAAGATTGAATTAATTTATAAAAATAAATGAATGCAAACTTGCTTATTACTTTTGGTCCTGGATTCTCCTCGTCTAGAATGTTCTATCAAATTTCAGCAGTGGGTGGAGCTGTATCAAGCTTTTAGTTGTAACCCTGTGTATGTGTACATTATGACACCACAAGCTTTTTTCTGTCAAGTAACTGAGAAGCTTGCAGTGCTGAGGAACACGTTTAGAAGATGTTCTTGGGGAAAGTCTTTCAACTTGGTTTACAGTATAGAGGAACGTCATCTTTGCCTTTCCCATTGTTTCTGTCCAACAGTGAACTGTGGCAGATCTCTAACTGCTGCAGTTCATGTTCAGCAGTGATTTCGGACGTGTTCACTACAATAATTTGGTATCTAAACTGAACTGTATCTTATAGTTTATTGTAAACTACTCTAAATTGTGTTATTTACCCTTTGAGATTTCCTTTTTAACGAGAGTCCTACAGCAAGTTGGATTCTGTTTCCAACTTGAAGACTTTGGAATTCTTTATTCACTCATATTGTTTATATTCCACATATAATAAAACACTTAACATCCTTCTTGCAAACCTTAAATTGAATTCTTCAGACCTTGAATTAAAGCCTGTAAACTAGGGGGTTCAAACTGGGGTCCTTCCAGTCCATAGCTCTGCAGTCCCCCTCTTCTAAGGGCCCATTCATTGCCAACTCAGAGCAGATTCTAACAGCCTTCTGAGAAAACTCCTAATTACCAGTCAGTCTTTGTTGGTCCTAATTCATGTGTGGATGTCAGTATAGTGGGACCCATGCATTATAGGTAAAGAGTTCTTTTGAGTTAGAACTACAGTAAGAACCGTTTTAAAACTGTTCTTTCTAGAACCATAAAGATGTGTGAAGCACCTTTTACAATGGCATAATCACCTGTTGAGTGTTTTTACTCCTACAGTAACCAAACAAACACTAGCGTACTGCAAGCATTTGCTTTTTCCTAGCCTTAGGCACAGAAGATGAATAGTGGGATATTCCAAGCTGACAAATTCCAAACTCCTATTTTTCAAGAATGTAACATCGCACTGGTAATCAGCTGATGCGGAACCTTAATGTTTGCAGAGCTGTGGCACAGAAGGATCCCTATTTAAGCCCTGTGATATAAAATATTAAAGGGCTGGTTATCTGAACACAGATTTAGCAGAATTTTCAGTGCAGCAGCACCATTAACAGGGTATTTCAGGACAAGGTTCAAGCTGTGGACAGAAAACCATTCCATTGTTTTTCTTTTTCTTATTTTCTAATGTCTTTTTGTATTGATTGCATTAGTTGCAGTAGTGACAGTAGCAGTGTTGTCCTTTTCTCTGTGTAGAAAAGCTGAGCTTCTCTGTTGTACAGCTCTAACGTGTATTTTTACTATGACAAATTAATGTTGATAAAACAGAAACAATGACTTGAGTCTGCTATTGGCTGAAATGTTTTACAGCCAACGAGACTGTAATAAATATTACTCCTCATCTTAATCTCGGTGTTTTGTGTTTGTATGGAGATTGTATGTAAACCAAGTTGTGACTGCATGTATTAAAGGAAATGTGCACCACTCAAACCACTACACACTACACATTGTGTAGAATTCAGTAAATGTTCTTTCATGGTTCACTTCCTCTCTGGTCTGCTTACACACTGGAAAAATGTCCTGTGTGTTAACTCATGCCTGGCTCTGTAAAACGAAAATAAAGCCAGTGTCTCGACTCGACTACAGCCTATCACCAGCAGGGGTCATTCCTGCTTGTGCACAGGACAGTGAAAGGGGAAGGTTTGGGTAAAGGTGCTCATAGACCCACTGTGCAGCACACAGGGGAATTTGTCCTCTTGAATTCACACACTAGGGAGCAGTGAGCAGACGTGTGCAGAGTAGTGAGCAGCCCCATCTACAGCACCCGTAGAGCTGAAGGGCACTTCAGTCATGCCAGTTCAGTGATTTGAAACGGGAACTTTCCAGTCTCAAGACTGGTTCCCTAATTACCAGGCAATGGCTGCCCCGACAAGAACAAGAGAGTTGAGGCTTGAGTTCAGTTCCTGCTTGATAGTAACAAACTTAATTTTGCAGGTTCAAAGAAAGAGGTCAATGTTGTTTAGTCCTGTTTGCAGTTGTTTATGACAGATAATTATAACTGGCCAAGAAGGAGGCAATACGGGTTTGGTTACATAACTTGGTGAAGCTATCTGGGACAAGGGTTTCACTAATGTTACCCGGTGAAGCTATGAGGAGGAAAAGGGGCGATTTTGAGCCGGTTAGACGGGGAATCCTGCTCTGGAGAAAGGCCAAGTTCACTAATGTTGGTTGGTGAAGCTCTCTGAAGGCAAAAGGCCAATTTTGAGCCTGTCAGACGGGGAATCCTGTTCGGGTCTTTACAGAAACTAGCTGATACAAACCCACAGGCCTCTCGTCACTCACTGTGATTTTTTTAACCCTTTTTTTCATACCATTAGATTTTGGATGCTGTGTTTGAATGTTGCGTTTTGGAACATGTCTTCATGTTTGGTGTTTTTGGTCTGTAAGCTCAGTGACGTCATCTCAGCAGTGTGTAGGGAGGGCAGGGCTTCTGGAAATAGGGGTGTGTTTGTGCTGTAAGCTATTAGAAATGTTCAAAGAGTTTCTTTGACTCATTTTCCCTGGTCTGGTTACAGTATTTGTGGAATATTGCATATAATTTGCAGACACCAGGAAGATGCTGTCAGTATGAAGCAGATTCCTGCATCTTTCAGAAGATCTGTAACTCATAATGCAGATGTTTCGGGCTAACTGAAATGCTGTGAATCTCCAGTTCCTCCACATCCTAAAGGTGCTCATTTAGACTCGGAGCCGGTGACTGTGAATGCCAGTGAAGAACACTAAACTCATTTTTATATATTTATGGCTAAGCTGCAATACTTCTTTCCCAGTTTTCAGCAGTTTTCAGCTGTCTGTTCTTGGCTGACAGAAGTGGAACACAAGGTCTTTGGCTTTTGTATTCAGCCTCAATATTCAATGTGTTGTGCGTTCTGGTTTTCTGAGTAACTGTATCCTTTTCCGTCAGCTCACAGCAGTCTGACGGTTCTCCTCTTCTGTCTCTCAACAATACCGTTCCATCAGTAGAACTGCTGCTCACTGGATATTTTCTTTATCGTTCCATTTTTAGCAAACTCTACTGACTGTGGTGCTGAAAAACCCAGGGGGTCAGCAGTCACAGAAACCAGCCCTCATTTTTCTTCTCTTCCACATGTAGTAATAACACATTTAGTTATGTAGGCATTTATTAATTTTGCACAAAATGGACGTACTAGAACACAGAGCAGTTACCTCAACATCAGTAGCAATTTCCACAGCACAAATCTGACTCACAGTTACTCTGGTTACATTTAAAACTGAAAAAACATTATTCACAACCTCTTCCTTTGCCCGGGTTGGATATAGATATTTGCCTACTATTGGATATAGCTGGCAGTGAGAGAATTCTCTGACTGGCTCTGGTGCATGAAAAAAAAGTGAAAGTGAACATCAGTGAAACGCAGACTAAGGAGAGCACAAGTACAGTAAGCAGCTCTTTGACATTTTAAACACTTCGCCTTTGAATTTGCCAACAGAAGAAAACTTTATATTGCTGTAAACAAATACAGACATAAGACCCGAGTAATTCAGGTACACTGACACTGGACAAGGGCAAAATAAAGTACACCAAATGCAAGCCAGCTGGAGAACTCATTGCAGATGTTTTCTTCCAGTACCACTGCTATGAGAGTGTGGATCCCTGCTAGCACTAGAATCTGTAATGCCATGTTCCAGGATTTGTATTGTCACTTCCATCCCATGTGGCACATGAGGTGGACCGAAATCATGATCTCAAGGTCCCAGTTACACCCAAAAAGCAATGCATGTAAAATAGAAATAAACAGTATATAAGCTAATAAAACCTACTGTTCCCATTTTAATTTGATGGGTCATATAAACAAACATGCATGAGCTGCAGAGCTTAATACAGTTTTAATGTGTTACTTTTCCAGCCTGTGCTTTACCAAATACCTTCATTACAATAATGCTAATTCACGTTAATTTTAACTTCACCTTCCCTCATAATGTAATCCTCTGACGGTTAAATCATTTGGAATTTCACTGGACCCTGGATCCATGTCAAAAGACTGGCCAAACATTGTCCCTTTTTCAGACAAACCTGAGACCAGGTCAGGTGGCTAATGAGGGTGTGACTGACACTTGCGGTGACTTTGATCAGAGCAGGTTCCCACCTGGTCCACCTGAATTGTTGGTGTCACCGCTACAGCATCACCACATCACCGGGGGAACCGGTGGGTGTGACCAGTCAGAGCTATCAGGAAAGGTGGGCATCTGTAACAACAGGAGTGGAGGTTGGAGAGTGAAGGAGTCATTTATTTATTGGACTAATTGTACATGTTTATGACTTGAACACACAGACACCACAAGCTTCACACTGAGAGTCCCAGTGGAGACATAACATTTCATGTTGATTAAAAATGTTAAGACACTGATTAAAAAGGCTACCTTATGTTAAACGTGCGTGCTTTTTTGTTTGTTTGTTTACTCGGCCAAGCTGCGTAATCTTTGCACACGTTAATTGCGGCACTCTGGAAAATGTTCTCTATGAGTACTTGAAACTTGTTCTTTTGTTTAAAAAATGTTTGTGTGTGCTTCTCATTGCTTATTTTATGTGTGACAGCTGATGTCTTCAATGTGGTTGGAAGCTCTTTGCTATCTCCTCCATGACGCTCATGAACTTCTGGTCTTCCAGTTGTGAGCTGTGTGTCCAGGCCAGTGGCAGATGTGCCGAGACCATCTTCCGATCTGTCGCACATACACAGACAAATGAGGCCCATTATGAACATACAGGAGATAAACACGTCATTACTTTCTGTCTGGTGTTGTATGCTGTTAAGTTATTGTTCTCTCTACGTCTGAGGGTGTACAAATGTCAGTGTACATATGAGGGCCTGGCTCCTCCCCCTTGATAAGCCACTGACCTCACTTATATAATGCAGTTTGAATAAAGAAATGGAGGAAGTAATATGCTTATACGCATGACCTAACAAACTGCTTCACGTTGTGCACTGAGAGAGAGAGAGAGAGAGAGAGAGAGAGAGAGAGAGAGAGAGAGAGAGAGAGAGAATATTTCACTATGCTACAAGTCATTCTGAGGTCACACTAGTCATGTCTGGCAGCAAGCCCTGACCCCTACAGCTGCACTGGACTCCTGCCACTTCTCTTCTGCTACGTCGCTTCTATCTCTTCTTCTCTATATATCTATATGCACAACTCCAATGGTGTCATGCCAGACTGTAATGGAATAACTCAGATTCGGTGACTCATCTTTAGTGACGCTTTAGATCTGCTTTTGTCTTGGTGAGGATGACCAACAAATCTGTGTGTCGAGGCACTGTGGTCAGTGCCAAGATTAACAGATTGCCATCATGTCCAGAAGGCCTGGTGCCATGGTGTGGGTGCAATGATGCTAGATCACCTTTGGTCTTCATTACATTTGTATGCACATGCATGAGCGCCCCTTGACCATTGCTTTCAAAAGTATTCATACCCCTTGAACTTGTCAATATTTTGTAAACACTTGTGAAGTGGAAAGAAAATGATACATGATTCAAAACATTTTTTACAAATAAAAAAATGAAAAGTGCGGTGTGCATAAGTATTCAGCCCCCTTTTCTCTGAGTGCAACCAATTGCATTCAGAAGTTGCCTAATGACTAAAAAGTGTCCACCTGTGTGTAATCTGATGTCAGTACAAATACAGCTGCTCTGTGACGGCCTCAGAGGTTGGTTAAGAGAATATTGGGGAGTAAAGAGCATCATGAAGTACAAAGATCACAAGAGACAGGTCAGGAATAAGGTTGTGGAGAAGTTTAAAGCAGGCTTAGGCTAAAAAAAGATTTCCCAAGCTTTGAACATCTCACAGAGCACTGCTCAATCCATTATCTGGAAATGGAAAGAGTATGGCAGGACTGTAAACCTACCAAGACAAGGCTGTCCACCTAAACTTACAGGCCAAACGAGGAGAGCACTGATCAGAGACGCAGCCAAGAGGCCCATGGTGACACTGGATGAAATGCAGAGATCCACAGCTCAGGTGGGGGGAATCTGTCCACAGGACAAATATTAGTTGTGCACTGCTTAAATGTGGTCTTTATGGAAGAGTGGCAAGAAGAAAGACATTGCTAAAAGAAACCCATAAAAAGTCCTGTTTGCAGTTTGCCAGAAGCCATGTTGGGGACACAGCAAACATATGGAACAAGGTGCTTTTGTCAGTTGAGACCAAAATTGAACTTTTTGGCTAAAATGGAAAACGCTATGTTTGGTGGAGAATTAACACTCTGAACACACCATCCCCACTGTCAAATATGGTGGTGGCAGCATCATGCTCTGGGGCTGCTTCTTTCAGCAGGGACAGGGAAGTTGGTCAGAGTTGATGGGAAGATGGATGGAACCAAACACAGGGCAATCTTGGAAGAAAACCTGTTGGAGTCTTCAAAAGACTTGAGAAAGGGGTGGAGGACAACGACCCTAAACATAAAGCCAGGGCTACAATGAAATGGTTTAAAACAAAACATACTCATGTGATAGAATGGCCCAGTCAATGTCCAGACCTAAACCCAATCGAGAATTTGTGGCAAGATCTGAAACCTGCTGTTCACAAATGCTCTCCATCTAATCTGACTGAGCTTGAGCTGTTTTGCAAAGAAGAGTGGGCAGAAATTTCAGTCACTAGATGTGCAAAGCTGGTAGAGACATACCCTAAAAGACTTGCAGCTGTAATTGCAGCAAAAGGTGGTTCCACAAAGTATTTACTCAAGGGGGCTGAATAATTTTGCACACCACACTTTTCAGTTTTTTATTTGTAAAAAATGTTTTGAGTCATGTATAATTTTCTTTGACTTTGTGTTGGTCTTTCACATTAAATTCCAATGAAATATATTTATGTTTGTAATGTGACAAAATATGGAAACGTTCAAAATGAACTTTATATGGAAAGTATGAATACTTTTGCAAGCCACTGTATTTATTAGGGTTTTTTCATTCAAATGCTATGTTTAATGCAAACAATTACATCCAGAGAAGATAATTTTAGACATTAAAACTTTAGAGCTTATTTATGACAGCAGGTGTAACTAGTCCTAAGAAGTCTGTCATTAGTAATTGTCAAAAGATAACCGTTCCAGAATGTAATATATTGTTTGATCCACATTTTAATATTAAATCATTGGCTCCTCTAGGCAGGAGGCTGAGCAGTCAAGGGGACCAAATAAATAGATAGAACTGGCCGTACGCTGGACAGAAAGGTAAAGTAAAACCTCATAGGAAAGGAAATGAGCTGCAAGAAAGTGTTGCAGACACAGCAGTGATGTTTAACTATGCAAAACTGAGTCATCAAAAAGACGCCCTACCTACAACCATATCACAAAGGTCAACATCTTTATATGAGCAGGACATTTAGGAAACAATTGCTGTGGACAAATGTAAAGGATATAAACTGGGATATTTGGCCACAAATTACCAAACTTATGTTTGAAAAAGAAAAATGCCCTTTCCAACTGTTAAGCATGAGGTTGGATCAATTATGCTTTAAGATGAATATGCAATAAAAGGATGAATGTGCAAATGTGAGTCAGTCAAGAAATGGAAGCAGAAAAAGCAGGACAATGATCCAAAATGTCAAATCTGAGAAGTCTTACTAAGAAATTCTTAAGTAGAGTTTGTTTAACTCTTTTTTTTGCTGAGTAGTTTTATATGTTATGTTGTTGATGTCGTTCATTTCCTGTCAAATTTCCTGAAATGCTTGTGGTCCTAAAACATGGAAAATGACACACGCTTCCATGAGGGTACAAACTTTGACTGCTAGATAACAATTATAGTTTGTGTGGATCCTTGTGTTTGAGCGTCTGCGTTCTCTCACCCTGAAAGAATCGGCCACTTGGCTTGGTGATAGCAGCCTCTGACAGTGCAAGCCAGACCACTGTGTCAGCCCCCTGCTCTGGTGTCCTCAAACGGTCCTTCATCGAGCGGTGGAAGTCTGGCATTGCATTTGCAATCACTAGTAAGACAGAAAAAGGAGGCTCTCTTTAACTCTAGTTGTGTTTCAATGGATGATGAACATTTACTGTTTTGAATATGACTCATACACATTTAAATCAATGTGTGTGTGTGTGTGTGTGTGTGTGTGTGTGTGTGTGTGTGTGTGTGTGTGTGTGTGTGTGTGTGTGTGTGTGTGTAAAATATTTATGTCAAAAAATTTACTTGGTGTGTCTACCCAGCCAGGGTGCATGACTGAGAAGTGGATGTTGGGGTGTGCTTTAGCGAACTGTTCTGTCAGGACCACCTGCTGCCTCTGAAACACAACACAAAAACCAAATAAAACACAACATTCCACGTCAAGCATAAAAAGATGCTTTATTTTGACTATGAACAGTTATTTTGAATGCACACTGTAGCACTGTGTA
>CM067517.1:18842873-18912873 GCA_034509495.1 Acestrorhynchus altus | reverse complement strand
AAACAAATCACTGTTGTACACAAACTTTGAGTCTCAAAAACTGACTTTACCGGAGATGTATTAACTTAAACATGAGATTTTATTCCAAATTATTTTGGAGCATGTTCTGTTGGTCCATTTATCAGGAACCTTTGTCTTTATTTAGTTATTGCACTTTTACTTATTAGATCTAAAAACAGACAAAAAATCCTGACTGTCCATGAGAACGTATGAACATGTAAGATCTTACTTTGTTTCCAGACTCCTTGACAATTTCAGCTCTGGCTTCTTCTGCCTTGTCCTTGTTTCTGCAGACCATGTGGATCGTCCCACCTGGAGGGTTGGGTCAACATGTAAATAACAGGCTGCAGATCCATACACAAACGCTGCTAACCAGCTGTTATTCAGCAAGAAGCAAATGAGACAGGGTCTGTTTACACACAGTTACACACCTTTTTTTGCAATGGCCATGGCAGTTGCTTTGCCAATGCCACTGTTCGCTCCGGTGATCATGAAGGATCGGCCTGCTGCCGACATTTCTAAATCCTTTTCCACAAAGCGCTTAGATGCTGCATCAAAAGATCCCCTGAAAAGCACATGATGAGATTTTCTTTTACAATGTAAGTGTGAAAAAGGGGAAATGGAATATAACTTAAAAAACGTTTAGAGCATATAAATCTGTACAGGTTCAGTTTATTTCCACCTCCGTTCTACATCGTTTTTTATGGGTTCTATAGTGACCTTTAGCTAAAGAACTTACTTGCTACTTGGTTAGTGAACAAGGAGTTTAACCTTTAACTTTTAATCCTTGATTGAAATTCTAGGTATTTCCAGGCCAGTTATCTACTGTATCTACTGTCACTAAAGGGACACATAAATTGTAGCTTTTCTACAAATGAGTGAGTTTGATGGAGCACCTAATCTATGATCTAGTAGTTTTTCTAGTTTTCTGTTCCCACTGAATGAAAATACAATGAGTATGTAAATCCTAATTCAGTTCCTAAAATTAAGAAATAATGTTGTCTTGCTGAAGGAGGTATTATGTGACTTATATATATTATATATATGGGGGTCAGTCCCCCACTAAGCCACACTGTAGGCCTAGGTCAAACTATGGTGATACTATTTAGGTGTGTGGCGTCATTGTTTAGCTAATGAGGGTGAGCCAGTCTCTGCGATCTGACCAACTGTAACAGTGTCCCCCTCCCTCCCCCCCATGCTGTTTCGCATGATCAATGAGCAGCTTTGTACTTGTGAGCCAGGAGTCACCGGGTGGAGGATAAAGGGCGCGAGGCGGCGCCGGGGGACGCAAGCTCCACTCAGTAAATGCGCGCACTGTTATTGTGAGTGTTGTGCAGAGCTTAATGAGGCAGGGCTGCAGCAGGCCATGTCGGTGGAGAAGAGAGTAAAAACGCAAACAAAAGAAAGATTTAGACAAAGACAAAGAGAGAAAAGTGAAGGACATACACTGCAGGGATTGAAAAGGAAAGGAGAAAGGATGAAGTGATTGCAAAATGGATGAGGAAAGCAGTACAAATAGTAAAAGAAGCGTGTGTGGGCTTTGGAAATCGCATAGAATTATTTGAGAGCTTTATTACATAATTCCATTATTTATATGATTTGATATTAATGGCTTAAGGTTTGTAATGTGTCATTATCAAGCTTAATCCTAATTACCTCTCCATGTATTGCCCATTCTAATGCTCCAAGGGTTTGGAAAAGACGGACACTCTCTTTGAGTAAGAACAATAAGAACAGCAACATCACAGTACGAGTCAGAATTGGCTAAAGTGGTCAGTGTTGTCCTGACTGTCTCAAATCGTAGAAATGCAGCATTCAATCGTAGAAATGGAAGCATTCACACAGTTTGTTTAGAAGGACATGTTCTATCCTGGTTCAGATCATACTAGACACACTTCAACCGATTTGTTTGGCTAAATGAGGAGTTGTACCTCACAGAAGGGCACAACATAGTTTACAAGAAGGCTCTTATTGTTCTCTTTACTGACCGCCAGACCACACACTCCACTCTGTGTGTGGATTCAGCTACACACACACAAGCTACACCTGAAATCTGCTTCATCAAGACAAGCTAATGGCTAATGGCTACAATGTGGCCATTTCTACTTTCGTAGCTCTAATACTGTATTATGACTGGTTGCCCTGCTGTTTCAGGTCCAACCAGTTCAGACTGTCCTTCATGGTCAAAACATTGTATGTGCCTAATGTACATGTATATTCTTAATGTGTCCTTGTTGAACACGTGGAATTCACATTGCTGTACTGCCGTAATCAGTTTCATCCTGCATCAATTTACAGCTTACTGTCTAGTTCAGGTTTTCAGCGGCAGTGTGGAAGAGAGCACTAACACCTTCAGGCAGCAAATGTGCTGCTTGCTCCAAATCCATGCACTGAGCTGAATCAACTGCGCCGATGCTCTGATTGTGACTTGATTATGACAGTAAATGTATGAATAACGTTTACAACTAATGCTTTGATGATCTAAAAATGGAATACATTAGTGATGTCCCAATCTGGACTGTTTCCTCGTTGATATCGACACAAAAACAAGACAAACTTGTGTTGCGTTATTCTGAAAGCGTGAGGAATCCATCAGCAACCAGCAGGTCTTCATGAGCTGTTCCTATAAGAGAATCCTACTAATACTTAACACAAGAATTTCTTGAAAGCTTTTATTCTTTCAATGTTTCCTTGCATCTACCAAGTGAATTCTCTTATGAAAATACTGCTTCTCGTTTGTTCTGCCTTCTCAGACAAAAGGTAGGCTAATGCAGAATGTAATAATACATGTCACAGGTACAAATTCAATTCTTCTTCTTTCGGCTGCTCCCTTTAGGGGTCACCACAGCAGATCATCTGCCTCCATCTTGCCCTATCCCCTGCCTCCTCTACTGTTACACCAACCATCTCCATGTCCACCTTCATTACATCCATAAACCTTCTCTGAGGTCTTCCTCTTCTCCTTCTGCCCGGCAGCTCCATCTCCAACACTCTTTGTCCAATATATCCACTATTCCTCCTCAACACATGTCCAAACCTTCTCAACCTGGCCTCTCTGGCTTTATCTCCAAACTGCTCCACCTTCACTGTCCCTCTGATCTGCTCATTTCTAATCTTGTCCATCATCATCACTCCCAATAAAAATCTCAGCATCTTCATCTCCGCCACCTCTAGCTCAGCCTCCTGTCTTTTAGACAGAGCCACAGTCTCCAAACCAGACATTATAGCAGGTCCCTCTACTGTCTTGTAAACCGTCCCTTTCACTCTTGCTGCCCTCCTTCTCTCACACATCAGTCCTGACACCCGTCTCCACCCACTTCATCCTGCCTGCACCCTCTTCTTCACCTCTTTTCTGTACTGTCCATTGCTCTGGATGGTTGACCCAAGATATTTGAAGTCCAGATGCAAATTCAATAATGAATGTAAATTGCTGTAACCGCTTAGCAAGATCCTCAGTTTAACATAAGCGTATGTGATCTTAATCAGTCACATTGTTACTGTTTAAATGGGCATCATATGAGATGGACACAGGGGGACACTTTTCTTTCAGTTCAGAGATTAAAAAGTGCTTAAATGTGGTGACAAATCAATACTTCTGAACACTTCTGAAGCTTTTCATTTTTACTTAAAATGCTGCTTTTATACATTCATTCATTTAAGCTAAACTTACAGGGGTTGGACAATGAAACTGAAACGCCTGTCATTTTAATGTGGGAGGTTTCATGGCTAAATTGGAGCAGCCTGGTGGCCAGTCTTCATTAATTGCTCATTGCACCAGTAAGAGCAGAGTGTGAAGGTTCAATTAGCAGGTAAGAGCACAGTTTTGCTCAAAATATTGCAATGCACACAACATTATGGGGGACATACCAGAGTTCAAAAGAGGACAAATAGTTGGTGCACGTCTTGCTGGCGCATCTGTGACCAAGACAGCAAGTCTTTGTGATGTATCAAGAGCCATGGTATCAAGGGTAATGTCAGCACCACCAAGAAGGACCAACCACATCCAACAGGATTAACTATGGACGCAAGAGGAAGCTGTCTGAAAGGGATGTTCAGGTTCTAACCCGGATGGTATCCAAAAAATGTCATTCCCAAGACGAATTGACGCTGTATTGGCCGCAAAAGGAGGCCCTAGTACACCATACTAATCAATTACTGTAGTCTAAAACCAGGTGTTTCAGTTTCAATGTCCAGCTCCTGTATGTCATTTATTTCAAAGAGGATTTTTCCACAAATGTAACTGAATGATCTAAACTGAGTTATGTTTCTTAAAGCCTTTGTGTTTATATGCTGTCGATACATCTATAAAACGTAGATCAGCCACAAGATTAAAGGACTGGCTGAATTCCTCATTTTTTCTTTATTGCCCCTAAAACAGCTCTGACTCGTAAACCTAATTGAAATATAATTGAGTTGCATTTGTGGAAAAGTTTTTTAAGAAAAGTCATCAAAGCAGCTTCTTAGTTCCAGTAAACACTTATTTACACTTGATTTTCACTTAAATGAATGAATAAATATACGCATCATAAGATGCATTTGTTCATTCCAAATTTGTGCCACCACTGTCGTGAAACAAAGAGCCCCAAGGAAGTTCTGGAGGAGGAGAGGAAACTCATAAGGTGCTTCAAGGAACCTTCAAGACCCTTGTCCTTTTATTGAAGGTTCCTTGAATCACCTTAAGAGGATCTTTTGAGGATCTTTTTCTTTTTACAGTGAACATTAGATCTTTGTGATCAGACCAGTCTTGCGTTCACTTCCCACACCCATCACTGAGTCTCGGATGCCCCTGACCCCATTGCTGGTTCACCGGATGACTGATCTTGGTAGCACTGATCCACTGCATTTCAGGAATACCAAGCACAACCTGCTGCGTTTCCAGATGTTCTCACCCTGTCATCTAGCACCAGTTGAGCTCTTATGTATCTATCTAGTATCTATGATACTTTAACAAAGCCTGAGTTCACACTGATCAGCCACAACATTACAACCTCTGGGGTGAAGCAAAGGTGTGTGAGATATTTGGGAACAGGTGAACAGTTCCTAACGCTGGTTCACTGGATGACCACTGCATTTCAGCCACACCAAGCACAGCCTGCTGCGTTTCCAGATGTCCTCACCCTGTCTAGTACAGTCACAGATGTTTAGATACTTGCACTTCTTCAATTCTCCTGACCTTTAGGAACTGTTTGCATGTTCCCTAATATCTCACACACCTTCACATCAGCAGTTGTAATGTTGTGGGCGATCGGTGTGAACCCAGGCTTTATGATGTTAGGTCACAGAGTGGTCAGCAAGTGGTCAGTGTGTGGTCAGTGTGTATGGTCAGTGTGGAGGGTCAATGTGTGTGGTCATTGTGTGGTCAGTGTGAGCTCTGTATGTGGTCAATGTGGAAGGTCAGTGTATGGTAAGTGTGGAGGGTCAGTGTGTATGTTCAGTGTGTGGTCAGTGTATGGTCGGTGTGTGAGGTCAGTGTGGAGGGTCAGTGTGTGGTCAAAGTATGGTTAGTGTGGAGGTTGATTGTGATCAGTTTGAGGTCAGTGTGTGTGGTCAGTGTATGGTCAGTGTGTGTGGTCAGTGTGTGGTCAGTGTCAGGTCAGTGTGTGGTCAGTGTGAGGTCAGTGTTTGGTCAGTGTGTGGAGGGTCAGTGTGTGTTTGGTCAGTGTATGGTCAGTGTGTGTGGTCAGTGTGTGTGGTCAGTGTATGGTCACTGTATGGTCAATGTATGGTCAGTGTGTGTGGTCAGTGTGTGTGGTCAGTGTGCGGTTAGTGTGTGTGGTCAGTGTATGGTCAGTGTGTGATCAGTGTGTGGTCAGTGTATGGTCAGTGTATAGTCAGTGTGTGATCAGTGTGTGGTCAGTATGGTCAGTGTGTGGTCAGTGTGTGGTCAGTGTGTGTGGTCAGTGTGTGTGGTCAGTGTGTGGTCAGTGTGTATGGTCAATGTGTGGTCAGTGTATGGTCAGTATGTGTGGTCAGTGTGAGGAGGGACAGTGAGATGGTTAGTCTGGGGGTCTTACTTGGTAAATTCGGTGAGTCCTTTGAGGAACCACGCTGAGTTCCGGTACAGAGACATGGTCACCACCAACCCCCGTGTCCGTGCTCGGTCACCCGCTCTGACCCTCTGCACGAGCTGGGCTTTTAATCGCTCCCAGAGTCACGTGACACATCTCGTCTCAGGCGTGCACAGGGTGTGTGTGTGTGTGTGTGTGTGTGTGTGTGTGTGTGTGAGAGAGAGAGAGAGAGAGAGAGAGAGAGAGAGAGAGAGACAGATGTGTCTTTGTTTGCTTTCCCTGTGATTTCTGTTCTTCGCAACAGAGCAGACGTCTCTCTGTTCCACCTGCATTAGTTACTGGTCCAGCTTGGTGGAAATGACCTACAGGGCCCTCCCTGGATAAGGGCCTCTTCTTGATTGTGTGGCCTTCAAAAACAGCTTGAAAATAAAATTGATTGTAGAACAGATTTATGAGATGTGTTGTTTCTTGCCTTCCTGACACTAATTTTCAATGTATATATGAAGAAAATCTATTCTCATTCTATCTTCACCATGATAGAGCAGTTTGAATCCACCTCCAATGTTCCTGGCCTTGCTTCCTTTCCATCTGGTCTCCTGAACACACAGAATATCTACATTCCTTCTCTCCATCATGTCTGCAATCTTTCTGCATTTACCAGTCATTGTCCCTATGTTCAGAGTCCCTACAGTAACCACACCCTCCTGCCTTTTCTTCTCTCTCGCTGCCTTCTAACCTGCCGTCCTCCTCTCCTCCATGATGGTCTTCAACCTAGAGTAGTCCAAATTCCACTTTTAACCCAGGCCTCCGGTATGGCAGTTATATTTGTGATCCACATTGTTGTTTTGGCACAAGTTTTATGCCAGGTTTTGGCACAAATTTTTACATGGAAGAAGGTGTCCCTAGAGAGGAGAGATTGGTGATTGGCAACTTTAATGGACATGTTGGTGAAGGGAACAGAGGGGATGAAGAGTTGCTGAGTATGTATGGTGTGAAAGACAGAAATGCAGGTCAGATGGTGTAGATTTTGCAAAGAGAATGGAAATGGCTGTGGTGAACACATATTTTCTGAAGAGTGAAGAACACAGGGTGACATACAAGAGTGGAGATTGGAGATTGTAAAGTGGTGCCAGGGGAAAGTGTAGGAATGCAGCATATGGTGGTTGTCTGTAAAATGAGCTTAGAGACAAAGAAGAGGAAGAGAGTGAAGACAGAGCCAAAGATTAGATGGTGGAAGCTGAAGGAGGTGTATGGTTGCAGGCAGTTCAGGGAAAAGATGCAACAGGCCCTTGGGGGCAGTGAGGAGCTACATGAGGACTGGGAAAGTACAGCTAAGGTGGTGAGAGAAACTGGCAAGAATGTGTTGGGTGTTTCATCTGGTCAGAGGAAAGAAGACAAGGAAAGTTGGTGGTGGAATGAGGAAGTCCAGGAGATGAAGGAAGTAGGCAGGAGTACTGTGAGGTTAATCACATAGCGAAAAGAATGGTGGCAAAGCCAAAGGCTCCGGCCTATGATGAGTTGTATGAGAGGCTGGAGAGTAAAGAAGGAGTAAAGGACTTGTATCATTTAGCTGAACAGAGAGATAGACCTGGAAAGGATGTATAGCATGTTAGACTGATAAAGGATAGAGAGGGACATGTACTAGTGAGTGATCAGAGAGTGCTGAGTAGATTGAAGGAGTACTTTGAAGAACAATGGGGGACAATGGGGGAGAAATAGTGGATCAGGAAGTGCAGAGAATTAGTAAAGTGGAAGTGAGGGCAGCTTTAAAAAGGATGAAGAATGGAAAGGCAGATGACATCCAGATGACATACCTGTGGAGGTATGGAGATGTTTAGGAGAGAAGGACTTTTTGACCAGGTTGTTTAACAAAATCCTGGAGAGTGAGAGGAAGCCTGATGAGTGGAGAAGCAATGTACTGGACCCCATTTTTAAGAACAAGGGTGATGTGCAGAGCTACAGTAACTACAGAGGTATAAAGTTGATGAGCCACACCATGAAGGTATGGGAAAGAGTTATTGAAGCAAGGCTAAGGTGAGAGGTTCAGATCAGTGAGCAGCAATTTGATTTCATGCTAAGAAAGAGTACAACAGATGCAATTATTGCATTGACAGTGTTGGTAGAGAAGTACAGAGAAGGTCGGAAGGAGCTACATTGTGTCTTTGTTCATCTAAAGAAGGCATATGATAGGGTGCCAAGAGAGGAACTGTGGTACTGTATGAGGAAGTCAGGTGTGGCTGAAAGGTATGTGAGGGTGGTGCAGGACATGTATGTATGTATAGTGAGACAGTGGTGAGGTGTGCAGTTGGAGTGACAGATGGTTTCAAGGTGAAGGTATCAGCTTTGAGCCCCTTCTTGTTTGCAATGGTGATGGACAGGTTGACAGATGAGGTCAGGCAGGAGACTCCATGGACCATGATGTTTGCAAATTAAATTGTAATCTGTGGTGAGAGTAGAGAGCAGGTGGAAGAGAACCTGGAGAGATGGAGAATGGCACTGGAGAGGAGAAGAATGAAGGTCAGTAGAGACAAGATGAAATACATGTGTGTGAATGAGAGGGAGGCAGATGGAAAGGTGAAGATGCAAGGAATAGAGGTCATAAAGGTGGATGACTTCAAATACCTTGGGTGCAGGCAGGATGGAGTGAGTGGAGACGGGTGTCAGGGCTGATGTGTGACAGAAGGAGAGCAGCAAACGTGAAAGGGAAGGTTTACAAGACAGTAGTGAGACCTGCTATGATGTCTGGTTTGGAGACTGTGGCTCTGTCTTAAAGACAGGAGGCTGAGTTGGAGGTGGTGGAGATGATGCTGAGAGTTTCTGTTGGGAGTGACGATGATGGACAGGATTAGAAATGAGCAGATCAGAGGGACAGTGAAGGTGAAGCAGTTTGGATATAAAGTAATAAAGTAATAAACTCATTTTAAAAATGAAGAGAACAACCAATCATGTGAACAACACATGGATTGTGCATTACTGTTCTACAGAAAAGGCAGGCCTGTAAAAAGCCTGAGCTATGGAACGTGCTCTAAAGAAAAGCAAATACACCAGTAAAGTGAGTAAAGGCACATGTGTGGGATTGCGGGTGGGACCGGGCCAAAATAGATCTATTTTGCAGGTGGGAGCAGGACAAATGCTCCTGTTTTTTTTCTTGAATTGGAGTCTTGTTGGACTTTTCCAGTCCTGATTGTTGAAATACTTTACCTGCTGTTTTCAGACACCATTTCTGCTTTCAGTATAAGGCATATTGTGGCTTTTACTTTGCCCTGTCTCTGCTGTAGACACTCTTCCTCCTGCTGTTCAATCAGCAGGGCAGACTCTGGCTACAGAAGTGGTTTATTCTGCTCAGTGTGAGCGAGCAAAAAAGATCACCAGTGAAATGACCTTCACTGTGCCTGCTCAACCACCAAAGGCCTGCAGCTTCTTACAGTGGAGGGACCTAAAAATTGTCCATAGAAGGTGACAAACCCCAAGGACAAACCACAATCTCTCTCTCTCTCTCTCTCTCTCTCTCTCTCTCACACACACACACTTGCAGTCTTGCTTTCTTCTGAACAGTAAAATAAGTTAATAATCAAGATCTAGCCTTTGTCTCTTACACAGAGTTGGCACTAATGACTAAGTCTCCACTGTCCAGAGATCATTGCCTGTTAATTTGCTGAATTATCTTCAGTCTTCACAGCCGGACACGTTCTCCTCATTAATCTGTGTGTCATTTGCACATGATACATGCAACACACACCACCATTTCCATTACCCAAAGTTCATGCCATTGCCTCCCCCAGATGGTAGACTTAGGCTCTGCACTCATGGCCACTTTATTACAAACACTTTTAGCTTAATTTTTCTGGAGAATTCTACAGAATGTGTATTTTCTAGCTGTTGTAGGAGTCTAGCACTGACTCTAAAGGGTAAATGCTCCAATACCTGTCTGTTATTTTTTTTTCTTCTAAAATCAATAGTATTAAAAAAGGCTGTACTCAAACATGTGGACATAAAGTTTACATGAACTGAGTAGTGCACAGCTTTTTGCTTAAATATGCACCTCTTGACCTTCTTGACACATCTCACTTTAGGTATGCTAGTCTGTATTTCTGATGTGGTTTGGAGAATCAAAACAATGAGCTGCTGACACTGGAGCTCCTCCAAAGATATGTTGAGCTGCTGGATCAGTACTTTGGCAATGTTATTTAGACCTCCAGAAGACCCCATATTAAACTGTGCATTTAATTCTACATGATTTTGATATAAACAGATTCTGATAGGATTATCTCCTGTTTTTCTACATAAAGATGTTCATATAAAGGTATAAAGAGGTGTGAAAAGTTCTAGATTAGTACAAATGCTGCTTCAATTTGTAGTCATTTGTATGTAAAACTGTAATGGTAGCTTTTAGATTGTTTTCCAAGTAATTTCATTGTCATGTCAATTTATAATTAGTTCACTTGATGTAAATGACATCTGAATTACGATGTTTAAATGTGAGAATAAATATTCCCTTTAGGTAGGGACCATTTTTGCTCTCAAAACAGCCTCAGTTCAGTTCATTTTTCAGGAGCACTTCTTATGCTGCAAATCTCCCATTCAACCTCATCCCAAATGAGATCTGCGTTCAGATCTGGTGGCTGGAAACACTGAAAAACACTGAACTCATTGTCATGTTGATTCTGCATTTGCATTGTGGTGCTGGATGTACAGTGCAACCGGAAATTATTCACAGCTCTTCACTTTTTTTCAGCCTTATTTCAAAATGGATTAAAATCATTTCCCCCATCAACATTCTACACACAATATCCCACACAATGACAAAGTGAGAAAAGTTAGTTTGAAATATCTGTAGATTTTTTAAAAATAAAACACAAAATATGACAAGTATGTAAGTATTCACTTCCTTTGTCATGACACCTGTACACAGTACACCTGTGGTAAATTCAGTTGGACATGATTTGGAAAAGCACACACCTGTTTATATAAGGTCCCAGTGTAGACAGTGTATGTCAGAGCACAAACCAAGCCATCAAGTTTAAGGAATTGTCTGTAGACCTTTGAGACAGGATTGTATCGAGATACAGATCAGGGCACAGGTACAGAAGAGGTCCCAATGAGCACAGTGGCCTCCAGCATCTGTAAATGGAAGAAGTTTGGAACCCACCAGGACTCTTCTTAGAGCTGGCTGCCTGGCCAAACTGAGTGACCAAGCAGGTGACCAAGAACAATGTGGTCACTCTGAAAGAGCACCAATGTTGCTCTGTGGAGAGAGGAGAAACGTCCAAATGGACAACCATTTCTGCAGCAATCCACCACTCAGTCCTGCATGGTAGAGTGGCCAGAGAGAAGCCACTCCTCAGTAAAAGGCAACAACAGCCCATCTGATGGACTCTTAAACCATGACCAAACAAAATTATCTGGTCTGATGAAACATCACTATACTCTACTATCACAATACTATTCCTACAGTGTCAAGAATATTGAAAAAGACTTAATGCTGTAATTGCTGCCAAATGTGCTTCAACAAAGTATTGTATAAATGTTATATTATATATATTGTATAAATGTTATATTGTATATATTGTATAAATGTTATATTGTATATATTGTATAAATGTTATATTGTATATATTGTATAAAGGTTGTATTGTATATATTGCATGCATATATTATGAATATTTTTATTTTTAATACATTTGCATAGATTTTAATCAAACTTTTATCTCTTTGTCTTTGTGGGGTATTGTGTGTAGAATTGTGAGGAGAAAAATGAATTGAATCCATCATGGAATAAGGCTGTAACATAAAATGTGCAAAAAGTAGAGTGCTCTGAATACTTTCTGGATGCACTATAGCCTTTGAAGATGAATAAATTATCACATAAAGGATCATCAATGCATCAAAAACTCCAAACGCTCACAATGTGTGCCAAGAACCCATTCCCCACATCGTTACACCACCTCTACCAGCATGGACTTTTGACACAAGGCAGGTTGGGTCCATGGATTCATGCATATGTTGACAATCTGCAAGCCATTCATCTGTGTACTTAGTCATATATAATCATATTTAACAGAATTTATTCTAATGGTCATCATTTTGTGCTATTCCACGTAAAGCTCTGCATCAATGTTTCTGCCATGAATGGATTTTAAGAAATGGACAAATTCTTTTCATCATCAAACAATATCTCAGGCAATGTTTTCCCAATCATTCAGGTTATTAACTTTCTGTAATGCAGCTTCCAGAGGTGCTGAATGTTTCAGGCCTCTAACCACTACTGTGGGAAAATTCTTACATAGACAGAAACATTTCACCTTAAAGAACTCTGAATGACTGTTCACGTTTGTCTAATTAAGCAGACACTGTTTTAAAGAACATAATATGAACGAATATTGATTTTTGTATGTAATCCCATGTTCTGTGACTGTATACCAGGACTTTTAAATCATGAAATATATGTTAGAAATTAGGTGATGTTTTCAGAGGTTAATGTTACTAAATCTCATACCACTGCACAACAAGTGCTATTTAGGAAACTAAATAATCAGTTTCTGCTGACCACACCGGTCAGTACGTATATGTTTTTTAATAACCAAAGCTCTGTGAAGGTTTTTGAATTCTCTGAAATCTTGCCCAGGAAACCACGTGCTCCCAGAAACCACTTAATCTTCCCCAGAGACATGATGTTCTCACCATTTCTGTGCAGCAATGAGAGACATTACACAATTAAAAGAACATGATGCGAGCAAAGTCTTTATTCACCTCTATCACTTCACACATTACCAAATGCACCAAACATGGCTGTTGGAAGCTACAGGCAAATCTATGTCACTGAGCACGGGAGAGAATGTGTGTGTGAGGGGAGGTATAAGCCACTGACAGGCTCTGATGGTTTACACTGTGTTAACCACTACGCAATTCAAAGGATAACAAATAAGAGACCCTGAAACACGTAGGCTAGGTTATTCTCAATGTGACTAAAAGAAGACAACTGAGACACAATCTAAAATGTTACATTGACTAAACTCGATTGCATTTTTTCCTTTGTTCAAAATATTTTATTATACTTTATTATAGTCAGTTGAAAACAATATAGACTATGTATAAGAGAAAGGTCTACATTCCTGGCAGTGTTTTTTCATTAATGTCTGTTTCATCTGTGTCCTCACTCTCTGGATTGAGATATTTCAGGATTTTCAGCAACGTCTCTTCATCAGAATTCTCGGCGGGTTCTTCTTGTTCTGTCTGTCTGTTTTCTGGCATGCTTTGGACTGCTTGGTCAAAGTAATCATGGAGGGCCGACATTGCCCGTCTTTGCCGTTGAGCAAGCATTTCTGCTGCAAGTAAGCTGGCAAGCTCATCTTCTCCCATAGTGTCATCATAGTCAGCCTCACGTTGGTCTCTGCTGGTCTCAGAAAAGGCATAATCAGGAAGTTCCCTCTCCGCCATGTAATAATTCAGTACTGGTGCTGATTTATACTGATTTGGTCGCAAGAGGGATTTGTCGTTAGGCTTTGCCACATTAGCCAGTCCAAGGATCCTTAGAATGTCTTGGGTAACACTGCTTGTCGCTGGTGTCTGGAATGGCCGCCGGTAGAGCATGGTGGCAGGGTTTTTGTGTGTGTTGTATGAGCTTGGATAGCTCAGTAAGGGTGTCTGCGACTGTGCTGGTGTGCGCTGCCAGGACTTGCCAAGTTTCTTGTTCCCTTTGCTCTCCAACAAGTCTAGAATGTCATCTGGAGGGATCTGAAGTTTTCTAGAGATCTGAATGAGTTGGTACAAAGACTGGGGATCTAACATGTACTGCAGTTGGGTTGCCCTTCTTTTATCTCTTTCTTCGTCTTCATCTTCCTCTTCTTCCTCGTCGTCACGTCTTTCCTCCTCTTTCTCTCTCCCTTCCTCATCACCATCCTCCTCCTCCTGCTCATCCTCCTCCTCCTCCTCCTCTTCCTCACCTTGTTCTGTATTCTTCTTCTCTTGGTCCCTCTTCTGCTCTTCCTTTTCTGTCTTTTCCAGAACCTTCATCAAGTAGAAGTCCACCAACCTGCTAATGTCATCTGGCTCTTCCACCTTTTCCATCTCAAGCAAATCGGATTGGTTGGATCTTTTGTCCTCTTCTGCATCATGGTCCTCCTCTTCCTTTACTTTCCTGTGTTCATCAAAGCCGCCGTTAAACTCACGCCTGTGTGTTTCTTCTTCCACCTGTTCTGTTCTTTCCTCCAATGGCATCAGCTCCTCCTCGTCTCCCTCTACATCGTCAAACAGCATCTTTTTCTTCCTGTAACCATTGTTTTCTTCACCACCTTCTCTGTCCTCTGCATTTTCCTGTTTGTTGTCAGCTTTGGAAATTGGAATCCGACTGAGCTCCTCAAACACTGACTGGAGGGTAGCCAGTTTTTGGGGTGTGTACTGCTCTTCTGCATTCTCATTGGTTCGTTTAAGGGGCTGATCCTGTCCATCCTTGTCATCGAACATAAGCGGGAGCTTCCTGTGGTGTCTACGGATGCCCTGGCTATCCCACAAGCTCCTTCCATAGTCTTCTGGACCAGTCCGATCATCTTGCAATTGCTTTGCCTCAGCAGCAGGAGAGAGCATGAAAAGAGGGCCAGCGGGCGTTAAGGAATGAGGGGGTTCTCTGTGAGGTGTTTTCCGAGGGCTCATTTGGTCTTCAGTCTGCTGCAGTGTACTCAGAACTGCCTGGATCCACTGCTGAGCTTTATCGTCCTCTTTTTCCACTTCACCATCTTCTTCTCTTCTGCTGCCATATGTTCCTGATGATGTCTTTGCAGGTGTGGCTAGTTGAAGCATGGCACGCACATGCTCCAGGTCATCCATATCATCATCTGGGACAACAGGCTTGTCAACGTTGGCAGCAGGGTTGTGTGGTGTCCGCTTACTGAGACTTTGAATGTACTGCAAGGCTTGCAGCATTGCTACACTTGGTGGTGGTGGGGCTTGTGAGCTGTGACGAAAGGCATTAGGCTCACTGCCCCACAGACCAGGCTCCCTCAGTGCTGCCCCATGGACCCCAATGTTCAAAGAAAGGAAAATGGAGAGGAGGGAAAGCAAGGCCCCTGTGGCCCCTGTTGTGCAGAGCTGTGGTAGTGATGGCATTGTTTCACCTGGGCAATGAAGAGAGGTGGGATGGAGAAGAGTGAGAGAAAAGGCAGTGGAACAGAGAATCAGATAATATAATAACAATGAGAATTATTACACCACATACATTTCAAAGTTAATCAGAAATAAGAATGGGACAAACGTTTTATCAGTTATAGGTTTATATATCTATAGATCTAAAACTGGTCCACACAATTTGTCTCTATCCTTGTGTTGCGAGTTGATTTGTAGAGTAAATAGTACATTTTGAAGCTGTACAATATGTTTACATTTGGTAGGGTACCTTAAAGGACATCTTCAAGATATGTTTTTCTATGATAAGCTTAGTCTCAGTAGTGCCCCGTTAAAGAACATGTCTGAAAAATCATGTCAAATATTTAGAGTTTTGATTTCATTTATTCAGCATTTCGCACTGTGGTAAGCGTACTAATGAAATGTGGAGTGGTTCTTTAATGAGAGTGTCCATGATATGCTGAGAAAAGGACAGAGTGACATCATGAAATTATGATATCACATGTTGCCCACTCCAATGAATGATTTCGCTGCTATATACAGACTAACCTTAACTTTCACTCTTTTTATTTCTCTCATGGTCTTATTCTGACTCACTCTTTTCACTCTCACTTTATATCTCTCTCACTCTCACATTCAGTCACATCCGACATACTCTCTTCTTTCTCTTTTCACTCTCACAGATAGATCTCACTCTTTTATTTTCACTCTCTTCTTTTACACTCTCATTCTTCTCTCTGTTTCTCTCCTGTCTCACTTTCATCTCTCTTCTTTCTCATTCTTTATCACTCTTGTTCTCTCTCTCTCTCTCTCTCTCTCTCTCTCTCTCTCTCTTGTCTCATCCTGTCTCTTCTTTCTCTCACTCTTTCTCACTCTCTTGTTGTTCTCTCAGAGAGAGAGAGAGAGAAACAGAGAGCTACATTTAGGACTGTCTCTCTGAGGGGGTCTCTGAGCGCTGGTGGAGCTCATTAGTGTCCAAATTGCTGCCGCGACTCAGTGAGTCAGTGAGTCAGTGACTCATCCTTGGTTACCACGGAGACCGCAGCACTGCCCGCCGCGCTTCACTGTTTACACAGATCTACAAACCAGCTTTCGAGCCAGAACTAAAGCAGATGTTCAGCAGCAGTCTCAGGTACAGATGTACAGATGTTTCAGGAACATATGTTTCAGGTACAGATGTCTTAGATACAGATGTACAGATGTTTCAGATACAGATGTACAGATGTCTTAGATACAGATGTACAGATGTTTCAGATACAGATGTACAGATGTTTCAGATACAGATGTACAGGTGTGTCAGGTACAGATGAACAGATGTACAGATGTTTCATATACAGATGTACAGATCTTTCCTCCTCCATCGACACTCACCTGTTCAGCTCTTCAGACTGCGCTGCACATCTCCTCTGTTCTCTCTCTCTCTCTCTCTCTCTCTCTCTCTCTCTCTCTCTCTCTCTCTCTCACTGTGAGTGAATGTGAGTGTGTGTGTGTGTATGTGAGGGGTTTGTCTCTTCAGCACCGAGGACAGCTCCGCCTGTTATAAGAGGCACCACCTGACTCCTGCGTCACTACAGCAACATACGTAAAACAGACTCTCTCTCTCTCTCTCTCTCTCTCTCTCTCTCTGTCACACACACACACACACACACACACACACACACACACACACACACACACATTGCTGCTTGCCATTCAAGGTTATTTTTGCCTCAGACAGACTAAAGCTGAGCCGCAGGTTTTGCGCTGAATCTGAAGGAAAAGTCTGCTTTGGTTCAGACAGGAGGAGGAGAAAACCTCCATCACTTTCACTGGAAATCAGTGTAAACAGACTCACTCCAGAGCTTTTCTGTGGCTAAATGCATTACGAGCTTTTGACACAACGTGAAAATCAACTGCACACTTAGAAATAAGAGTTCTTCAAGGTTCCCCAGTAAAGAAAATGGTACAATGACCACTCAAAGATCCTTTTGCATGGTTACATTATGAAATGGTTCTTCAGATTGATCTATTATTACAAGCAACCTTGCAAACAATAGTGGAACCCTTTTGAACCTTAAGAAGTGCATTTTCCAACAACCTAAATATCCGTTTATTCATGCAACAGGTGTTTTGAGTGTTCGTGATTCTATATAAAATTCTTTATTGAATAACCCTTGACGAATCCTCCTTTCTAAGTACCATTTTGGTGCCATATAGAACATTTTGTTACATAGAGCACTCAAAAACACATTCTCCATCAATATGAAGAACCCTTTCATAATGCAAGGAACCTTTTATATAATCATGAAAAGGGCTCTTGTAGGTTCTATATAAAACCACTTTTTTACTGAAGAGCTCTTAAAATAAAACCTCCTTTTTAAGTGTTTACCAGATTCAATTTCTGTAAAATTATGAACTAAAAATGGAGATTTTAGGTTTTTGTGTGACTCTTCACTCATTACTCATTGGCCTTTCAAACACGTTGCTTAACAACAGGCTCAGGGATCATTTTTAGCGTCAGAGCTCTCTCCCCCCTCTCCCTGTCTCTGTCCTTCTCTCCCTGTCTCTCCCTCTATCTTTCTGTCTCTCTCCCCATCTCTCCCCCTCTCCCTGTCTCTCCCCTCTCCCTGTCTCTCTCTGTCTCTCTACCCTCCTCTCCCTGTTTCTCCCTGTGTCTCTCTGTCTCTCTCTATCTCTAATCACACAGTCACCTTGTCATGCAAACAAGGCACCAAGCTCTAATGGTGCTGTTAAAACAACAAAACATGGCAACTGGACAGACAGTATGATAACAATAGTGGCCCCTGCTATGTGGTCGAGCAGATCTCTGCGTGGGCGGCAGGCTGTCACACCGCCCTTTGTTTGCAGAGAGCTGTTTAACCCAAGATGCACCAACATCCACAGTAGCCTCCCTTTAAAGGTCCTCACAGTAGAAGTATAAGAGTCACTGACACACTAAAAAACAAATGTATGTACTGTTTGCACTCAGATGTTTTTGTACTTGTTTTGTAAAATCTAGTACTTTTGGTACTTAATAATAATACCTTAACTGCTATAAACAACATATCTACAGAAAAGGATCTTCACATTAATAGGGTACAGCCCCAGCGACAAGTTTCATTTTCTTAGTGTGTAGTCGATTTAAAAAAGCTTTAAAAGTGGGTTTCTTTAAAACCCCTTCATGCAATAAGTTCTCATGTATGTCATGACATTGATAATATTTGCACAGTTATTTACTTATATTTTACAGTTCACGCCATGAGCTCATGTCCACCACTGGCACTGTTGTACAGACATTTTTGCATATTGTATAATTCATGCTACCGCTCCTGTCCACTAAAGGCACTGTTGTTTTAAATAAACTCCAAATGGTCTACTATGTACTGAAGAATTGAGAAAACAGTGTAGCCACAGCTGCATTTAAGCTGATTTTCTCGTTTACTGAGCTTATAAAAATAACTCAGACAGTAAGATAACAGAAACTGTAAGGATTTGCATTCTACTGTGGTTAGGTTCAGTGTTAGGTCTAGGCTATGTTAAGTTATGGTTCAGTGTTAGGGTTAGGCTAAGTTAAGTTCTGGTTCAGTGTTAGGGTTAGGCCATGTTAAGTTATGGTTCAGTTTAAGGTTAGGCTATGTTAAGTTATGGTTCAGTTTAAGGTTAGGGTATGTTAAGTTATGGTTCAGTGTTAGGGTTAGGCTATGTTAAGTTATGGTTCAGTGTTAGGGTTAGGCTAAGTTAAGTTATGGTGAAGTTTAAGGTTAGGATATGTTAAGTTCTGGTTCAGTGTTAGGGTTAGGCTATGTTAAGTTATGGTTCAGTTTAAGGTTAGGCTATGTTAAGTTATGGTTCAGTTTAAGGTTACATTTAAGATGCTTTCACACCTACATTGTTTGGTCTGGCCTTTCAGTGATTTCAGTTCTGAACCAAAACAGGTGTGAACAGACCAAGGAACCAAAATGTGGTCAAACCAAAAATGTTGGTCTCAGTCAATTAATTGAACAATGGTCTGGCTCATTTTGAGAACACATTTTTGGATGGTTCGGACTTTTGGACCAATCACATGGATTTAAGGCTGGTTGCTGTCACAAATCAAGCAATATAAGGTGAAAAAAGTTGGAGGACATGAATAACTTAATTCACAGACCACTAACTGACAATTAAGACAGTTAATAGTTGCCCAAGTTGTCTAGCACTGTGCTAAGTGATGGTGGGACAAAGTGAGCATATGGCAAGAGAAGGTTAACACTTTGTCTCAGGAAGCTAAAATAAAATATAAAAGCTAGTACCGTATTTTCCGGACTATAAGACGCTATTTTCCACGATTTAAATCATGCGGCTTATAATGAGGTGCAGCTTTTTCTTCTTATATATGTTATTTTCCCGTTTTTTGTGGGTGTGTCTTATATTCCGGTGCGGCTTATAGTCCAGAAATTACGGTATTATATATCAAGTTGTATCAGGCATTTTGAGATGATCTTTCATAGCTTGTCATTTCCATAGTGATGTACGAATGTTAATTTAAACATTACTTATTTAAGATGCCAGTAAAGGCTACAGTTTATCTGCAATCCCGATATGTGGCTTAAAGAGTTTTTGCTGGTCAGTACAATTACATGTTACAAATAAAAGTCATTTATAACCAAGAGAGAGTGAAGCCATGTAAACATTTCACAGCACTTTTCTGAAATGAGAGTGTTTATTCATTAGAGGTGCAGCTTGTATCACTGGTGGCCTTTTAGGTTAAAACAGCTCACCATAGTGATCTGAACGTTGTCACAGAAGGTGGGCTAATGCGCAATTCAGTTTTGCCCTGGACACACAGTCAGGCAAGCGATGACTCACACACAGAGCTGCAGATCTGGGAAAAAGGGAGGGGGTGTGGCTGTGTGAGAGCTTTTGCGTGTGTGAGACACTGAGAGAGAGAGAGAGAGAGAGAGAGAGAGAGAGAGAGAGAGAGAGGGGAAAAAGACTTCCTTTGTCTGACATAAAGTGTGTGTGTGTGTGTGTGTGTGTGTGTGTGCGTGTAGGTGGGAGAGAGCAGGATATGGCTGCAGGGCATTTGTGTTTGCTGTCTGAATGACAGTGTCTTGCACCAAATCACAAGTCAGAGCCAGAAAAAAATCTTACATGATGGACTTTCATTCATAAATCTACTCTTTATAGTACCTACTAAAGGTTCTGTGACTTCAAACAATAACCATACTCTCTCTCTCTCTCTCTCTCTCTCTCTCTCTCTCTCTCCTCTCCTAACACAATAGGATGTGATGTTTTTTTCATTTGCCCCCTATTTTAAGGACTGAGAGCATTAGTCATTTATGTACAACAGTTGGACAGAGAGAGAGAGAGAGAGAGAGAGAGAGAGAGAGAGAGAGAGAGAAAGAAAGAAAGAGAGGGTGAGAGAGAAAGGAAGGTCTTATGGTGGTAAATTGGGTCCTGTCTTGGTCAAAGCTTTTGACGTCATTGTCTCTGCTGATCGATCTTATCTGTCTCTCTCTCTCTCTCTCTCTCTCTCTCTCTCTCTCTCTCTCTCTCTCTCTCTGTCTGTCTCACTTGCTTTCTCTCTCTCGCCCCCACCTCTCTCTTTCACAGACACCCAGTGTGCCGTGTGTGAGGCTGTGTGCATTTGTGCATGCTGTGTGTTTGCTTGGTTGGGTTCACTTTAATACTGTAGTCTTGTCAACAAACTGCACAGAAAATAAAGAACACAGTTAAATAAAGGATTCCAAATGGGTTCTCTGGAGTGATGCTTAACCACTTTTGGTTTCCTTAAGAACCTTTCAGTTGAAAGGCCTTTAATGTTTGCATAAATGAGATGTGCAAGGGTGAGCAAAGAATCATTTGGGATATTTTCTTTTAAAACCGGACAGAGATGCACCTTTTGTTATTTTAAATGTGTATTTGATTTTATTTGAAAGGAAGAACAAAACGCACCCAGTCATTCTTTTGTTATCCTTTTTAGGTTATGAAATCACAGCTGTATTGTCTATATCATGTACAATCCTCTTTCTCCTGCTACCACTATGCCTTGTCGATTCATTAATTAGCTTGATTTTATGGGAAAATGTTTAATAAAAGGAGGGACTGCTGGAAACTGATGCCATTCGAACTAATTTTATTTCCATGAACACATAATACCTTCCTTTTTCCACCCTACATCATTTTATTATGCTACACTCCACTGAGCCTAGCGCATAGTCACATAGTGGAAGATATAATCAGAACAAGATATGTGTATTAATGCATCTCTGGGAATAAAAGCTTGTTACGTATGACATCTGAGCCATTGTGGACAACAATTCAGTAGATGCTTATAACAGATGAGTACTACAACTGTGAGCACCTTATTACTTACTGAGTCATGAATGGAATATTCAGAGATTTCAACAGCTGACATTAACACTCCGAATGTATTTGCTGATTTTTTTTATTTGGACCTTTCAGTCTCATGGCAGACAGATTAACTGGCACTGAGACTTACTTGGTCCTCAAATGTCACCTCAGATTCAGATCTAATCAAACTGAGATGGAAATGCCACCTTAAAAACAGCACATGTAATGATACATGGAGAATCAATTCAGATGCACAAGGCACATCTAGAATTAAGTGTAGATGCAAAAGGACGTTCAAAAGTAATTTGACAATTTACTTGTAAGCAGTTTCACAGCCAATTATCCCATTACAAATGAAGAAGAATAAAGATCTGCTGTTGTTTCTAAGTAATGAATTTGTCTATGGTAGGTATGCATAAAATAAATAATAAACAAGCAGTCCAAGAGATGTTACGGCAAATACAGGAGGCCATCTTTAAAAAAAACGAAACATCAAGTGTTTCCAAATCAGCATTTTAGTACATTCCTAAAAAGAAGGATAGCAAGCTCAGCAGGACCAAATGTACTGGAAGATCACAAAAGATAACTAATGTAGATGATCACTGAATTCTTTGCTTGATTAAAAAAAGCTCTTTCACAACATCTAATCTAGTCAAGAACACTCTTGAGGAAGTACGTGAGCACATCCATGTCAAAGTCTAGGACCAAGAGAAGCTTTTCTAGTAAATAAAGAGGCTTTACTTCAAGATGCAAACCACTGGTTGCAAACAGTCAAGAACAGAAAAGCCAAATTAGTCTGAGAAAGCCTGACCAGTTCTGGTACAAGACATTGCAGGAAAACTGTATAGAGCTGTATGTTTTGGATTTATTTAGTCAGTTGCTGAAAAAGTAATGGGCTGGTGCTTCAGCGATGTATGATGTTTTATTTATTAAGTTAAGCTTGACTAGTAGATTTTGCTGTCATCCATTTGAACTGGGATTTCCAAGTAGGAAATTTCAACTGGACTAGCCCCCACTAGTAGATTTCCAACTTGGAAAGCATCACCAACTCTGGGTATAGAACCCAAGATGACTGCACTGCAACTCAAATCCAATCAACATTTATTGGTATAGTGCTCTTCACAACTGAAGTTGTCACAGAGCAGCTTCACAGAAATAAAAAAAATAAAAAGGTTAAAACAGGCCCCTCGTGAGCAAGCCAAATGGCAACAGTGGCAAAGAAAAACTCCCTCAGCTGGAGGAAACAACCTTGGGAGGAATCAGGCTCACAAGGGGAGGATCCATCCTCCTCTGGTCAAACTACTTGTACACAGTTAGGGGACACTGGACCCGTACAGCTCTGTTCTAATACTCGGGTTTACTGAAGTAATGTTAGTTCTCTGGTAGATATAATATTAACAGTAGATTTCTACAGTTGGTGATGGTGGGTGAGCAGCTAGTCAATGGCAGGGTGGGAAACTAATTCAGGTCCAGTAGCTGGAAGGTGGAAAGCTAAGGTAAATATGTATCAGGGGAGCTTGGCGTCCTTCTCAGATGGGGCAGAAGAGCTTGAGGTTAGGACCTAATCAGTTCAGGCCGGGGGGTCATCGTTAACTCGGAAAAGATACAGAGATGAATTCAGCAGCTTCAATAGCAGTAGTTTATTAGCACTTCCATCTTTTTGTATCTCATTAATTTCTTCCTTAAGACTGAAGGTCAATTTATGCTTCATCCCACCTCACGTTCCCAGAAATATAAGTACATGAAGTGGTTATACAGACCACAATACTCTCATTAGTCCACTAGATAGAATCATATTTTATATATATCATATCTCAGCCCTCACTTTTTAAAAATCATCTGGACGAACTGGCTGTCCATCTACTTCATTATGCATTGATGCCTTCTTTCAATATGTTGTCCAAAAGCTATTCGCTCCAGCTCCAACATAGAAAACCATACAGACACCATACATTATAGCAGGCCAAGGGAGTCAAGACAGTAGCATAGAAAGTCCATTGCTGACTAATGTTTTGGTAATGTAACTGCAGACTAAGACACATCATTGCACAAGTATAAACACTCACTCCAGCATTGCATTGTTCTAGCAATTCTACAGCATATCGGCCTTAATGTCAAAATACTGGCATGCTTTTAAAACTAGTAATTATTATTTATGTCCATCCATCCATCCATCCATCCATCCATCCATCCATCTTCTTCCGCTTATCCGGGGCCGGGTCGCGGGGGCAGCAGTCTAAGCAGGGAAGCCCAGACTTCCCTCTCCCCCGACATATTATTTATGTAATGTAATAAAATTAATTATTACTTACAGTGCACATAAACAATAATATACTATTTAGACTTCTGTTATTTTACTTTAAATATAACTTTTATAAACAAGGTTTCATTTTCATCAACTCTCGAGAGATCTTGTTTCATGTCCCAGCATTGATTCTGACTCACTTCACTCATCTGATTGCTAATTTTTTGGATTTCCAAGTGAGCCATTTAGTCGACATTCGAATCATAAACAACATACAGCATAACGGTTCCAGAGCCAGTTTAGACAGGACAATTATTTGTGTGTATTTATACTGACAGTAAACTGTTGTTGGATTGTGGCTAAATATGCTGTGAGAAACCAAGCACACAGTTAAAGTCTAACACTGAGACTGATCTAGACTTATTTGAGCATTTCACCACTGGTGCATTTTGGCGTGATATTCACGCTGCTGGCCACAGGCTATCACCAAGTTTATCACAGTTGTTAGGCAATTTTGCTTCAGCTCCAGTTGCTGTGTCTTAATATGTACACTCTAAAGGAAAAGGGTTCTAAAGACAGAAGAGTGGAAAAGGGGTCCTTTGACTTGCTACAATAGTGACTTGCTACAACCTTTTTTGGTATAATGAATTGCCATTTTTAAAAAAAATAAAGAACCATCTACGAGTTGTTCTCTTGCATCTGGTGTTGTATCCATCAAGCACTAGGCATTGTGACTCATGCAGGTTCAGGGCATATCAATCTGGCAGTGCTTTTCAGTCAATTCTATAGAAGCATTGTGTGTGTAACTGAATGCTAGTGTCAGAAGTGCAAAGTAAAATAGAGCAGACTGAGGATTTGTTTGGAGCATTATGAACATGATGTATGGAATTCACTCTCTGTTTTCTGAAAATTCAGGCTTGGACACTGCCCCCTAGTGTAAACAAGACACACTAAAACTAGAACCCAGTTTTCATACCACCAAGTAAACAGCCTTCCAGGACAGCACAACTGGCCTGACTGACTGGGTGGGAAGGATTTGTTTTTGCCCTCCCTCCTCTTTAAGTGTGATACTACACCAGGGGTGATTCTAGGATCAATCCAGTGAGACCAGTGTACCCCCTTCCCCTCCAACCCCAAGAAAGTACATTTAGAGTATATTAGATTCAGACCAGACACACTAATTCTTATAATTTGATATCGGTATTATGAAGTTTACATATTATAGACACACACGCAGATACTGAGGATATGATTCAGACACACAGACTATTATACACAGGTGACAGGTGTGTTACTGTAAATAAAACTCAGAACAAAACATCTTTTCAGTAGATACGGAGGTAATTAAACTGTTGGGCCACAAACACTGTAGCAGCTGCATTCTTCATTATCTGCTCTGATATTAGGTTCAAAGTTCAAGGTTTGTTTATTTGTCATGCACATAGTTATACACAGCATAACATGCAGTGAAATGCTTGTTCCCGTTTTCACACACAGATTAATAAAAGTATAAGTTATAGTTATATAATATAAAGTAGGCAAAAGGTAAGCAAGTATAAACATATCAATGTATTTAAAAGATAAAAAAACACTGTTCTTAGGAAGAAAAATAAATATATAAATCTAAAATTACCAAAAAAATAAGTGAATATACAAGAAAATGTGAACAGCTTTACATGGAGGTAGGAGGTGCAGATGTTTGAAAATAAAGTGCAAATGTGCAATTTGGTTGCAACATAATTCTGTGCAAAGAGCAGTAAAGTGTTTGACAGATCAGAGAATTGGGTCTGGTGCAGTGTCCGGATAGCCCGGGAGAAGAAGCTCAGTATCATCCTTTCTGTGTTGGATTTCTGTGAGTGGAACTGATGGTAGCAAAGCGAAGAGCCCCATTGTTAGGCTGAGGTCCTTCACGATCCTCATGGCTTTTGACCAGCACCACTTGTTGTTTATAGTCTGCAGGTCTGGAAGTGTTGGTAGGCCTTGGTAGTGAATTTTCAAGGAATAATAGTGTTAAATGCTGAACTGTAGTCAACAAACAGCATTCTAACATAACCATTCCTACCAGTGTCCAGATGTGACAATGTGGTATGAAGCAGATGGGTAATGGCATCATCTGTCGATTATAAAGAATCAAAAGTCATGAGAAATCACTGATTCAGCTCAGACAGATCTCCTTTAGCCTGTTTAGATTATACATTACTTCAGAGTTCAGGATTTAGGACAAAATACTCTCAACTCAGGACTGTTGAGAACCGTCTCACCGAACCTGAAAAAAACATTGAATATCAATGGCAGACCGGCTGGCTACAAAAGCCTACCCCACGAAATGTCTACACCACGAAAAATACAAGAAATACAATACACTTAATAGCAATCGAATAGTGTCTTTTTGTTGAAGGGCTGGACCACCACATGCAAAGACAGAAGGGAAGAGGAAAGGTCTTGTATTCTAATTGTTAAAATATTGTTTTAAATATATAGTTTCTATGTTTTTAATATTTATTTAGGTAAAAAACAACAACAAACAACAAATTTTTACTTAATTTTTAGGGGTGTTCTCTCCCAAAAGCACCCCAGCAGCTGGAAAAGATATGGAGTCAGACTTCTTGTGTCTCAGAGGAAGCATGTGTTAGTCTTCATAGTCCTAACTGAGTAGCAGCATTTAATTTAGAGGGTCCTTCAGGCTCTGGCCTACATGGGTGTTAATCTGCACCCTCACTTGAGCTTTGAGGACATAGGATGATGTCTATAATTATGTTACACGTTTAGCAGGCATCTGAAAGCCCACATTCATGTTATCTCAGCAAACAGAGTTTATTGCTGGCCTTGCACTGTCTTAGACATATTCCAGGAAGATGTGGGACTGATGCACACGTATCATATACAACATAAATTATACAAACCATGTGGAGAGAAAGATGCCAGAAGAATGAATGAGCTTTTGGTGTGTTGGTGTCTTCGTCATTGTCGCAACAACAGATTCTCCCCCCCTGCATCCCCCAATGGGAACATGGCACTGTCATGTAGTGTCATATAATATCATATAGTGGGTAAAAATGTTGCCTAGGGTTTGAATCCTCCCTGGGGAAGCCCATCTTGGACAAGACTCACACCATGTATGTGTTAAACATGTAAGTTTTACTGGATAAGATCATCAGTTAAATCATCAGAAAAAGTCAAATTTCTTTATGATGAAGAATTCAATGAACAATACAGGAATTCCTCTTTTGGTAGAATATAAGTGAATGTTTTGAAAGCAATAATGAATTAATCAGGAACATTAATTCAGTACATTCTTTGACCTTCTTGTGTTGAACAACATATTTGAATGCTTAGAAACAAGCCTACACTCTAAGGAAATGAAGGATGGTTTTGAACAAATCTTGTCTGGGACTGGGCCTGAGACTGCACAATAAAGCACCTTTTCAGTGAAAATCCAGGTAAGATATTATAAGATAAAGTACAAGATTGTATCTTTGAGGGTACTTTTATGGAAGATGTATTTCTGAGTACAAAACATTATGTACATACCTCAGATCTTTAGAGATCTTATGCTTTCAGTTCTGTTCAGCAGCTATTTTTTCCATTAGACAGCTTGTTCACTTTTACAGCATACTGTTTTCAATGCCTCTTGGCAAATTTAAAAATAAAAAGCATAGAATAATAGATTAGAAGTATAGATAAGAATAGAAAGATAGATAGGCTAAACAATTTCAACAGAACCTATCCTTAAAAGCAAGCCTAAATACAGTATCTTATGCTAACTATTGAAGTAAAAGGAACACACTTGAATGGTCATAAACGCCTTTTTTCTTTTTGCTTTTGTCTGAAATATTATGCTGGACACTGAATATTTCTAATATAATACCATATAATACCACAAATGGTACCCCATCAAAGAATTTGCAGCAGGTGGCAACTGGGAATGACTAATTTCATGGCCTGGTGGTTAGGGAACCAGCCTTGTGACTGGAAGGTTGCCAGTTTGAATCCCTGAACTGGCAGGACATGACTGAAGTGTCCTAGAGCAAGGCACTGAATTCCTTAGCTGCTCCTGGGCACTGAGGATAGGGCTGCCCACTCCTCTGGGCATGTGCCCCCTGGTGTGTGAATTCACTAGTGTGTATCACTGTGTGTGGATGGGTTAAATGCAGAGGTCTAATTCCCATGTGTACACAACACAGTGGGCCCGATGAGTATAAAAAACAGAAAACAGTGGTTTTAGAATAAGGAATTGCTGGAAGTGCCTGGGAGATAAGAATACAAGGGTTCATGAGCGAATATAGTTTTGATGTGCTGATAGGCTTCTGAGTGTGTGTGTGTTTATGCTCTGATTACTATACGGCCGGAAGCACTGACATGATTTGTCTGAGGTTTGTGCTTGTTTGTGTCAGTGGGTAAGAACAGTCATTCAGCCTCCCTTCCTTCCTTCTCTGTATCATCTTATCTTCGTCATACAATATATCTGCCTATCAAACATCAGTCTTTCCCCTCCTCTATTTTCCCCACAGTTCACTCCTTTACTCTTTCAGCCAATTCAACTCCCACGCCTTCATCCATTGTAAAAACACAATGTTGTCTTCTTGAGTGTGTGTGTGTGTGTGTGTGTGTGTGTGTGTGTGTGTGTGTGTGTGTGTGTGTGTGTGCTTCTCAATACTGCATTTAAGGCTCTGGGAGACAATGTGGGAGTTGCTGAACAGATCAGCACATTATAGTTTAATTACTTCCTCTACCACAGCTCCCACAGCATAAACACACTTACTCTCTCTCACACACACACACACACACACACACACCCACACACAGACACACACACACGCACACCCTCTCTCTCGCTCTCTCTCTCTCTCTCTCTCTTACTGTCACTGAGTAGGAGTTCATTAGCAGCTATCAAGAGTTGTTTTTATGTGCTCTCAGAAAGCACTGAGCACACTTCTGCTAGGTGATATCAGGCAGTTCTCATCAGAAGTTCAATCTGATGTAAAACTATGGGAAATTCATACAGGTAGATTTGTGTGGAGGATTTCCAAATATGGATCAGACATTTAAGGAGATGCTTTCAATGTTATTTGATTGCAGAACCTGATGATAGAAACTAAAAGGTAGTAGCACAGTGTTTCATGTTTAATCACATTTTCAGATCTATTCAACAGCTATGTTCTCCAGCTTATTAACTCTTACAGCATACAGATTTCAATGGCTCTTGGTTAATCTAAAATATAAAACAGTGCTCAGGTATGGAAATATGTTAAATACACAAACACAAACAGAACAGTCATATATGTATATATCTTTTTTAAGGTGTAAATTTTAAAACTTTTAAAGAAGTATATTTTGCATTTCATTTGGGGTTCAGGAGTCTTAATTCAAGCTCCCAGCTTCTGGAGGAGGAGTGGAGAGACAGAATCCAAGGTGTCTGAGTCTGTGATGGTTTAGGCTGCCATATTGCTGGTGTTGGTCCACTGTGTTTTATCAAGTGTAGAGATACACAGCGTCTCCATCTGCTGTTAAGCCTTATGGAGATGCTGACTTCCTTTTCCAGCAGGACACAGCACCTGCCTGCAGAGCTGAAATGTCTTCTGAATTTTTCTAATAATTTGCGCTACTGAATTTCTAATATATGAGCAGCATTTCTGCGGACAAAAACAACTTGTGGTTAAAGTGCTTCTGAAAAACCTGCAGGAATAGTGAGATGCAATAATGTCAACATAGACCAGCATCTCAAAGGAATGATGGTGAGGAAGGGGGCATCATAATTGGTGCCCTCAACCAGAACTATATGGAGTCTTCCATTATTTGCTCTTGGCCTTACAACACTGCCCATGGCATTACATTTCTAAACACTCTTCACAACATTCTCATTTATCTGAGTAACGGAGTGGCTCAGACAATAATGAGAGAGTTTACACAAGGATGCTTCATTTCACAGGTGGTACAACAAGAACCAGCTATCTCCGCCCATGCTCTCCATTTTTCATTTCATATTTTTCATTGCTGACTGGCTGGCAAACCATTTGATTGATGATTTTTATCAGCCCACTGTCTTGGTAGCTTGTTGACACTCACTGATGTCATCAATATAAATAAGGAACTATGTTCATATTTGTTGTTACCCTCCCCCATTTTGGATCAACATTCTGAAAAAAGTGCTCCATCCTTTAATATCTAATCACAGGTAAACAGTTAAGGAAGATTAAGATGAAATGATCCAAAAGGCATAAAGTTAAAGATAAAACACACTTGTCATCACTTTAAGTAGTACCAGTATATTTTTTTAGAGAAGCCACTCAGGTGCTTGTTCAGTCTCTTGCCTTTTCAAGACTAGACTACTGCAGCTCCCTTCTAGCTGGCCTTCCTATGTGGACCATCAGACCCCTGCAATTCATCCAGAACGCAGCAGCGCGGCTTGACTTCAACGTCCCCAAATTCAGTCATGTAACTCCTCTGCTGGGTTCCCTTCATTGGTTTCCTGTAGCTGCCTGCATCAGATTCAAAACCTTGATGCTGACCTACAAAACCAAAAATGGACCAACACGTCCGTACATGATGGAAATGCTCAAAACTCGAGTTGTACCAAGAGCCCTTCAAGCTCCAAGTACAGCTTGGCTTGACACACTCTCCCTCAAATTGCAAAGAAAACATGCATCCAGATTCTTTTCTGTTCTGGCACTAAATGGAGGAATGAACTTCCCCTGGGGGTCCACACAGCTGAGTCCCTCACTGTGTTCAAACGCAGACTGAACCCAACTCTTTCAAGAGTATCTCCATAAAGATTATTATTCTGAATCTTGTTAGTCCCCAGTCTGTTTTCAACAGCATCTAGAATCTCTGGATTCTAGCCTCGTCTACTAGCTAAGGATATGGAAGTGAACCACAAAGCACTTTTGTAAGTCGCTCTGAATAAGGGCATCTGCTAAATGCCATAAAGATTTGAGTGCTGGGATATGCAGGAGCAGGGTTGATATCATAGGGTTAGGAGTTTTCAGAGCAAAATTCATGAGCAGAATTAACCATTTTAAATGCTGTCATGCATTTCTTTGAACTTAGGTGAAGGCTGCAGCTTCAGCAGTCCATGCTGACAAGAAAAGGACTGTTTTTGTACTGCATGGGGAGGAGGATTGGTTGTACTGGGAGTAGTTTTGTTTTCAATTGTGCCTTGGAGAGACAGATGTGTTTTATGTTTGGCCTAATATGGATATAATTCTTATACTCAAGCTGGATAGTAATTTTTCTAAATGTAATATGAGTGAAAAATGTCTTTATGTAACCAAAAATGGTTCTTCTATGACTTTTTATACATTTTTATTTTGCCTGTTTTATCTGTTTCAGTTATATCCATTTTAACACCTATAGCACTGTTCAAGCCATATTTTTCCAGTTGCTTAGATTTTGATTTGAGTAAGGACTGCCAGTCAGAGAAATAGAGAAATTCCTGTTTCTGTTTGTCAGTATGTAATTCTGCAAATCAGAGAATATAACACAGTAAATATCTTAAAAAAAGAAGTGGTTTATGTTTATGTTATGTTTATGTGTTCACTGTGTCTTGCTTTTTTGAGTAACTGTCTCTAAATGTTGAGGGAAGGTTTTTACTTGACTTTTTTGAGCAATGCTGTGAGCATTTGATTGCATTGAATGAACAAAGAGTGTTAATGAGGTCCGATAGTGTCCAACATCCAACGTCGAGTGTTAGTGAGGTCTGGATGTTGGATTATCGACATCCCTCCTCTTGCCCAACTCACAGCCTCGTCCCAAAGTATTGGATGGAGCACCATCCTTCCAGAAAACACAGGTTCACTGAAAAGTACTCTCAGAACTAATTTCTCCCCCAACAAACACAACGTTTTCCAGATCATGACCTAATCATTTATTAAATTGTGTTAACTTATGCACCAGTGTATATAGACCTGTCTGATTTTCTTATTGCAAAGGATTTCCCCTTTTATCTCAGAGTATCCTGTTACTGCCTAATTGTGTTTGATCCTGTTACTTGTATTTCAATTCCATCCTCTGCATTGACATCCTACCCAGTTTGTTGGTTGTTTGGTTTCTCGTTTTTAACCCTGCACATCTTTTATGTCTCTGCCTGTGAATTGTGTACTGTTCTTACCAGTTCTGTCCTTAATACTTTTTGATTACTATTAAAATTTTTAATAAAATTATTACTAATACAATTATTTTTATTGCTCCTTTCTAACTAAACCTCTTGGTTTATCTTACATCTGAGAGCATCTCATGATGTTACACATGTGAAGACTTCTAAACATAAGCATTGTTTTTATAAAGAAGAAAAGGCCAGTGATCCATGTAAGAAGTATGAGTCACTTCCTCTGTATGTTTCCAGCAAATGAAAAACAAATGTGTACTCCAGTGTACCATGACTGTCAGCCCCATCCTCCATGCAAGAAGCAGAGCTGTATAATATGAAGTTTATACCTATTCTTCTCTTCCGTAGACCTAACAGAGTTGGACACAAAGATATACAGGAGATCAAGTGTTGCACTGTAGCTTTAAAGGTGTTTTGGTCTAAGGAAGACCTGTTGTTCATTGATTCGAGATTTTCCGGCCCTTTTCTAATTTGTTTTCAGAAGCCTATGGACTATTGTGTTGTCATAGCTTGCATTTCCATCAGCAATGTAATCAGTCCAGCTATGATGCAAATATGCATCATTTTATGGGTCAAGTTCTATATAGTGTTCAGTGTTCAGTGTTCATCATCATGCAAGTGATTAACGATCAGTGTCATAACTTCCACCAACATAAGTATGATCGGACAGAGCAAACAACCATGAATGTTCTGGTTTTCAGTGGGTGGAAATTAATAACACATGAATATTATTATGCAGTCTTATCCTATTGTGTGCATGCATATATCTCCCACAGTGCTTTTTGGTTTATTTGGTTTACTCCTGCTATAGATATATAAAGCAATAAAAGCTGAAATTCTGATCTGTTTCTTTCAAATACTTCTAGTGGAGACTGTCTTAAAACATTGCAGTGAACAATGTGCAGTTAATGGAGATCAAGAATCAAGCAGTTCACGGAGATCTTAAAATTTAAGAAAAAAACATTACAAAGTCATCAAGACCAGCGTACGCAGTACTGATAATATTGGTAGACCTGCTGTTTATTAACTGCGTTTTGGTGTGTATCAGTGATCATTAGATGAAAAGGAACAGAACAGCCTGTATAATGAGCAAAGGATTTATTTATTTATTTATTGCTATAACTTTACCTTGAATAAAATGAAAATCTGTTACACACAAACATATTACGCACACAGCTCTCTAAAGCTGAATTCTGCATATTAGTGTTCCCATGGTTGTCATGGTGATCAGGAAGGTGGGTTCCCTTGGGAGAAGATAGTATGAGCTGGAATGAGGGGGCTGTCAGTCAGTAACCCCTGGCAACAGCAACTACTAACTTTAGTAACCTTGGCAACCGTGCTAACCTATGCATATAGAACATTGAACTTTAAAGGCTAAAGATGTCCAAACAGGGATGTAGCTGCTGGGGGAGGGAGCATACTTACACTGGGATCCATGGTGTGGAGGGGGCTGTAGTTTTTTTTGGGTTTTTTTTAACTATTATACTTAGTGATTTTACCTGTATAATTATTTATGTGTTATTCAAATTACTCCTCATATTAATTTAATTTCAGTTTATTTGATTACTTTTATGAGTATTGTTTTATGTTTGTATTTCAGTCATTTGTTTATGATTTTTCTTTTAATCCTATTGTCTTAAAGTTAGTTTTAAAGTCTTACTTATGTAAGTTCATACTTTAAAAAAAATTCTCACTCACTTCTCACTTCTTAATTAAAAAATTTATTTTATGATGTACTTTTAATCTCTTATATCTTGATTTTTCATTGTAATTTGTTCACTTACCTCCATTGACAAATTTGTGTCACAAATGCACCGAGGAACAGGCAAGGAGGCAGACGTACCATGCAGGGCTAGAATAACAGGCAACTAAGCACACACACGGACATCAACACTAAGGGTGGAGACAAGACCAAAACAAAACACACTCTTGTTAGAAAGCCTGTGGGGAACCAAATCAAAATGGAATTGTTTCAAAAATGACAGATGAGATTTTTTTTCCTTTCTGCAGATATAACACTTCTAAAAAAATCTCTATTTTGGTCTTAATTCAAATACTATTATTAATAGTTATGTCTGGTACATTTATAGATGATAACTAATGAGTCAGTTTGGTGTTGGATGTTTGGCAGAGATGAACATCACAGCAAAAGGGGCCAAATTGTTACGTACAGATGACAGGACTACAGAAGGCAAAGCTTGTGGGATACTCTCAGTCTGCCATAGTGAGAACCTACCAACAGTGAAAACATGTTGGCTAATAAAGATTCAATGATGTATGAGAGCTGTTAGGGATAACCCATCTGGTCAACAGAAGGGCTACTGTGATACAACTCACATTTAGTTTAATCATGGTTAGGAAGATCCACCAGGCTGCACATCCACTAATGCGTTAGAATAGAATAGAATAGAATAGAATAGAATAGAATAGAATAGAACAGAAAAGAATAGAACAGAACTTTATTGATCCCTTGGGAGGGTTCCTTCAGGGAAATTAAGGTTCCAGTAGCAGCATCAGTACAGTAAGCAGAAGATAGGCAGAAAAAAATAATTTAGTATAAGTAAGCAGCCCTATATAAATATATAGGATATATAATATACAGACTATATTACAATATACAATATAGATAATAGTGTATGAGAAAAAAAAAGAAGAGTCCAAGAAGAGTGCCATATATTAGACAGTTTTAGCTCATGTATGTTTTACCCACAGCAACATTTGTGTAACTTTATTTGGACACTTGAATACAAGAACTTGGCAGCATTATCATTAACCTTTAGAGACCCAGCTCTACAAGCTGTGTGTCTTTTGTGCGTTTTTGACATTGTCTCTTGAGATGGCATATGATGATATCTTTATGGAAGGCCTTTGGCTTCTTAAATATGTAATAACTTGATGTGTCCATACTATCAGAAGTTCAATATCTTGATGGCAGTGACCAAGTTGTTATCAAAAATTGCCAAACACCTGTTTTTTTTACTTATTTTTGAATGTGGAGACTTGAAACTGAAAAAGAATTTTAGATTTCTGAACAAAAAAAATTGCAGATGGGTGTCTATAAGGTATTTTATAATACAGCTTATTACTGTGACAAAATATATGAACAAATTTAGGCTGTCTTAATTTTTTTGGTGGATTTGACATAATAATAATAATAATAATAATAATAATAATAATAATAATAATAATAATAATAATAATATGTTTATCATTGACAATTTTGCCATTATAACTGGAAATGAAAGGGTGGTATCTGACTGTCAGTAAGTGCTGTATAATTCTATTAGTGTGCAAGTGTTTATGTTTTTTGCGAGAATTAGAGCATCTCAAGTTCTCTGTGTGTGTGTGTGTGTGTTTGTGTGTGTGTGTGTGTGTGTGTGTATGTGTGTGTATTTTCATTCTATAAATATTCTCTGCCAGTGAGTCATCCCCTGCTGTACCAATCGCTCTTTTCTACCGTGTCCATTCTAGCTCTCATTACTGGTAACATAGCCTGGAACACACACACACACACACACACACACACACACACACACACACACACACACACACACACACACACACACACACTTGCTTCAAATGGCTAAACATGCTTTATTTACCAAACCATATGGTGAGCAAAGCATTTTGTTTGAAGTCTTGACCTCTGGGGTTTGTTCTTTAGATGGGAGGGATTTACAGAGATTCCCTCTCACAGTAATTCTTTGGTGAAGTGAGGCTCTGAAGATGAAGAAATGCCTCTAGGGCTTGTTAACATAAAAAGAAATGCTATATCAGATGTCAGACATGATTAAATGGATTTGGAGAGTTATTTAAAAAATGTATTGTTGCACATGCTGCATAATTAATGGAAAATGGACATTTCTTATCCTAAACAGCAAAATGAATGTTATTCAAGACGTACAACCAGTCATGATTCAACAACCAACCATTTCTAAACAAAACAGTTTATTAAAATGTGTGAGTGTGTGCAAACATTGTCACTCTAACATCTGGTAAAATAATGTAAACTCACTTAAATTCAGTTCTATGTTGTTTGAAACCAATGGATATTTTAATGATACTATGTGTCGAACATATCAGATTAAAGACAGTTCGAGAAAGTAACTGTTTCGGTGTTATTTAGGGGAGTCATTGATTTGACTGGGAAGCTTAGTTGTAGCACTGCAATAAAACTAACCCTGTCATGTGGAGGCTGTACTTCATAAATCATATGTTGATCAAAATGTATTATATGTTACTATGCACATCTAGACATTATTTCCTAAATCATTATATTCAGACATCCTGAACCACTAGTCAGAGATTTTCCTGAACTGATAATTTGGTCTCTTCAATTCAGATTCATATCATGAAAAGAAACTTTAATCAACCAATAATCAACTCAATTCTCTAAAACAGATAAGAGGTGCATATATAGACAGAGCACACAGTGTTACGGTTTCTGACAGGATTGCACTGACATGGTATATATTACAGTACTTTGTACTCTTAATATTAATGAATTCAACACATAACCTGCAGCCGTGCTCATTTCCAATCATCAAAACCTTCACCAGCCATCAGAAACGAATCAGAAAACACTGAGCTTCATATGAAGACTATGTCAAAGCCACTGAGAAACCTTTAATGGTGGATCTAAACAGTGCAGTAACTTGGTGTGGGACATTTTCACAACATAATTAAGAATTATGTCGATATGGTTTGTAAACCAATGATACAAAGACTTGTTCTGATGACACTGACATGTTCAATGACACCATTGTTTACTTTTGGGACAAGAGCTAAGGATAATGAGCAGGTCACAGGCTTTTATTGGCAATCCATTGTGTGATGCTGTTTGTATGAATTGTTTAGAGAAATACACTCACTACCGTACAAATGTTTATTACAATTCACATTTTGTACCAAAGCAACTGAGAAAACTGCAATATTGTGCTGTTGAAATTGATCAATCTTGTGCATTTTCAATCATTGTCCTTAAAACTATCATCGGTCATGTGATCCATGATTGAGGACTTTGTTTAGTCTGTTGAAAAATGCCTATTGTCCAAGGTGTGGTGTTGTTTGAATGTATTGTTTTGAGAAATAGGTAAATAAAATGCAAAAACAAATATCTTTCTTTACACACTGACCGCACCCCTGGTGCTCCAGAAAGGACCTGAGAGCCGTTCTATCATCAGCAAGGCTGGTGGCCCAAAGGAAGCCCAAGAACTGCAATCACGACAGTGCCGCCTGGCGCCCCATATAAGATTCGAAAGCTACTCTTATTAGTAGTACCAAAGACAACCCAAAGAGCACAGCACTGCCTGATGACCCAGAGTGGACCTGAGACCTGCTTGTATGGACAGCAATACCTAGACCTGAGCTGCCCTCTGGCCAACCCTGCCTGGTGTGGTTAGTGTGGCACAACAGCCACCAGTGGGCCACCACACCATGTGGGGGCCTGGGGTTCGATTCCCAGACTGGGCAACTATGCTGTGTTACACCAATAAGAGTTGTTGGGTAAGACTTGGGCAACACTCTTCTGGCCCACCTCTGTAATGTGAATAACCTTGTAAGTTGCTCTGGAAAAGTGTGTTGGCTGAATGCCATAGTGACCCAGAGAGGATCTGAGAGCTGCCCTCTGCAATAGCGCCACTTGGTGCTCAAAAAATGACCCAAGAGCTGTCCACTGTTCTTTCCACACATTTAGTGTTTGTGTGTGTGTGTGTCACTCCATAGCTTCCCAACCAAGGTGACTTCTCCCCCCTGGGCTGACGCCACACCAGCAGATTTGTGTTTAAAGCACATTTTTTATATTTCTGCTCATTAGAAGATATTTGCTTCAAGCAGTTCATTAAACACTAGATGTGATTGTTGCTAGCTTGACTTTTTTAGGATAATTGAACACACACACACCACACACACACATCACACACACACACACACACACACACACACACACACACACCACACACACACACACACACAATCTTCCACCTACATGTTGTCATGGAAACACTCATTAAAAGAGATTTTAGATGGATGTATGAGATGTTTGTATGTGTTTTATCATTTAAAATGTACATAAATATACTGTTACTGTATTAGTTACACATACTGATGTAGACAGACCCACAGATACATGAATAAGTGGAAAGAGATAGATGGAAAGAATGGATGGATGGATAAATGGAAAGATATAAGGAAAGATATAAAAATAGGTACATTGGTGTATGGATGGATTGATAGATAGGTTGTTTGATTACATTTTTTGATGAGATGGAGAAGATCTGAGTGAGTGAAAGAGAGAGTGGTGATGGTTGGGGGGGGGGGGGGGGGGAGATAGGTCAGCATGACTCATGCTGGCTGAACTCTGGTCCCAGTAGAGGAAATGAATGACACACATCCTCCTCCCTCTCTGAGCATGCCTCTGAGTTTATGTGTTTGTGTGTGTGTGTGTGTGTGTGTGTTACCACATTCTGAGTTGAGTAAGGGCATGTGAATATCTAACATCAAAACACTTCCGGCGTGTGTATTATACATGAGCTGTGATAAAATGAATAATTGAAATGTGATGTTTTGAACACAGAATTTAATATGGATCAGGAATTTTGTACTAGTGTTTTTTTGCTGCAAGGATAATGAAATTGTGTGTGTGTGTGTGTGTGTGTGTATGTGTGTGTGTGTTTGTATGTGTGTAAAACGGAAATGTGGCAGGGTTACAAAGAGAGGGAAAGAAAGATTGTGTGAGTAAAGCATCTCCGTGGAACAACAACTTTCTAGTGTTCCCTTTAGTCAGGAAGGTTCTAATGAAGTCTCTTCTTGGCCACCAAGTTCAGTAAGCTTCATTAAGACCTGCTTGGCAAAGGCAGCAAGCAATTAACACTCGAACTGAAAGGGCAGGGATGTCACTGGTTAATGCATCACAAAGAGTGAAGAACTTTTGGAAGCCGTCCATTCAGACTCCCAAGAACTTTCCATTGCACTCTCGACTTGAGAAATGGAAAAAGGGGAGGGAGAGAGGGAGTGAAGTGCATGATGAACATGTACTGTGATGTCTGTTGTAATTTAGGATTAACTGTGATTAAAATGCCACAGACATTTTCATATAACTGATATATAGTACATAATGGAGGTGCCAAAAAATGGTTCTTCAAAATAAAAACAGAGGAACCAATTTTGGTGCAAAAATAACTGTTCAATTGATGGTTCTTCGAACACTAAATAGTATGACTGAAACCACACAGCTGAAAGTCTCTTTAGATAATGTTTGTTTCAGGATTTCTACTTGTTATTTAAGCAGTTGTATAAAGATGTTCTTCAAGGGTTCTGTGGATTTAAAAATGGATTTATATAACATAACTGCAGGAACATTTAATGCTTAAATGGTTCTTTTTCTGGTAATAATGTGATTCTGATTGCAGATGGTTCTTCATAGAACACTTTAAAACGATGGTTTTGAGCACTGTTACAGGAAAATCACTTTCCTTGAAGTGTAAGTGGAGAACGAATCTGACATGCTGAGAAAAGCAGATCCTTAAAAAAGATCTGGGCTCATATTTCTCCCATTAGTCCAGACAGTCTTATTCAATCTGTAAACTCACCCCAGATCAACATTCTTACTCTGAACAGGTGTGAAAAACATGATCCCTTGGCCTGTACTGATGGAGCTTCTCAGTGTCAGTGTGCAAACACCCCTTGCATACAGTGGATTTCACTATTTGATGTAAGATTTGATGTTCAATGTGCTTCAAGGAGCCAATCTTGGAGGCTCATTGAAGCTTCTTAAGAGGTTCCTCCAACACTTCAAGCTCAAGAACCTCCAAAGGATCCTGAAGGATCTTATGCATTGAGGAGTGAAGGTGTCAGTCAGACCACAGTGAAGGAGTTCACACCTCTTTTTACAGTGTAGAGGAGAGGAGCTGGTGCGCCACCTGCCGTCCAAACAGAAGTGCGTCAAAACTGAGCTCAAATATTTTTATTTATATATTTCTCTCTTTTTTTTTTTAAGAAAATGAACGAAAGACAAAGTGCATTTAAATAAGAGCAGTCAGTGTAAACCGGTGTGAACACAGGACTTTGGGATTTCAAGGTCGTTCCAGGTCGGCGAAGCCGCTCAGCTGCCTGTTTGTCCCCAAACGGGACCCGAAACCAGGCGTCGCCTTCAGCAGCTCCCGGGCTCCGCGCGCAGGTTCTCCTCCTCCTCGATGGCGACGCGCGCATCGGCGGAGGAGCTCAGGGAGCTCAGGCTGCTCTGCTCCGCCGAGCAGAGCGCGCGCGCGGACAGGAAGCGCGGCTTGTGGCGCGCGCACCACTCCCGCTGCTCCTCCTCGTGCAGCAGCCGCCGGAACGCGTCGCTGCGCTGCTCCTCGCGCCGCTTGCAGCGCAGGTAGCCGAACAGGATGCCGGCGAGGAAGACTCCGTAAAACGACATGACGATGAGGATGTACAGATATGCGTTACCATCGTTACCGGCCGCCGGAGGAGAGCTCGCGCTCTTATGGAGGGAGAGCGCGAGCGGTGCCGTCGCGTTTACCGCGCTCTCCATGAGTTTATCTGAGAGAGAGAGAGAGAGAGAGAGAGAGAGAGAGAGAGAGAGAATATGAGAGAGAAAGAGAAAATAGGAGAGAGAATAGAGAGAGAGAAAGATAAAAAGCGAAGCTAGAGAGAAAATACAGTGAGAATAGAAAGAGACAAGAGAGATAAAAAAGAGACAAAAGAGGTAAACACACAGACAGAAACAAACAGACGAAAAACAAACAAATAGACAAAAATTGTCCTGTTAAAAGGACAAGATCCTTCAGGAACCTTTGTAGGTTCTTCAGTTTAAAACTGGAGGAACCTCTTTAAAAGCTTCAAGAACCTTTATAAGTTCTTCAGTTTAAAACTGTGGAGGATCCTCTTAAGAAGCTTCAGGAACCTTTGGCGGTTCTTCAGCTTAAAACTGTGGAGGAACCTCTTAAGAAGCTTCAGGAACCTTTGGAGGTTCTTCATCTTAAAACTGTGGAGGAACCTCTTAAGAAGCTTCAGGAACCTTTTGTTGAATGTTCCTTGCAGCACCATAAGAGCTTCCTCCACAGTTTCAAACTGAAGAACCTCCGGACGTTTAGTTCTGTTGACCTTAAAACAAACAAAAAGCTCCTCAAAGCAACTTCTGTTCAAGTTTTTAAAGCAGAAGATTGTCATTCTCTTAAAAGTCACACATCTTCACAATAAGACTTTTACTGGAACACCATTTCTTTCAGCCTTAAAAAAGAAATACAAGAAACTTTTTTTTCCAACCATAAAATCTGCTTAGAGTGAAACAGAAGATTTTAGATCAGATTAAGAAGAGCCAGATTTCACAACTCAAACCTCAAACTCTAAAGTTCAACTGTTCAAAGTCTTCTCACTCACCGGCACTTTTCAACCACTGCGGTCTCAGTGTTTTGATCACGTTGTTGCTTCGTTGTTTTTTCTTGCGCCTCTGGACTCTAAGGAAAGCCTGAATGGTAATGGGCTTATATAGTGACCCTACAGTGTCATAGACCACGTGAGGACAGCTGTTGGAGAAGTGATGCTGTGGCCGAGAGCCAGGCTTAACCAGACTGAAGTTCTCAGATCCCATCAGACAGAACAAGACAGACTTTACCCAAACATGCACTTTGTGATAATTCATGACGACTAAGTGCAGTAAGAGAGAAAGGAGAGAGAGAAGGGGGTAGATGGAAACAGAGAAAGGGACAAAACAAGAGAGAGAAAGAGAGAGAGAGAGAGTTAGTTAGTAATATAGTTGCATATTAAACAGGTCATTAGGTTCTATCAACGTCTGAATCATTGATGACCACTATTCATTTGATGAAACACGCAGCTGCTTGTTCCAAACAAATGAATATCAATGGTAAACCCCTTCCAGCCCTAATGATTTCTACTGACTGGAAATACGTCTGTGATATTTCTTTCTTTTTTTTTTAAATAAATGCTTATTATTTAATCTGTGCCAGTACTAGTACTAGAAGTACTTGTGCAATTGCAACTGCAACAGATTTTACTTTGAAGCAGCATCATTGGGATGAGAGACGGATATTTTTTTTATTCTTTGGCTCCCCTTACATTTGTAGAGTGTAATTCACCACCCCAGCTGTATACATGCATTTGTTGACAAGCTGAGAGATACAAAGTTGACAGTTCTTGAGTGATATTTCACAATTTGTGTCTGTTATAATAGTCTGTTTAATAGTGCACTTAGCAGCATTCCAGGTCCAGGGATGCAATAACAGAGAAACTCAGTATAGTTTTTTCATGATCAGGTTCTGGTCAGAAATTCTAGATGACAACTTTTTCAAACAGGTTTTTGTTTTGTCTGTGATATCTAGGAAAATATAACTGACCTAGCTAACCCATTTGCTGAATACTTCATGAGCAGTCAGTTTCAGTAGCGATAACATTTGAAAGAGAGAGAAATTACTTATTAACAATCCAAAAGATGGGATCACACTGGACATATAAGGTGGCAGGATGCACAAGTAGAAATAATGCCATCATACAAGATTATAAGAAGGCAGCATATAAATATAAGCATAATGAGTGAAGATGGTTTAAGCAGGTGTTCTTTTTGACACTGGTAACAGTTATATTCTGGCAGAACTCTTGAGCATCAAGAAGAAAGGACTTTGAAAGAAGGTCTAAACCTGCAACAAAGCCTGCTTAGCTGCCCAGTTTTAATAGGAACAGTGTCTAAAGTGATATCTGCATTTAGATCTATGAGAAAACATCAGTAAACACGGTGCTGTAATATTTCCTTAATTGGTGTTTTGGTGATGGTGGTGGTGGAGATGATTACAGTTCAGACTTTCCCATAGCTTGTGAAGGCCACAGCACATGTTAACTGCTACACATTGAGCTAGACTAGAGGGCAGGTCCATCATAATTCATTAATTATATTAATTAGACTGAGAGTTGTTTTCCTCAGGGCACTGAGGTCTTGTCCACACCAACGTATTTTATTACAGCCCTAACGTATCCAGCATCACAATGATCTGTCTTGGAGTTATGTATGATTGTTGGGTGTGGCTTGACTGAGCAGACATTTGAAGCTCTTTGCACGTAACAGAATGCTAGCTGTGCCCTTGTATCCGAGGGTTTAAGTTAGTGATGTCTGGGAGTGTCAAGGATAGCATAACACTATGACTCTGAGGGAATACGCTTCATGATGACAGCATGAACAGTTCCCAAAGATATCATGGGTCAGTGAATCATAGAATTGCTCATTAGGTGTACATAGCTAGGTTCAAGTTATCTTGATATCTGTAAGAATTTAACTGAATTAATATTGGAGAGAGTCCCACGTCACAGTCTGTCCATGCTGTCCTTACAGAGGTGGGATACTTTTCAATGATACTATTTTTACTTGGTTGTGAATCCAGTGAACCCAGTACAGCTGTCTTTACAAGATTTGAACAAATGTGAATCCGCGGCTTGTAGGACAACCTCCCCTAACTGTGTATAAGTAGTTTGACCAGAGGAGGGTCCTCCCCTGAGCCTGGTTCCTCCCAAGGTTTCTTCTTCCAGCTCTGAGGGAGTTTTTCCTTGCCACTCTCACCCTTTGGCTTGCTCACTAGGGGATCTGTTCTTATCCTTTGTTCCTGTTTTAACCTTTTTATTTCTTGATTTCTGTGAACCTGCTCCAGTTGTGAAGAGTGCTATACAAATAAATGTTGATTTGATTTGACTTGATTTAGGACCCATAGTACTCTGACAGCTCTGCCTGTGGGGACTGCAACTGGAGTATTGTGAGGCCTACTTTCATAGCACTTAAGTTGACAAAGATTGAGTATGCTGTAGGGTTGGGTACCAAAATCGAACCTTTAAGGGTACCAACCAAATTACATCAAATCAGTCAGTGCCTAATTTCGATACAAGCGTAACACAGAATGGGCTGTGCTGAAAGACGAAAGCAGTCTCAAGTGCGGTTACATTTTTCAAAATGTGATGCAGACATGCTGATGTAGCACAAAGGTGAACCGGGGATTAATGGCAACATCTAATCATAACAATGTGCGATACAGTTGTTGTTTATTCAAGCAATACATGAACATTTCAATCATATCAAACTCAAAGTTACTGTGTAAACCTTACCATGCCCTTGGAGAAGCAGAGTAAAGATTTTTAACACAACCAACAATAAAAGAACATCACTGTAGTCCAGTAAAGTGAGGATCAGTACACAGCCGACCTAGTAAAGACCACTGTCAGTACTAAATGTAATTGCACTTTGATTATAGGAGCATGGTAGTACCTCCAGCATGGCCAGACAACTGAAGTGACATCACCCTGGGGTGTAAAATGTACTTTGGTCCATTGTTGTACTTTAATCTTACTCTCATTTCATGACATTTTGTGACATTCAGTAAAAACACTCTCCATTCACCATCAGGAGTGCCCTCCGCAGCTGTGTAATACTTTAGTGAGCAGGAACCAGTTTGAGAAGGACATCTAACACTGTAGACTAAAGTGATCTCCCTCATTATACATATCTGATTTCTTAAGGCCTTCATTAGATGAAACCAGAGAGTTAGGAAATACACTAATCACTGCAGAGCCCAGAAGGTACCCAGTTTGATGCACCTGATGTAAATGAATAGCATTGTATAGTTTAATCCAAAGGTAATCATTTATTTCGATCTAATAGAATCCATTTTGAGACAAATTACAAATAAATAGAATATGGACACATGAGTGATTATAAAGCAACAGAGAAAAGGAGTGTAGAAATAAATGGAGAGATAATAAACAAACGCCTGTACTTAGCATCATTGACAAACCTACAAACAAACCTAGGACTATGGTTACAAATGATCTTCTTTCGACTGCTCCCTTTAGGGGTCGCCACAGCGGCTCATCTGCCTCCATCTTGCCCTATCCAGCCTCCTCTACTGTTACACCAACCATCTCCATGTCCACCTTCACAACATCCATAAACCTTCTCTGAGGTCTTCCTCTTCTCATTCTGCCCAGCAGCTCCATCTCCAACATTCTTTGTCCAATATGGTTACAAATGATGTTTTTGTGGAAAAAAAACTTTATCTACCGAGTACTAACCTGATATTTATACATTTGGTAAAATAATCTCATAAAATCTCTGGAAGTGCTTCAGTGCACTGATTAGTGCATCATTAAAAAAGTTTAAAAGTGCATTAAAACACGTTTACTTTGTCCAGGGACACACAAAACACTCTGTAGAACAGGTTTGCAAATCTGTCTCCCTGAGAAATTTCCTGATGAGTATACTAACTGCATGGCAACATGATGATTAGAATTACCTGGAAATGCATCAACCAGAAAAATGTGGAAAATGTCTGTTTAACAGTTCAAGAGAAAGATATACTCTTGGTATGAATCTTAAACATGGGGGAAATCATTAAGGTTTGTCAGACAATAAGGTATAAAATAAACCAATCACTGTCATTCTCATTTTTTGAGAGTAATTGTAGGGTGCTTTCAATGATTTTGTTTTCTGCAGGGAAATATTCGATGCACTTTGCAGACTTACTTTCTTATAGCAAGTTTACACCAATTAGCGATAACATTAACACCTCAGAAAATAAAGTGAATAATACAGATTATCTGGTTAAAATGGCACATATGATGGGGTGGATTATACATATTATATAGCAAGCGCTTGAGTTTTTTTAAACTGATGAGTTGAACACAGATATTGTGTTGGGAAAGCTTGGGCCCTGCCATTCATGTGAATGTGAATTCAACACAATACACCAAAATGTGCATACCAAGTACACACCGAAGGGCATATGAGAATAGAGTTGAAAACTTCGATATGTTTCAAATTTTCCATTCATGAAATTTTAACCCCTTAAAATGACTGATATAAACTCTAAAATATTTTTTCTGCTATTTTTTTATTTGTTTATTTGGTTGGTATTGGTTGGTGTTTATATCAAAATTCCACTTATGGCATTCTTTCAGAGCCCACTGTAAATTCGTCACAATGATATAAATGTGTATACGGTGTGTTTGGTAAAGGCTGACATTTATCACTTGTGTTTTGTTCATGAATTAGCCACTGTTACTGAGTAGTCTTGGACAGTGTATATTCTGACTGTACTATATGTAGCATTTTGCAGAGAAAAACAAAAAAACAGAATGCTGTACAAATAGTAACAAGGTTGCAGGAGGTTCTTGTTATAATTTATTATTATACTCGTAGTTCCAAGTTGATTTGTGTCAGTCAGGTATGTTGCAATATTGTGTTAATTAGAGTGTCTTGAACACAGAAATCAGGCATCTCTGGCTGTAATTGGGATGCTCTAATGGTAAAAGGTTCCATTTGTGGTTATACAGGCACATCCAGTTTGGCCAGATTTAGCTCAGGTTTGATCTGAGTTCACTTGCCACCATACATCCTCTCAATGTCATTCTGGTAGTGTGTTTTGAGCTCTTTGCGCTTGAGTTTGAAAGCATCAGTTACAAGGCCCGTCTCTGGAGTCCAAGGCTCTGCACTCAAACGGATTTTCCGTGGGATCTCAAACCTCTCCAGCTGAGCTGTTTAAAGACAACAGGAAATGCACTGTTATAGAGATACTAGAAATGAGTTCTAAAATTTATTAAGAACTAACACTATATGAAACCTTTCGTAACTTTCAGACAAAGTTGCATCGGGTAAGCCAAAGAAATGCATTAGAAAGGCTGGGAAATGATCCAAAATGTATTGCAATAAGATAAATTCCACTGAATGTTCAAGTGTTTCCCGCTCCTGTAAATTGTTTTTGTATGACTGTGACAACTGACTAACCCTGCACAAGAATAAAGGAGATTATGGCTCACCAGCCAGTGCTGTATCAGTGATGACTTTAAGCACCTCTTCCTCTATTACAGGGTTATTGCAGATCTCTAGCCATGAGCCACTGATGCCTTGCTTCTCTGCAAGTGCTAACAGCTGTTTCTGATTGGGCACCACAAAGCCAATCACATACGACTCATCACTGTGGAAACAAGTGCAAGACAAAGGTGTTAACTTCAGAAAAAGTGTGCACCAAGTTCTTGCTTATTTTCTATTATCTTTTCACTCATTCTGCATCAGGAAAAGAACAGTTCAAAGAAATCACTGGAAATTCAACATTGACATGACATCCATGTTCATGATGAGAAAATGAGAGCAGTAAACTTCCAACCACAACCATAATTTTGTGTTGGTGAGGAAATAATGGCACAATATAATATCTCTAACAAGATCAAAACAAGAAGTAGGTGGTGGTGTCATAAGACAGAATTCTACATAGAACACCGTCATGTGCGAGCAAAAACAAACAAATGATGAGGGTGCGGAGGCAAATGCAGGGGTTGATGATTTAATGAAAAAGAAAAAACAAAGCTGGGACATTAAAAAAACAAAACTGGGGAAATCAAACTAACACTAAATACACTAAAATAAAACCTAGACAAACCAGACTTACAAACAGGAACCAGACTTACAAACAGGATCTAAAAAAACAAAGACTACAAACAAACCAACCACCCAAAGCAAACTACACTTACATACAGAGTGGGGGAACCAAAGTACAAACAAACAAACAAACGCTAACTCTGCTAACATGCAGGGTAGGTAACAAAAGGACTGACAAAGACAGACTGAGACAAAGGGTCTTAGGTACAACATGGCATTGATCACACCTGGGACATGATAACGAGGGGGCAGGGTTACAAATCAGACACAGATGGGAATGGGTGGAGCAAGGGAGGAGACAAGACCAAAACAAACAACTAGACAACTAGACCACAACAGGAAGACAGAGGTGAACAGGACTGACAAAGGGCAGACATGAAACATATCAAATTCAGAAAACTGAAAAAATCAAAGCCTTTTTTTGTTGAAGTGACACTTAGTAATTGCCTGAATACCAATTATAATAGTAAACAACAATAATCAATTGTTTTCCATGGAACATGTTACAAGTGATTATTGATAGACAATGATATCATATTGATAGATAATTATACTAATATTGAACAGCTGATGTACATGTAAATGTAGTCATTGGTATAAAGAACATCAGTATGTGTTTCTTTGCATGTATTAGTGAACATTGTTCTTTCAGTCATACTTCAGGAGCAGTACTTCTATGGCACTCATGTGGTGTGGATGTGATACCTGTTGGCATAGGCACAGATGTTATCAATAAGTGGGCTGTTTTTCAGCACGGCCTCCACTTTTCCCAGAGACACATACTCCCCTGCCTGCAGCTTCACCAGGTCCTTTTTACGGTCTGCAAATATGAGCATGAATAAATGTGTATACATTATGAATATCTTTTAAACATGTTTAAACCCATTTCAACTTCAGTTAGCTCACCCCAACCTATTACTAATTAAAATCAGGTGCACCATAATCATCTCATGCTCTCTGAGGCCTTCACAAAGGCTGTGTACGTTGAAGAGTCTGGATGTAATATATGAAATTGTTTAGGACTTTTTAGCTTGAGACAATTGAGACAATTAGCTTGGTTTGCTCTTGATTGTTGAAGTGCTTGATTTTTTTGTTTGTTCTGTAGAACAGAACAGTTCTAAATCAGCCTGTGTTCTGTGTTGATGAAAACAACTGAAGGTGAAGCAACTGCCAACATGGCCAGGTCAGACTAGCCGAAAGACCACAAGGTGCATATCTCTAATATTCTGAAAATGTCAGCATGGCATCTACAGTGAGCTCTTGTCTTTAGATGATGTCAAAGTACAGCACTGACCATCAGAAAGAGACCAAACACTTTTGATTTTAATGAAGGTGTGTCTAGAACTAGATTAGATTAATTTTGTTAGGGAACACATACACAAAGACCAGGACTTGAGGAACAATAATTTTTTACCATCATAATTTTTTCACATGACTGTAATATCTCTATTATTATTTTCTCAGCACTGGCTTTCGCTAACCTTCCCCGTTATCTTTAACGTATTACTTATTTTAACTAAACCTCACTCTAGATTTATCATACTTCATTACACTTGAGGACATTTTGTTCCTCAACACGCACGCACACACACACACACACGCACACACACACACACACACACACACACACACACACACGCACACACACACACACACACACACACACACACACACACACACGTTATCTCTCATGTCAGTATGTCTGACAGAGACCAGAATTGATTCAGACCCAGGGTTTAACCAGCAATGAGTTCCTTTAACACTGCAGACAGCCTGTTCATACTGATAAAGAAACAAAAACAACCACAAATTCAAAGTACAAAGCATAAAAATGTACAATCCCAAATTACTGATCACTGGTGAAGCTCTTTTGAAGGAACACTTTATGGGAGATACGCTGAGGCATAACATAATCCAGCTGTGACAGACTTGGAAAAATTGTACCCCTTGTTCCTTTTTTGGCAGCCTTTAATTTTTCACATCTTCTCTCTCTCTCTCTCTCTCTCTCTCTCTCTCTCTCTCTCTCTCTCTCTTTCTCTCACACACACACACACACACACACATACACACACACACATACTTTCTCTTTTGTGGCAAAAAAATTACAAATCCAACAGAGAACTCTGTCCTAGGTAATGACACTGTAAAATGTGGAAGATTCTTGAGGAACCTTTGGAGGTTCTTCAGTTTGAAACCGTGTAGGAACCTCTTAAGGTGCTTCAATGAACCTTCAAGAACATCCAAGAATCTTGTCTATATATTGAAGGTTCCTCTAAGCCCTTTAAGCAGTTCCACAATTTCAAAATGAAAGAACTGCCAAACATTCTTCAAGGATCTTGTACAATCTTGTACTTTTAACAGTGAAACATCTTTGTTTGTATTTGTATTCATTACATTTACAGTGAAATATTTTAAGCATTTATTATTTTACTTTTGATGAAAATGGCTTATAGTTCCTGAAAATCATTAAAAATCTTCAATTATTAGAATATGGCAAAAGATCAAAAAGAAAAGAATGTACAATACAGAAATGTCTTCTGACAAGTATGTTCATTTATACACTCAATGCTTGGTTTTGACTCCATGAATTGATAACCATGTATTACTGTGTTAATGCTCTGTTGCTCATGTACCTTTTCCACCATTTCTTGTCAACTTTCCATTAATATGCTTTATGTTTTCTGTGGCACTGTGTGCTGAACAGGACATGGTATCTATACATACCGTTTGAAAAGTAATTTACTCAAAATATTTGAACAATCTGAGATTCTGGATTTCGATTTTGTTAGGAGCTATAAGCCATACTGATCAAAAGTTAAAAAAAGGCTAGAAATAAAAAGAATTATGATAATGCGCCAAGAAGGTTGCAAGAAGTTGTTATAATCAATGAAAGCTGGTTCTATAAATGCTGAGCTAGCCAAGGAAGTGTCGCAGTCTGCTGGAAACCTTCCTGAGCAACCCTTGCTGTGTATGGTTGAGCAATATTCTGCAGAAGAACGTCAGTTGGAAGCCCTGCCATGAAAGGCAACACGTCACATCAGGATGTCCTGCACACATCACTGAGCTGTTGCTGCCCCGTGTCACTGAAAGAGGTGACTGACTTTCATATATGGTCATCTCACTAGCAATTGGGGTTTGGATGTCACTTTGACCTCTGCCACCTACATAAACATCGCTACATCCCTTCAATGCCTTGGTAGATTGTAGCTGTTTTGTCAGGTGGTCATAATGATGCAGCTCATCTGTGTATTTATTTATTGTAAGTATCTAAATGTGAAGCACTTAAATTCAGGCAGTCAAGCATTCAGTCGGATGAGTAAAAATAGAGTTCTGTGGTGCTCACCAATGATCTTGAGGCAGCCATCTGCTTGAAATTCACCAATGTCTCCAGTGTGGAACCATCGCTGGCCTTTCCTGTCCACAAAGAAGTCCTCTCGATTCATTGCTTCATTTTTATAGTAACCCATAGATATATTTGGCCCACCAATCAAAATCTCCCCTCGTGGACAGGGCTTGTCTGTGTTCCGGTAGCCACCTGAACAGAGGAGAGGGGCTAGTGATGAGAAAACTGGCATTGTGGAGAGAGCATCATGTTTAGGGGCTACTTTGCTGCCACAGGACCTGAATTCCTTTTCATCATCAAGGTAACAATGAATTCAAAGGTGCAACAGTGCATGATATAAAGAGATGCTGGGTGAGGGAACAAGACACTGACAGGAAGCAAAACTGTACAATCATTAAAAAGGAAGGGATTTTTTATTCTGGAATGGACGAGTAAGAGTCCTGATCTTTACTCTGATGAGATTTTATGAAATGACCTTAAGAGAGCTGATGAACCTTTACAGGGAAGATCAGCACTGTGCAAATCTTATTTGCAGCTACAGGAAATATTGTTAGAAGTGTTTGCTGCTAAAGCGGGATTCTAACAGTAGATGGCTAAATAGAAGAGAGTGGAAAAATACTTTTATAACAGATGAATGGAGAACAAAAACAGACTATGTATGTGATGCCTAGTCATACAAAATGAGATAACAGTGTTTCAGAAGAGATCAGTTGCAGATGTTCAGACTGCTTTTCCTTACAAGGTCAGAATGACCGCCAGATTTATCATTTTTTTCACTCCAGCTCTCTTCTTCTCTCTCTTTTCACTAGTTACTCTGCACTATTGCTCACTCTCTGAAGCAAACTAATGGACATAACACATGATGAATGAGTAAACTTCATGACAGTGTTTTGGTAAGAGTGGATGGATGTGTGCATATAGTATGTGCGAGAGAGAGAGAGAGAGAGAGAGGACGAGAGTCTTACCCTCAACCCAGTCTTTCAGCTGGATCTCACAACAGACCAGTGGTGCTCCAACTCTTCCTGTACTGTAGTCCCAAACTGCAACACATAACGGCTTCAGAGGGTGAAGAATAAGCTAATTACTTAAACAGGTGCTGGTCAAAAAATTTGAATATCATAAAAAAGTTAATTTATTTCAGTAATTCCATTCAAAAAGTGAAACTTATATTATATTCATTCATTACACACAGACTGATATATTTCAAATGTTAATTTCTTTTAATTTTGATTATTATAACTGATAACTAATGAAAATCCCAAATTCACTTTCTCAGAAAATTAGAATATTACATAAGACCAATACGAAAAATGATTTTTAGAAAACTGAAAAGTATGAACATGAAAAGTATGAGCATGTACACACTCAATATTTAGTTGGGGCTCCTTTGGCCTGGATTACTGCACCAATGCGGCGTGGCATGGAGTCGATCGGTCTGTGGCACTACTCAGGTGTTATGAGAGCTCAGGTTGCTCTGACAGTGGCCTTCAGCTCTTCTCAATTGTTGGGTCTGGAGTATCGCATCTTCCTCTTCACAATACCCCATATATTTTCTATGGGGTTACGGTGTCAAGTCCTGTTGGAACATGAAATCTGCATCTCCATAAAGGTGGTCAGCAGCAGGAAGCATGAAGTACTCTAAAACTTCCTGGTAGATGGCTGCATTGACCTTGGACCTCAGAAAACACAATTGACCAACACCAGCAGATGACATGGCACCACAAATCATCACTGACTTTGGAAACTTTACATTGGACCTCAAGCAACATGGCTTCTGTGCCTCTCTTCCTCCAGACTATGGGACCTTGATTCCCAAAGGAAATGCAAAATTTACTTCCATTGAAGAACATTTGAACAATAACAGCAGCAGTCCAGTTCTTTTGTCTTTAGCCCAGATAAGACACTTCTGATGCAGTCTCTTGTTCAAGAATGGCTTAACATAAGGAATGCGACAGCTGAAACCCATGTCTTGCATACATCTGTGTGTGGTGGTTCTTGAAGCACTGTCTCCAGCTTCAGTCCACTCTCTGTGAATCTCCCCCACATTTTTGAATGGGTTTTGTTTCACAATCCTCTCCAGGGTGCAGTTATACCATCAGTTGTGGTCGTCTTTTGGACAACTGTCAAGACAACAGTCTTCCCCATGAATGTGCAGCCTACAGAACTAGAATGAGAGACCATTTAAAGGCTTTTGCTGGTGTTTTGAGTTAATTACCTGATCAGAGTGTGGCACCAGGTGTCTTCAATATCGAACCTTTTCACAATATTCTAAATTTCTGAGATACTGAATTTGGGATTTTCATTAGTTGTCAGTTATAATCATAAATTCTCAGAAATAAACATTTGAAATATATAAGTCTGTGTGTTATGAATGAATATAATATACAAGTTTCACTTTTTGAATAGAATTACTGAAAAAAAATTAACTTTTTCATGATTTTCAAATTTTTTGACCAGCACCTGTATATTTAGAGCAAACAGACAACTTTGACAGAACACAAACACAACTGCTATAATTTCTTAATTATTTCTTTAATTACTTGGTTAACAAAATGATTTCAGTGAATGTAGTTTTCTGTAAGTTTGCCCAATAAAGCTTCTTCAATTTACATCTGGTCTCTTCGCAACTTGTGACCAATTGTTTTATACCTTAATCATTAAAATATCTATAAATGTTCAAGTCTTGTCTTGATTTATCAACAGTAACAGCCCTAACAAATGCACGTGTAAAACACATTATGTGTATTATGATCATGATAATGATGAAGATCACTCACGCTGACTAATGGTTCCAGCTCCACAGGTTTCAGTCAGGCCGTATCCCTGTCCAACAGGGCAGCATAAGCAGATATTCATAAAGCGCTGAGTTGCTGCTGACAGAGGTGCACCACCTGACAGCAAAACCCTTGTCCGCCCCCCCAGCAATGCTCGGACCTTCTTGAACACCAATCTAGGGAGGGTAGATTTGTGTGGAACTGTTAAAAGTACAAGTGTATGAATATGTATGCTTGAAATTGAATGAAAATCGATGTTTGACATACTTGTCACACAATGGAGTGCTATAACCTTTTGCCAGCTGCTCCATCTTATAGTTATAGGCCAGAATAAAAAGAGTCTTCTGCAATACACTCATCTCCTGTACTTTCAACATCACATTCTTATAGATACGATCCATGATCTCCTGTATAGAGATGGAGGGAGGGAGAGAGAGAGAGAGAGAGAAGAGAAGAGAGAGAGAGAGAGAGAGAGAGAGAGAGAGAGAGAGAGAGCGAGAGAGAGAGCAAGGGAGAGCATTGTAATCTTAGTTCGGATGAGCTTCTGTGCTGCAGACATTACCAATAACATTACCTCACTGTATGTCACACACACACACACACACACACACACACACACACACACACACACACACACACACACCAGCTTCAGCAGGGATGAACTCTATGTGTAGACATTTCATAGTATCAGAGAATCTGTTTAAAAGTCATCAGGAAATGTCACAGACTTCAGAGCTATTTCAAGAATCGAAAAAGAACAAAAAAATACGTAAAGAGAAAGGAAAGAATGAGGACTGAGGAACAGAGGAGAGAAGAATATAAAAAACTAATCAGAAAATCAGAACAGAGAAGAGAAAATGAAAAAGAAAAAAGAAAAGAAGATACAAACAATAAGAACAGAAGAAAAGAATAAAGCAATAAGGAGGGGAGAGAATAATAGAGAAGATGAGAACAGAACATAGTATTTAAAAATAACTGGAGGATGAAAGAGAAGAAGAAATGAAGACAGATAACACTCCAAACGAACAGAAATAAGAAGCTAAATCTCAGTCTCTGTTTGGTCCACAGATGTAAATAATAAACCTGAACTATAAACACCAATGAAGATTTATAGACAAACAAAGTGAAATACCCACAGACACAGATGCCATGGGGCTCATTCTTTCCTCTACAAAAAAAAAAACTAAAGTGAGATGGCGGGGTGGGAGATACCCCTGCAGTCCTAGTGCCAAACACGTGATAATCATGCTAATGATACTAAAAGACACTGTCCTAGATCAGGACCTTTTCCTTTACCTTTTTTATTACATTTTCTTTGGATGGGTACGACTCTGGCAGTGAATGCACTGAAGTGAAAAGGGCCTTTGTTCTAATTACTTTGCATTGCATTGTTTGTTTTGAAACTAATGCTAATGCTAATGTTATTCTAACACTTCCCCCTGACTGTGATTGGTCCTAATCACTGAAATGTTGACACTTTGCCCTGACTGTGATTAGTGTTAATCACCAAAATGTTGTTGTGACACTTCCGTCGGACTGTGATTGGTCCTAATCACTGCATTATTTGTTCTGACACTCTCTTCAACTGTAATTGATCCTGGACACTCACACTGCATTGTTTGTTCTGACACTTCTCCTTGATTGTGATTGGTTTTATTCACCACATTGTTTGTTCTGACACCCCTTCTAACTGTGATTGGTTCTAATCACTGCATTGAGAGCTAGAACCTGAGAGCTAGCATGTGAAGTGAGCTAATGCAACATTACTAAACAGCAGAACATGCTTGGATAAGAAGCCTAATTGTCAGTTCTGAACCCCGCATCACTGAGGATCTATTTTTCTGTCTCATGTCAAGACAGTTAGTTATTATTTTATATCAAGAGTAATACAGCTATAATACAGATAAATAATGGGAGAGCAGATCTAACAGCAGAAATAATAAACTTTTGTGTAAACGATGATTTTAAAAATCTGTGTATTTTACTGTGCATTAGTTTGGTTCCCATGCTCCTCAACCAGAATGTTCCCAACATTGTCTACTCCAAGGCTTCTCCAAATGTTTCTGTAAATGCTTTATAAAATTTAGGAGTTCTTCACTACTTTGTACATGTGTTTACTCTGTTTTGTGTTTTGTATTACACTGAAAAGGACATAAAGATTATCGGTAACCAACACTGGAGTACGCTGAGTGTGTGGGTGTGTGTACGCATGAATGAGAGAGGGTATCTGAGTTATGAGGAAAACCACAGTAGGCTTTCTCACGTTCTGTTTACAGCTGTGAATTGTTCCAGGCATCAGATTCCCAAGATCCCAGAGACACAGGGGCAGAGAGATGGAGACAGAGAAATAGAGAGCGCAAGGAACACAGAGGGACAGACAGTGAGTGAGTTAGAGATGACTTTACTGGTACAGCTGCCATTAGGGTGGGCTGAAGAACAGTTGTGTCTCCTTTACTTCCCTTCTTAATCTTGGTCGACTAGACAGGAAAAAGAAAAGAAAAAAATTCTCATGATTTGACAGGTTTGATATTTGTGACAACAAAGATGACCAAACAGATCAGCCAAAAGTTTCTTATTTAGTCCTGTCCATACAAAACATTTTTGGTCACTTAGATTTCCATTAGAGACTGTGGACAAAAGAATGAACAGCTAGTTATTTTTGTGTGTTTGGCAGTTCAGGGTGAGAAGTGTTTGTGTTTCTTTTTCATTGCTGCACAGTGTTTTAAAACGACCACAAAAACAACCTTTTATTCCGTTCCCAATTTTACTCATGTCATCGATATCCCACTTAATACCCACCCATTATCTAGAACTCCCCATCACATATTAGGTCACCTTAACTGCCATGAATGCAATGTCTTTGAAAAGCAGAACACACATGGATCTTGAGATAAAACATTAAATAACAGATATCTGCACTGGCTAGCATCACCCCAAATAAAGTTCAGGTTACATTTTTAAACCATGATTAATTTCAAAATTTTCTTTCAGATCAATACTCAATTTTACTCAATGTGTGTGTGTGTGTGTGTGTGTGTGTGTGTGTGTGTGTGTGTGTGTGTGTGTGTGTGTGTGTGTTTACCTGGTCTGCGAGTGTTTGTGGTGAGGAGTATCCAATTCTACAACCATAGGCTACACACACCATCTCTGCACTGAGCTCTAGGACATGTGCCAGGGGCAGGTATGCAATGTATGTATCATGTGCACTGCAATGAAAAAATATTCTTTCAATGCTTTAATTCTAACTCGAGAGAAACAATTTGAAGTGACACAAAAAGGTGAGACAGACTTACAGTGTTTGCACAAGTGTTACAGCATTACAGATCATTGTGCCCTCCACAAGGCAGACTGAGGTCAATTCTCAAGCACACCCACTCCAATATACCAGTACAGTCATTCTCATGACTCAAATTCAGACCAGGTCCATTAATATTTGAGCGTTTTCATCATGAACATTATCATCAGTCATCATGCAGATAATTAGTAGAAGTGTAGTAGATCAATGGGGGCATTATATGAGGCAGCTAATGAAATGCATTATATCAGAAAATTTGACCATAAGCACACACACACACACACACACACACACACACACACACACACACACACACACACACACACACACACACACACACACACACACATACAGTTCCCTCCATAATGTTTGTGATAATGATTTGTATTCAATATGTCTTTCTACTCCACAGTTCAACATTTCCAATCAAACCAATCAATGAAGAACATATCATTGACTATAAGGGCACTTCCATATGTAGGTTCCTCCATGCTGAAATTACAACAGTCCTCTCTCGTTTCAGGTCACCATAATGTTTGGGGTATAGCAGTAACAGGTACGTTAGAACACTGATGTTTAGTGCCGTGTTATCCTTTGTATGCAATGGCTGCTTGAAGTCTGTGATTTGCCAAGCCTGTAAATTTTCAATTTTCAAGGGCCTTGATCTCTTAAATTCATATGGAATGTATTCTCAATTGGATTTAAAGTGGAGAACAAGCCTGGACAATCAGGAACCTTCATGTTTTTCTTTGATAAAACAAACAAAAAAACCTTTCTGGGATCATTATTATGCTGTAGTGTGCAGAGCTACATAATGATTTTTGAGGTAGTCACTGGAGCTTAAGCAGATAAGATGTTCCTGTACCCCCCTAAACTTACAGGCCTAACAAAGTCTTTGCTCTTGCTCTGTATCACTCTGATTACACAGTTTCACACCACCAGTGCCATAGGCATGTGGCATGTTTTAAACACAATCACAGAATTTAAATGGAACTCTCACTCATTGAGCAGCACCAGTGCAATGCTTCCAGATGTTTTGAAGCAAATCACAGTGTGTCCATGGAGAGAGCCAAGTCCACTGCTGAGTCCAACCCACCCTCTGTCTCTGTAGCTCCTTCAAGCGTGTCAACACCTGCAAAGCCACCAGACCAGCTAACGTTCCAGGGCGTGTATTTAAAGCATGTGCAGATCAGTTAGCAGGAGTCTAAGCAGGCATTTTTAACACAGCCAGCATCACTTGCCTAAATGACTTGTGCCCAGTTGCTCTGACCTCTAAGCAAGTGCTTTGAGATGCTGATCAGAGACTTCATCTGCTCCTCACTGCCTGCCAACTGGACCAACTGCAATATGCATACAGGCAGAACAGATCCACTGACAAAGCAATTGCCCTCACTCTGCATACTGCCCTCTCACACCTGGACAAAAAGAACACATATGTGAGAATGTTGTTCGTGAACTACAGTTCAGCATTCAACATCATGTTCTACATGAGGCTCTACATGAAGCTCAGAACAGCTCTCTGTGCAGCTGGATCCTAAACTTCCAAACAGGCCATCGCCAGGTGGTGAGATGGGCAGAAACACATCCTCCTCACTGACCCTCAACACTGGAGCCCCCCAGGGCTGTATGCTCAGACCACTCCTGTACACCCTATACACCCACGACTGCACAGACCGACACAGTTCCAACGTCATCGTTAAATTTGCTGACAACACAAAAATCACAAGCCTTATCTTCAATGATAATGAGGCAGCCTACAGAGAGGAGCTCAGCCTCCTGACACACTGGGGCCAGGAAAACAGCCTCTCTCTAAACATCAGCAGGCATCAGCTGAAGAGCTCTGGTCTGAATCCCTGCATCCTGAGGATGTTCTACACCTGCACAGTGGAGAGCATCCTGACAGGCTGCTTTACCACCTGGTATGGGAACTGCATTGTTCTCATGTGGAAAAATCTGCAGAGGATGGTGTGCACCACCCAGTACATCACTGGGGTTCAGGATTTACCAGCTGCTGTCTGAGGGAGACTGGAAGGATTATAAAGGACTCCAACCACCAAGCCATTGCTTGTTCTGAAAGCTGCCCAGCGGTACACAAGCATGAGGACCAGAACCAGCCAGGTCCTTCACCCAGGCCTCCAGGCTGCACAGCGTTCCAGTCCACAGCCGGTCAAAACCCATCACACCTCCACACCACATAAACCCTTTCTGTACCTCACTACTGGAACAGCAACTGGCTGCTCAGTTACACTACACCCACCAAAGACCATCCCACTGCACCCACCAAAGACTGTCTCCCATTTCATTCTATACCTAGTGCACATGTAAATAGAATCCATTTTATAGTTTCTATATACACAGAATTTCTACAGTGCAAAAATGTATGTTTCCATGTGATGATGTATGTATAATATATGTATAGTGTATGTGTAAATACTATATTTAAATTACATATAGGTATATTCTTTATCTTAATTTTAATTTTCTTCTACTGTGATTTTTATGCATCTTTTTTACTACTGAGAGGGACTTGCATCTGCATTTTTCACTCCACTCACCCTTATGTGTAATGTGATGTGACAATACATTTGATTAGATCTTATTTCATATGAATAATGGCAAGTACAGACTCCAGGGGTTTTAAATCTTAGAATCCATTGTAGGTATCTTATGCTTATATTAATGAAGCAATCGAATGCACCTGAAAAATCATAACCATCTGTGAATGTTTCAAACATTATGGTGCCCTGAAATGAGGAGGTCTCTGCAAAAAATGTCCAAACTGTATACAAATACCCATACATTAAAGCCTGGAATGTGCACTTTAATCACGTCTGATTAGTTTAATTTAACAGAGGAACAAAACATGGAAAAATGGGCCTTTGTCCCACTGTACACTGTAAACACACAGCATATAGAAAGGGATTTATGGTTCTCAAAGAACAAATAAGCATGACCAAATAAACATGACCATATAAACATGACCATATAACAGGACCCCGCACCCCAGTGCCCTCTCAATCCCTCTGATCCTAATCTTGCATGCTTATTAACACACACACACACACACACACACACACACACATACACACACACACACACACACACACACACACACAGCACACGTAACAGCATGTATGAGAGTGTATGAGTGAGTTGAAACACATTTGTGAATTGGTTGTGTAGTTGGGTAGTTGGTGCACCTACCTTTCAGATACCTACAGACATGGAGTCACAGTTACTGACTCTAGATCATGTGCTGCTATTCTACAACACATGACCACCACTGAGAAGAAATGATTTGGATGGGAAACCATTCTCGGGATGCCAGTGACATTTTCATGATGTCACTCAGTGTATGCTATGCTGTTTCAGTGTATGCTATGCTGGTAAGAGTGTATAAGACACAGCAATGTAGGTGGGGTATTTACACACTTGTATTCTCTGCCCACTTCTTTTCAGCATGGTTTAGTTTAATTTTAAAGTTTAGGACAAATATTTCCTGGTCAGTAGTGGTCTGTTTGTGGTGAATAGATGGCTGGTAAACTGAACAGATGGTCTACCGTCTAAGATTTTAAACCTACAAGGTGTATTTACATGCTGAGCTTGGAAATTCCTGTGTAGGAAGAAGGTAACTCCCAATTCAGCAAATATGCATTCTTGAAAGAAAAATATATCAAGTTGTTTCAGGCATTGTTGTTTAAAGTCTTACAGAATGAGTCACATGCTCAAACAAGTTCACAATCACGATCACAAATCAACACAATCACTCTAGATTTTGTGTATTTGTATGTCTATCCATACCCAAGGTCAGGGATTCTTTCTGCCATTCCAGCAATGCCTGCTATAAGGTTGCTATGGGAAATCATGACGCCCTTGGGAACTCCAGTGGAGCCACTGGTGTACATGATCACAGCGATGTCACTAGGAACAGGAGGCTGCTTCTGTTTGGAGACTATAAGGTGTGGGACAGACAGAAGAGGACAAAGAGGTTGAGAGAGAGATGTGTCATATCATGCTGTTTTACACTTGATATTGTCTAGGAGCTCAGATCCTACATTTCCTTCATGAACTGGGAGGGGGGGTGTAGATTTCATTCAAAGACCCCTTTTAAACATCAGCAATATTCTAAACACACTATGCTGACACTAAGCTCTGCGCTTCGTAGAAGATTAATAAAACTCTAATTAATCTAAAAGTGTTCAATCAAAAAGATGTGAAGTTTGAATGCTACTTGCATTATCAGTGAATTGCTTACAGTAAGCTAGTGGTCAGCCATTCAACAGTAATAGCCAATCATGTAACCCCTATTCAGCTGTCATCATTCCAATGGTTAAAGCTGGTGAGCTGCTCGATTAAAGTTGGTAAACACTCTTATTACACAACAAGGATCAGTTTTTCAGACAGGGATTACGTTTCTGGACTATACTGCATTTTGACTGGAGATTCTCCACTGAAATGAAACTGTAGTCCAGAGCTAGGCTTAATCTCTGACCTTGTATGAGTCTGTGAGTTTAGTCCGACTGATTTATTGTCAGTGCACTGCACACAACCACATTTATTTAACTGAATAATTCACATTGTTCCCTTACATTAAACATGAGGACATTTGAACTCCAGTTTAAATATATGAAGAGATGGAGGTGATAAAATCAAAGACATGAAACTGAAATGTTTTTAAACATCATTTGTAAAACACAATTAATAGATAAATAAATAAACAATTTGTTTGTAGGGAAACAATTTGGAAACAAACACAAGAACCTCATACCAATTGCACTGGTCAGTTAACACCACTACACTTTACAGAAGAGGCCAGAGCAGACCATTTGGAGTGCAAGGAACGTCTTTGACACAGTGGTGGCACCTGCCACCTTTTATGGTGTTGTCTGCTGAGGCAGCAGTATCTTGACAACAGACAGATTGAACAAACTCATAAAGAATGCCAGTTCTGTCCTGGGAAGATCCTTAGACCCAGTGCAGGTGGTGAAATGACTCCCACCCCCAGCATGAGCATTGGGAAGCTTCTTCAGTGACAGGCTGCTTCAGTGTGTAAAGCAGTGGTATCTCAGGTCCTTCTTTCTTGCTGCTGTTAGACTCCATAACCAGCACTACTCTGCTGCTCACTGCACATTTATAGGAAACATTTAATTTACATTATTTCAGTTAAATGATGAAATAACCACTATAAGGGCAACTTTTTCCTCACATGGATTTTTCATTTCTATTTATTTATGTATTCAGCTATATCAACCGAATACAGTTAAAATGAAGATTGCAATATGTTTAAATATGTTAAAAGGCAACAATAAGTTGAAACCATTCATTTTTCTATTTTGAGGTTTTAAAAACTACTTTAACATTTTTTATTTTCATACATTTCATTCATACATTTTAACTTACATAAATGTCTTTTTCATGTCTTTTTTAATTTCAGAGGCTAAATTAAATTAAACAAAAACGTTAATTTAAAAAGTATTTTAAAATATATCCTTTATGAACATTTTGAAATCAATACTGATTGTGTGTTTGTGCATTTCTGTCCCAAACTCCATATGAAATGGGAGTGTGTGATGTCATGAAATCATGTGAAGCTTCTATTATACTGCGTAAACACGACCCTTCACACACATTTGCGCACAAACATACATAGTTACCAGCTGTTGAGGGTCAAACTGTACTGCAGAGGGTGGGAATGAAGAAGAGTGTCGACATATGCAGTAATGAAACTGTAATAAGGGGCATTGAGAGATTAACACAACGAGAACCAATTAAGTATGATAATAATATGGAACAAAATACAGAGAAGGATAAAGAGAGAGAGGGATAGCAATGCTTAACATAACAATGAAAAGAAAGATAAAGAAAAAGTAAGGGAGAAAAAAGGGAAAGGATAAAAACTGGAGGAGTGAGAGATGAGTGGAGAGGGCAGCAGACAGAGCGAGGGATCAAGAAAAAAGACGTCTGCACCCCCTGGCTTTAATTTGACACAGATGTGGGCTCTCTTTCACATGACCTGAAGAGACCTTACACACACACACACACAGACACACAGACACACAGACACACACACACACACACACACACACACACACACACACACACACACAGATACATACACATAATATTGTATGAAATCCTGACACACTGACAGCAGGGATTGCAACATTTTTTGGATCACAATAAAAAGAAGAAAGGGATACAAATGTGAGACAGTCAATGAAATGTTCACTGTCACAGTATTTTGTGTTACAGCTGTGTTTGTGTTACTGACTTTTAGGGACTAGTAACATTTTGATATGGTCTGTCCTCCTCCTTTGGTGACTGGCTCTTTTTGTTGAAGGACTACAATTTATCCATAAACAGAAAGCTGTTAGCACCTACTTGCACACATGCTGGGCAAAATGACAGACGACCAAATGACCAAATACCTTTTATTGTAAATTTACTAGGTTCATTCCAATCACTGCAGTGGAATTCCAATTCCCACTGTGGGAATTTCTGGCATTGTAATTGAGATTACAAACCATAGAGAGTATTCAGTTCAAAGGGAACTTCAAATTGCTGGGATGTGTGAAATACACCTATAGTTATTACTAACTATTCCTCGATGTTTCTCAGCTTTTGTTGAACCCCTACTACGGAATGAACAACATCCATAAACCATTATTTCGAATTTCAAAACATTGTTTTTTTATTGGTATAAATTGTAAAATTGTGTTACTGGATCCTCATTTTTTTTTTTTTGGATGACTCATTCAGGCAGCATATTATTCAAGATAAATTTAGGCAACTTTACAGAACAGTCAATATAATATAATAGAACTATAATATAATCATGTTTACTGTGCTAAATAAAACAGACGTGTGTGTGCATCCCTTTAATTGCTGACTCATATAAATGTTATTTTTAAAATGTTCATGGTAACATTTACATACTGATCTAAAAAGCAATAAGTATTCATTGAACAATGTTTTTCAGTGAGGTTCAGCTATGATGACCCTGGTAGAAATAATGAGTACTACCTGCTCATATCTCATTATGTAACAGAGTGAATGGCTTTAAAGATAAACAGATCTGAAGATAAAACACATACCGTCCAGTCTAGAAGGTCACTGTTAATATAAACACATGATAAACTTGTGCAGTGTTTATGTTGAGGGAACATTAATGTTATATTTTATTAACATGTTTCTGTCATTCAACAAAAACACACGTATTAGAGCATGTAAAACGATTTTCTTCCTTTGAAGAAATACAACTTAATGGAAATGTATATATCATTTTTCTGACATTGCCCCAATGGATATAACTGGCACTGCACACTCTATTCAATGAGGCAAATAAGGTCACAGCCAAAGAGTTTTGTCAAAAAAGTTACTGCAACTGCCACGTATGTCTCATCCCTCTGGTCTGTCTTTGTTTTGTTTACCTTCACATGTGCTTCTGTAGCACGTCATGTCCCCACCCATTCCCAGCTGTGTTCCATCTGTAACCCTGCCCCATCATTATCATGTCCCAGGTGTGATCAATGTTATCTTGTGTGTGTATATAAGTCCCTTGTCTCAGTTAGTTCGTGGTTGTTGTTCTTGGTTGCCATGTTTTCTACTCGTCCCTCGTCTCATCTACTCGTATTAATAGTTAGTGTAAGTAATCAGTTAATAAACTCAACCCTGCAAGCACTTCCGCCTCCACCTCCTTCTGTGAGCCCTCAAACGTTACAGCAACAGTTTGATGGTGAAAAAATGTGTACCAGGCAGTCATAATACCATATGAAGTCCAAAATTCTTTAATTTAGTTTTAATATAAAAACATTGATAGAGATGAAGGTTGTGTTGGTATAGATGTTTACCATTTTCAGGCTTGGCTCCAAGTGCCTGTACAGCAGCCATGTTGTGCACCCTAATGCCTCGTGGGTAACCTGGCCAGGATATGGGCTTGTCATCCACAACAATAATATGCTGCAGTCTTGGCACTTCCATCAGAATCCACTGAGAAGCAACACAAGGAAACAAAAGAGCAACCATTAATACAAACCTCTTCTATAACACAAGTACACAAAACAACATGCAACTAAATACTTTACAACTCAAAATACTCTACTACTGGCAATTATTTTCATATTACATAGAAATATTACCTAATAATTCTGATTATTCTGTTCTTAACACTGTATCACATTCTGTAGATACTTTAGATATTTTTCTTTGTTTTATTAGTTAGTTAACTTGTTTTTTTTAGCAATGCATTAGAAATGAATTCGTTAGCAACTTTAATGAATAATCTCTTCACCCAAACCACCAATGACAATAATGGCCAAACCATGACGGCTGTAGATGTTTACAGAATGTGTTCCGTAAAACACATGGATTATGATTTAGATAACCGCCAGACCATATTTTATTAATAATCAGTGCAGAAATGCAGGCAATTCCAAAGTTTGTTTACTTTTTCTTGCAACTGTGTAATGCATCGAATTCTGACACAGACTAAATAGTAAAATAGATTAGCTAAACTCCTCACTCCTGCCTTGTTCTCCAAGTAAAGATAAACTGTACAAACTGCTGTCGTATTACTTGCATGACTTGTCCAACAGGCTAAATGAAGGAAGCTTTCTAGGAAAACTGTCTCTATTTGTCCTTTCTGTTTTGTCTCTCTTTCTTACTCTTTGGTACAAGCCTCCCTATCCTGTATGACTCACTCTGATACAAAAGGTCCCTGAGAGAACCCAGGCGGCCCGCTGAAACGTGAGTTGCCATCACGTTTCACCTCCTCCCTCTCTTTCTCATTTCTGTGTCTCACACACACTCTCTCTCTCCTCCCTTACTCTTTGTCCTCCTTTTTCTCTTCCTCTTACTTCACACAGTGTTCCCGACCAATTCCTTTCCATTGCAGCAGCTGTTCTGATAAAGGAGTCTGAATCATTTCTCATTTCATATCACCACAACAAACTGCTCTGACTTATTAACTGCACTGATACTCTACTCTGACACTCATGTGACGTAAGAGAGTTGCAGTATTGGCCTCTGTAGGCTGTTTCTTGGAATGCAGAAGTTCAGAAAAGTACCATTTACATTTACATTTGCGGCATTTAGCAGACGCCCATATCCAGAGCGACCTACAAAAGTGCTTTGCTGTTCACTTAGAATATCCTTAGCTAGTAGACAAGGCTGGAATCTAGAGATTCCTCATGCTTAGATCCTAGTACCAAGTGAAAGATCCAAGATGGATGGCAGAGATGTAGTCAAAGTATGATAGCAATACTAGAGACACTAGTATATAATCGAGATACTCTCATTGACAAAAAATGTAACCAGATAGAATTACTGCAAAATTCAGCATGCTGTTACGTCTCAGGAAATGATTACATGTGTAATCTAATTAGACACTTGGTCTTCACACGAAAGGAGGGTGAAATGCTTCCCCAGCTCCCCAATAAAAAGGCTGTCAGCAGCTACTTTTGGGTAGTGTGGCTCTGAGTGAAAGATCATTGATTTCTAGATATGCTTCTACGATGCACTTGAAGACATTTTGACCAGTTGACAGAGTTTAAGAGGAGGCAAACAACTGCACAGCGAGAAGCACGGGTGTCATTTCAACAAAATTGATATCTGGTGTCATGGTGCCCATTACATGTTCTGCCATTCACAGGCAACCACCATTGCTTTCATTTTTCAGTGTTGTCAACCATGACTACGTAGATGTCTCATGGTGAGCTCTTCAGTCCTGCCTTTGATGTAGAGCAACACATTGCCCTAACTGCTGGTGGGATGATCTGAAGAGCAGATCAGGACAGTCAGTCACCTCAGCAATACGAGCAGGACATCCTGTTGCCACATGTTACCTCTCATGGCAGGGCTTCCAAATGGTATTTTCAGCAGGAAGGGTTTCCCAGGAATGTCTCTGCCAGATTGCAACAATTCCTTGGCCTGTCCAGTTGCCAAATTTTCTCATCTTGTGTCTAGGCTAGAGGAAGTCTATCCAGGTACCAGAGCTTCACTCCAGTTTTCCCCAATAAACTTGTCTTTTCACTCAAACATTACAGTGACTGACACATATCATCTTTATATTCACACATATAGAACTAGGTTTAAACACATTTTTGGTCAGTAATTGTATTTCAATGAATAGAATTGAGAACAAAATCTTATGCATGTTGTTTGCCTTTCACCACAGTGCCATTTCTGCAGTTCAGCAAACAAAGTGTATCACTGTGTCCTTAGAAAACCTCTGAACTCTGAACATTTTAACAGGCTTTGATGAAAGCTGACCCTCCCCTTTAGGTCCCCTGGCTCTTACAGAGCTCTGGGCCATACAAATAAATGCTGGTGGATTCAAGGTGATTAAAGGGAATGAAAACATTTTTATCTGTGAAGTATCTGTGAAGATGAAATCTAAAAGACCACTCACATGCTGGTAAATCGAAACCTCCACAAAACGGCATTAAAATTCAAGGGGGCAGGGCATCATTTTAAGATGTACCAAATCTTTTCTAGGGTCCATCTGATGGGGTCAAAACAGAACTCTATGGCCTCTGTCACAAAAGGAACTGTATTTCATGAAAAGAACAACTTGCCAGCTGTAAAGCATGTGGAAGGATATATCACATTTTGAACTATAAAGGTTCCTCAAATGTTTTGTATAAGACTGCATATATATTATACTTCTCAGCCAATAAAGTAATATTGTTACTGTACCTTGAGTTTAGAGTCCAGCAGCTCTTTACTGGTGATGATATGGGTAACTTCAGTCTGATTGAGTCCATGTGCAATCGCTTGACCACCAAGAGTAGAGTAGAGAGTAACCACTGTAACACACACACATCAAAAAGAGTGTTTTCAAAATTGTGGCCAGAACACACGCTTAAAACACCCTGACCCATAGTTTAACAGATTTTCAAGCAAATGTTGGGGTTATGAATAGATTTATGATACTTTGGTATATTATATATTATTCTATTTTACTGAAAGGTATCATAATGTATTGGGGTAATATAGTGACAAAATGCCCCAATGTCTCAAACATTGTACACTGTGTGTATTTCATTTTCATTAGAAACAACACTGTTTTTTGTTGCATTGTTAAAAGTGCTACATAACAATGGACTATTTCATAAAACACCAGTACACGTAGATGTTGTCATAAATATCAGACACTTGCAAAACAATGCCATTATTTTAAGTCCAGAAAAGGTGAAGATTAAAAGTATGGTTTAGAGTCAAGAGTGTAAGAAGGACAAGCAGTAAAAGTATCTACTTAAACAAACTTACTTATTTAAAAGTAAAGTTTTATGTAAATATAAATCAACAAATAACAGAATGAATAAATAAATATTTTTCCAGTAATGGTATCAACCTGTCCTACACCTAAACATAACTCCAAACTTAATCTCAATGACCTACACCTAAACTTAACCTATTGAGGTGCAACCTCAGTAACCTACATCTAAACCTAACCCCATACTTAACTTCAATGACCTACACCTAAACCTGACCCCAAACCTAACCTCAGTAACGTACACCTAAACCTAACCCCAAACTTAACTTCAATAACCTACACCTAATACTAACTTTAACCTTAACCTCAATGACCTACACCTAAACCTAAATCAAAACTTAACCTCAGGAACCAACATCTAAACCTAACCCCAAACTTAACCATAATGACCAACACCTAAACCTAACCCCAAACGTAACCTCAGCAACCAACATCTAAACCTAACCCCAAATTTAACCTCAATGACCTACACCTAAACCTAACCCCAAACTTAACCATAATGACCTACACCTAAACCTAACCCCAAACCTAATCTCAATGACCTACACCTAAACCCAACCCCAAACGTAACTTCAGTAACCTTCACCTAAACCTAAATCAAAACTTAACCTCANAACCCCAAACGTAACTTCAGTAACCTTCACCTAAACCTAAATCAAAACTTAACCTCAGTAACCTACACCTAAACCTAACCCCAAACCTAAGCTCAATGACCAACACCTAAACCTTACCCCAAACTGAACCTCAGTAACCTACACCTTCACCTAACCCCAAACCTAATCTCAATGACCTACACCTAAACCTAACCCCAAACTTAACATCAGTAACCTACACCTAAACCTAACCCCAAACTTATCCTCAGTAACCTACACCTTAACGTATCCCCAAACTTAATCTCAATGACCTACACCTAAAACTAACTCCAAACTTAACCTCAGTAACATACACCTTAACCTATTCCCAAACTTAACCTCAAAGACCAACAGCTAAACCTAAATCAAAACTTAACCTCAATGACCTACACCTAAACCTAACCCCAAACTTGACCTCAATGGCTTGCACCTAAACCTAACCTCAATGACATACACCTAAAACTAACCCCAAACTTAACCATAATGACCAACACCTAAACCTAACCCCAAACCTAACCTCATTAACCTACACCTAAACCTAACCCCAAACTTAATCTCAGTAACCTACACCTAAACCTAACCCCAAACTTAACCTCAGTAACCTACACCTAAACCTAACCCCAAACTTAACCTCAGTAACCTACAACTAAACCTAACTCTAACTTTAACATTACTACAAAAAGGCAATCTTTCCAAGTTTTACAAATGTTGAAAACAACCTGTTTAGAAATCAGGTCCATAAATAAATCCCAACTTAAGCAATTTTTTTCAATTTGTCACAGGAATATTAAAAGACAAATCACATCAGGGATTTAATGGGTACATTCTTTAAAAAGGAAACACATGCCTGAAAAACTGTATAACTGTAAGAATTATCTATGGATAGTGATGTTTACAGCTTTTCACACACACACACGCACACACACACACACACACACACACACACGACCTGGCTATGAGGACAGAGGGCGTCTGAAACGCACCCAGTGACATCATCATTTAACGTCACTGCCTGAGGGCGTGACACCTCAGTCGTGAGACACAAACAAAGAGGTGATTGGATCAGCACACACACATGCACACATTGATACACACATACACACAAATGCACACATGCATATCCAAACAGAGTGAAACATGAGTCTATCTACACCACATGCCATGCATTTTATTAATGTAGATGTGTTGGAAGGGATAACTGAGAAAAACGCAACAGCTGTCTCACACACTCCCTATCGGAAACATGTGTGTAAAAGGGCACCGGATGTTGAAGACTACGTGAGCATCTGATGTTGACAGAAACACTAGGGTGCAGAAGTCAGCCAGAATACCGGTGTGTTTGTGTGTGCGTAAGTTAAGGGATGTCCTTAAGGGCTGAGAAAATGCACGTTGCCATAACACATCTTAAAGAAAGAAAGAGAGAGAGAGAGAGAGAGAGAGAGAGAGAGAGAGAGAGAGAGAGAGAGAG
>CM067517.1:18800265-18842550 GCA_034509495.1 Acestrorhynchus altus | reverse complement strand
AGAGAGGGAGGAGAAACAGCACACTTATATAACTGTAGAGCAGTGGGGACAAACTGACCCCTTTCAGACATGCATACACACATCACACACACACACACACACACACACACACACACACACACACACACACACACACAATGTGTTTTTTGTGCATATATGGGATTGGACTGGAGTGTACAAGTGAAATCAGTCTAGTATGTATTATAGGATTGCATAGTCCTAAGTGACAGAGATCTTTGTAAATATACACATTAAACACAACAAAGAAAGCAAACTATTGTCTAAAGAATGTAAAGTAGTGATGTATAATTTGTTTTGCGCTGAATAAATATGCCACAGCCGTACAATTTGCTCCAATTTCCATTTTTTTCAGATTTCCATAGATTCACTGTTTGCAGTTAACATCATTTGCAGTTAAATTTCTACCCAGCTTTATCCTCATTAGCTAAATCTCCCTTTCACACAAGGCTGGGGTTGAGGGTACCTTCAACACACATAAATGGGACCACATCCATTCAGACTGTTGCTAATAAGCAGCACTGCTTAGAGGAGATCGCTAACCAACAATCCTGTTACATCAGGTAACAGACACCTGTGTTGTCAAGCATAATACTGAGTGATAGGTGCGTGGAAAGATCTTACCACCCACCCAAAGTGAGCAAGACCAGTTACTTTCCCATGGGTGACTTCAGCCACGCCAGGGATTAAACGGTCAGACGATTGTTAATGCAGTCTATTTTCAATGCTGACACATTTTAGATTGATGTTCAGAACAGACTACAGATAGATAGGCTGTTAGATGGAACACACATAGAATAGAAACAGACAATAATCCCCTCATTGAAAAGCCACCATGTCTTCTCAAAATGCCACTAACACACCGTCACTGGACTGAATGGGCACTGCTCACTGCGTATTGAGCACACTGACTAACACACTTAAACACTGACTAGAATCATGTTGAGTGATTGAGGGAAGAGCCACTCTCACTAGTCAGAGAAAGAGGCCAAATGTGCTAGATAACCTTTGGGGTTAAAAAAAATTAATTGAATGCAATTTGTTATAGTTAACTAACATGTCTATGTAATATTGCTGTTTTTTTTAATGATTAGTTATATTGGCTATATAATCGACTGCATTTATGATTCAAATATTTTTCTTATTTAATGCATGTATCCACGGATGCCAGGCTGTAATTGCTTTACAGTGAAATGTACCAATATGTGACTAAAAATCCAAGTTCCCCCCCATGTGTGAGAATACATTAACACTGTGATGGAAATGGTGATATGCATGTGTTCACGACTACATGTATGTATACATACAACTCACATGGGAAGTTGTACATGAAGCATGCCTGTGCAGCTATGATCCATTCTGCTCTGGTTTCACAGAAGATGGCAATGTTTCTGCAGGGCTTCTGTCCTAAAGCAGCTAATCCACTCCCGAATGTACTTGCTGCACTATATGCCTTCTCATAAGACAACCACCGATACTCTCCCAAAACCACCTACAGAAAGAGAAAGAGCAACAAAACGAGAACATATTAAGTCTCTTTCAGACTTGTTTCAGACTAGTTTACCAGACTCAGACAAGACAAATCTGAAAACAGCTCCCAGTGGTGCCTCTTCATTTTCACTGCAGTTTAATCTGTATGCCTGGGAAACCAGCTGTCAGTGCTCACTTTGTTTGGTGGAAAATATATTAATTTAATAACAATTTTTAAAACTAAAACAAATATAATATCTGTATTTTTAAAGTGTTTTATTTGTAACATGTTTATCATCATCAGCTCATTTACTCTACTCTCTAATTTCACTGAGTAATATTTCAAGAAAATGCTGTTTTGACCAAGAATAGTAGGACAGTGCCACCTGCTGGGGGACTTGTTTTTATATGTTTAGACTGTTTAATCTAATGTCAGGCTTTAATGTAATGTAAAGGCTTTCTTTCTTTATACACACATAAATGATATTAGCCTGGAAACCCAATTTTCTCACAGTCATTACTAGGGTTTCAATAGAGACATAAAAACATAACATAATGAATGTACAGTTCAAAAGATCAGACTACATTTGGGTTTTATGTCCAGAACAGAACTAAGCTTCCAGTTTCAGACATGATGGTCCGATGAGGTTTTTATGCATGTAGCCGGAAATAATTCCTGGTGTATTATGCTAATATTTATAGCTGTATTTGGATGTAGTCATGTAATCAGGGATGAACACAGAACAGAAAATCAAATTAGAGTGGATGATGTTAAGGACCAGACATCAGAATATTATAACCAGGCTCAATGACAGTGTCTAATAATATCATTATGGTAAATGTATTGTGTGTGTATCTGGGTAATTACAATAATATTAAATTGACATTTATTGCATTTAGTAAATGCCCTTAACTACAGCACACAAATTACAATTGGATCATGCTAGAGAATGCAAATGTAGGGGGAACCAAAAATTGGCCAGGTAGACTATTTAGGTAGAAGTTAGTTCTTCATGACTTCATGTTTTACTGGGTGTAGTTTTAATTTAGGGAGGAAAATGTTCATTCTAGTGCTTCTAAAGTTTGAATATGAAAAGTTTAACCACTCTGATAGCAGGCATATACTGGTCTGCTTGCTTGTTAAGGTCAGCACCCCAGTGTTTGCCACTGCTTGTCCACCCTCCGACCACCCAGGTAACTGTCACGTGTACATGATCCAACTAGTTTTTAAAAATTCCATTACAGGTTATACAACTGCGGTTCAAACCAGCTGCTAGCAAACAGATAGCTTTAGTAAAGAATGCTGAAATGAGTTTCCTGATGACCCCTTTCTCTGCCAACACTCAAAAAGTTGATGAAGAACAACGAGGGTTAAAAAATATTAAACTGCAATATGCAAGGCTTCAGCAGGACAGACTGGGAAGCAGCTAAGAGCTAAGGCTCAAAAATCCCAAAAGGGCTTATTGCATAAGACTGCTGAGCTTGTCAATAAGGTTCAGTCACTGAGAATAAAGCAGGATTTTAACAAAGCCATTTGGGAACGTGAGCTCAGAGGTCAGTGTTTTAAAGGTCGAGTTGAAGTCTTGAATATGTTGTTATTATTGTGGCTGAAGGGGAGGTGGAGCAAGTGTGGCATGTTTTATTGCACTGATCAAACTGTCCTCATAATGTGCTTACTGTTCACTCTGTCAGAATATCAGAATATCCTATTATTAACATAATCTTGCATACAAATATCACTGCTGTCCAATGAAAACCATGTATCTCCATCTTTGGTCATTTTTGCACCTTGTAGCTGCTCCGTACTTTGTTTAAATAATACAATACAATAATACAAATGCTCTAAGATTACCTTTATTTATGCTTATTTTACATGATCTTCCTTCTCCTATAAAGTCACCATTTTGGAGATACATGTTTTTCATTGGACAGCAACGATATGCATACAAAATCCCGGAATGTGAGATTATACATACAGTATATAAACTAAACCAATAAATACAGTTCTTTGCAAAAGGTCATCTGAGGGTATTGTATGTAAAGCTGTTCATCTAATGGGATCTAAAAACGAAAACTATTTCCAGGTTTGTGTGGGTTTCTGTGAGGGGTGTGGTGATGGTGTTGTTGAATTCAAATACCAACAGTTGTTCAGCAGGCCTTTTCTATAATTGTGCACATTTCTTGTACACTTTTGAAAAAAAATTGTCAAATTGAAATTAGAATTTCTTTCTTACGTCGGCACTGAGAACTGTGTAGATTAAAACCTGCTTACATGCTCACACAGTTGCCAAACAGTGAAGTGCTCACTTTGTAGTAATGCAAATGCAGTGTAGGTATGTTATCTTATTCAGGCACCTGTTTATAACTAGAAAGCGAACAGGCTGCAAGAAAACAAAACACAACTTTTTTATGTGAAATTGTTTTTGTCTTTGATAACCTTTACTTTTGACTTTGCATGATTTCTGCAGAACGTTCTTGTTTTTGCATTTTCTCTTAATGCTCATATAGTATTTGGTGTTTGAACATGATTGAACATGATTGATCTCTTGCTTTTTTCTTTTACTATTTTTAAATAGACTTTTATGATTTAAGGTGGCATTACTGGCCCACTATGGACCATTGTCCCCCCTGAGTATTGGCCTGCAGACGTCAATGCTCAGAGGTTGAGAAATCCTGATCTAATTAACATACTGACTGTACTGAAATTTGTTTTACTTCATGGAGAATTTACTTTACAAATCAAATGTTTCAGAACTCCCACATTTTTTTCAATACTCCACCAGTAGCAATGCAGCCCAGATAAGCCTGTTTTTCTTGTTTTGCCATCCTAGCAAAGATGATCCTACTGATACTGCCACTCCACCTGTTAAACCTGCAGCTCAAAGCCTTTGTCTTATGGGCTGCAGAGTAAGAGTAATCACACAAGCTGTTACTCTAGAAACTTGTTTCTGATGCTGTTGTGGATTTGGGTCATCTAGAGCTCCTGTACAAGACCTCTTCATTTCCCAAGAGCCTTTTGATGGTGTTGGAGTTATAATGTTTTATCTGTTTTTCTTTGTTAAGTGTGTTTTTCTAGCTGTTAGGACAGATAACCACACTGTAGTTTGTTCCATTACAGGTAGTTCAGTGGAACTGAAGTGCTGAAATGTGAATTCAACTGGAAAAATGTTCTAAAACCTTTGACCAAATGTTTATATTTAGTTGTATTTATTCATTTACCAGCAAAAATGTTTTTGCACACACTATGTTTGTCTCAACTCACCTTCTTGAACATTTTCCCATTCTCCTGTATCTCCTCTTCTTCACGGAGAACCTCTCTGGTTCCCACAAATTCCTGTTTGGGGAAACGCTTGGCTGAGTTTTCAAAGACTTTGTCCAAGGTGTTTATTCCCGGCTGCAGGCAGCTGGCCAGTCCATCCAAAGCAGTTACATCCCGGTATGGTCCACTGGGCCGTCCACTCACTGATCGAGCCTTTACCCGCTGTGAGGGGTGGCTGAGGGAACCTGAGCTGGATGAGCCCAGCAGCAGACTAGGTAGGTAAGAGATCAAAGAGAAGAACCATACCACCACTCTAAACAAGAAAAACACAACAGGGTTCACATCCTCCTTCAGCCTCATACTGAGAGAAATAGAGGGGAAACCTGCAGCAACTCTGGCACTAAGCTGTTCCTTTACAGCAGCTCTTCTCTCTTCTTCTCCTGTATCCTGGGTTATCTCCCCTCTTCTGTCCTTTATTATGTCCTTTGCCTTTCTTAATCGTGAGGCTTTCTAAGTATTGAAAGGATCAGGTGAGGTGGATGAGAGATCTCTTGCTCCTGAACAGGAAATAAAAGGTGGAAATTAGGCTGATGTGCATTAAATACTAGTGCATACTAAATACTAAATACTAAATACTAAATACTGCAAACAAAATGAATATTGACAATATTGCATGAACAACACAAACTGTATACATTTATAGTAGCTAAATTTAACTAATAATAGTTCAAAAATAGTAATCGTGGCACAACAATTTAGACAGTTTAGACATTCTGTTAAGTTAGGACTCAGTACGTTGCAAGTTGAAAATTCTTTCTGTAGTCAGCGATGAGTATTTTGGTTCATGTTCAATGAATTGTTCTCCATTATTCCTTCCAGAACTAGAACTATTCCTCCAATAATGTTTAAGGCAAGGGATGTGAGGGCCATTCCAAAAACTACAGCTGTGTTTCTTGAAGTAGCTCACTGTGAAATGAACTGGTGTGAAAAGGATTTTCCTCTTGCAGAGTCAGTGTCTTTTCTCAGTGTCGTTTCTTTTTCCTAACAGACATTTAAAATGTCTCATGTGAGGTTTAATTTTGTTGTCACTTTCATTCAGATTGTGTTTGCTTAAGCAACACTGCACATTAGAAGTGTGCACCACCACTTGCTAAACCTTAATTTTTTGACTCTGAGAATTGCAGTTTTAGAATTGCACCATTTTTTCAGTGGTCCACTGGCAGTGCTGCCTGACCCAGGCAAGCCCGCTTTTGTTTCTTTAACATCTCAGCAATGACCTTCCTATTGCAGCTCCACCTGTCAAACCTGCAGCTCCAGGTCTTCTCTTCACAGCTGAAATAGAGATTTGGTCTACTGGTAAGATGAATTACAAGCTCTTCTCATGTGAGCAAGCAGTTGACTCTCACAAAGTCTCCTCCAAAATTTGTGGATTTGAGTGTCAAACCTCTTCTTCTAGCAGATCTGTTCAGTTTTGTATGGTGTAGGAAAGCATTCCACTGTCAGGACTTAAAATGCTCTATTCGTGTTTCTTTGTTTAGTGTCTTTTTCTAGTGACGACGACGATGATGATGATGATGATGATGATGATGATGATGATGATGATGATGGGCTGTTCAAACTGCTTTTATACAGAAAAAGGGTTTCTAAACTGTAAGTTTTTGCATCAATTTTCAAACCTACGGATGTTACATACAGTTGTAAGTTGTTAACCAGTGACTTGTTCCCTGACAGTTTACTGTTCATCTTTTTATGCATTTAAGGTCAGTCAACTTTGTTTCATATCCTCAGGCATCTGCTTTGATGAGCCCTCGATTATCAGCTGACAATTCGGTTATGATTATTTACAGATGAAAGGGTGTCCCAATGTCATTTGCACAGACCACAGCTTTTTATTTTATTTAAATTTAAAGTAGCTTTTCATTACTATTTCATAACATATTTCCTGCCAATATTGTATCATAAGCAACAGGACCATTATCTGCTCCTTTTTGCGAGGAGCAAGAGTAGGAGCACTGCCAGAGCCCAAAAAAATGTGACATCCAGCAGGCAACTGGCGTGCATTTTTCTGAACAAACTGTTAGGAACAGACTCTGCGATGGTGACACAAGAGCCTGACATTTTATAGTGGGACCTGGGGGGTCAGGGATTGTCTGGGGAGGCATATCCTTGGAGGGTCACACAAACCTTCACGTGATAGACAAAGGTATCCTGAATGCTGATAGGTACAGAGATTAAATCCTCAGAGTCATTGTCAGACCTTATGTTGGTGCATGGGCCCTGGGTTTCTCCTGGTGCAGGACAATGCCTGGCCTAATGTGGCCAGAGTGTGTAGGCAGTTCCTGGATGATGAAGGCACTGATGCCATTAATTGGCCCCCAGACCTGAATTTAAATGATAACCTCTGGGACTTTATGTATCAGTGTATCTGATGCCCTCAAGTCATGCCAGCATCCAGGGGCTCAATGATGCCCTGGCTCAGGTTTGGAAGGACACCCACTGTCTCATGCCCAACATTGCAAGGAGTGCAGGAGTTGCCATCATGAAATTCACAGAAATTCAATGATCTCGGTGTTTTTGTTAGATTTTTGGCATGAATTTGAATCCAGCCCTTCAAGGGTTTGATCATTTTGGTTTCCAACTGTTGTTGTGTCATTTTGCTCTCAACTAATTACACAATATATCAGTAATGATTTTCAACATTAATTTTCATTCATGAAGATCCCATGTGTGGTTAAAGTGTTGCTTAGTTTTTTGAGCATTGTATAAATTATAAACCCATTTCAAATGACAGTTTTATGCAGTGCAGTGTATTTTTATATTTGCTTGAAAACATGTTTTGTTTTCTCTTGTAAAGGTGACATTTAGGAGAGCAACAATAATTCTTTTACATTATATGATCATACATACGTATGTATACACGTAATTAAACATATTGGTAGTAATTATGCTGAGTACCTAAGTAAGTACCTTTAGGTTACCAATTATGTTACATCATTATTACTGAATATCTATACATATCAAATCAATCTGTGCTAGATTTTATTTCAAAGCCAGAGTAAAGGCTTTGAAAACCACAAACTTGTGACAAACACACACACTGAGAGCACATCACCCTGTATGCTCAGCACAGTGAGTATTAGAACACAGCAGGACTATTTAACACCATTAACAGCACAAAACGTTATTAGTCTATCTTTATATGACAACAGTGACATCTGAAGTGACATCACTCTGGTGTATAAATGTTCTAAATAAATAAAGTGGAGAAATGTGGACTTCAGATTTTGTTATTACAGAGAGGCTAAAGTACCAGGCAGATATATTTGTCTATTTTGTAAAATCAATCTTCCCTGTTCCCTGTTCCCTGAAATCTTGCTATTTTGTCTCATTCAAAGGCATCATGCAACAGGAAGAATGGTAGACCCTAATGCATTTCCTTAGCTGACCTGCTGCTGCTTACAAACATGCAGAGCAGGTCAGTTAGATTACATTCTGTACTTCCATTCTGCACAATGAATTAAGATCTCATACACAATTTAATACATTTCACATATTATTCATATACTACAGATTATCTTTCTCTTAGACTGACGTGTTTATTCCCTTATAAGCTCCCAGCAGAAACAGAATTTAGAATGTATGAGAAGATGCATACCAGGAATCCAATGAGTCCTCTACCATCCTCCACTGTGTTGCCCAAGTACACAATGGGCCTCATTCACCAAATATCTTACTAAGAATTTTCTTAAATTTGTTTTTGAGAAATGTCTTAACAATGCTTGTCAGATTCATGATGTTTTTTAACTGCAGATTTTTTACAGCTATGCTCTTGTAATGGTAGACACCACTGTCCTGATAAACTGAACAAATATGAGAAGAAAAGCTAATACTGGTGAGTTTCAGAGGCTTTGTTAACACTGATAAAAGTGGAGTTTACGAAACAAGTCTTCCTCATAATGGTTAGTGAATGAGAACTTTATAAGACTATTCATTTAATGTTTAACTTTGTATTACTTGGGTGATGCAGTGGATAGTGCTGTTTGCTCACAGCAAGAAGGACCTGGGTTTGGTCCCTGAGTGGGGCGACCTGGGAAGTTTCTCTGTGGAGTTTGCATGTTCTCCCTGTGTTCGCATGGGGGGTACTCCGGTTTCCCCCACAGTGTCCACTCACTGTCCACTCTATTAGACACTCCTGCCTAGTTACGTCACCTTGTAGATGTAAAGTCCGAGACAGAAGCTTGTTTGTTTCTCCACAGTTAGTGGTCATCCTTTAGTTCCTCATCCAGCTGTTGGCTGGATATTTCTGACTGATGGACTGTTCACAGATCAGCAGTGACACTGAGGGGTTTAAACACTCCTGACTATTGACGAACTGGATGAAGTGTTCAGAGAAACTGATTGAGTTCCTGTATGGTCAGTGCAGGTTATTAAACTATGTATGAAGAGTAGAAACAAGGTTGTTGTCAACGTTATGGCTGCTCAGTGGTGTTATGATCACTGTCCGTTAGGAAAAGTGCATAAATGGCACTGGACTACTGCAATGAATTAACTGCCATCTATTCGTTTTGCTTTAATAACCAAACAGAAGTATATTCTTGACAAAATACATGTCTCAGCAATTCTGATCCTGTTGTTTAATCGACATTAAAATACATCCATTCATGTATTTACTGTAGATTATAAATACTGTCTATGTAACAATTATTTTGATATGATTTGATTTCCATTGATACCTTTTTGGTGATATTTCACTACATTTGAAAGGTTATGTGACACCTTAATAACACCTGACATGAATCTGGATTAATAAAAAGGTTTATTCCATCAGGCATCAGTTCTCTTACACTTGAGGTGATGAAGTTGGAAAAGCAGTGTTGAAGACGACTGATTCCTGTTGAAATAGGCCTTTAATAATGTAATTGTCCATCATGTGTCAAGAAAGGTTTATGTAGGTGCTGTAAAGCCTTATAAACACGGCCCTTCAGCAAAATGTAAAACCTTTCCCCCCAGTGCTTCAGCTTATATAGAATCCTCTAAAACGAATCCTTTAAAAACCTCACACACTCACAAACTATCCATCAATAAATGCTTTCATATCACTGTAAACACACCTAACGTAACATTTTATAAAGCTGGTTACCCAATGTGCACAAACAGCTCCATGTAACAAAGGGGCTCAGCCAATGCGAGAGCAGAAACTAATCAGCACAAGAATGAGAAATGTGCTGTTATATAGCAGACTGAGCGTTTGTGAAATCGCTGTAATGAAACGGTACTGAAAAGACGGACATGTGACTGAATAATACGTGTCAGAAATAGCAACATTTCACTGGTGTGCAGGAGGAGAGAAGCCCAGTTCTCTTCCTCTTTCTGAAGAAAAGCATCTTTGTTTAAAAGTATAACAGCACCAACACAAGCCTGCATGAGCTATAAGAGAGAGAGAGAGAGAGAGAGAGAGAGAGAGAGAGAGAGAGAGAGAGAGACAGAGGGAGAGAGAGAAAGAGAGAGGGAGAGAGAGAGAGAGACAGAGAGAGAGGGAGAGCAAGAAAGAGGGAGAGAGAGAGAGAGAGGGAGATAGAGAGAGAGCGAGAGAGAGAGAGAGAGAGAGAGAGAGAGAGAGAGAGAGAGAGAGAGAGAGAAATGAAAGAACCCAAAGAACCCATGATTATTTTCATTTTATTTGAAAAACCTCATTTAAACAGACAGTTCCACACATTACAGTTTATTCTGTCTAGTACCTTTATAGCCAAGATACCAGTAGTTTACCTGCAGTTTGTTAACTAAGCAGTCGATGTAAAGTGCTCACACATACACACACACACACACACACACACACACACACACACACACACACACACACACACAGTATCATAAAGCACTTGATATGCATTGTCCTCATCTGAACCACCATAATTAGTAAGGAGAAATAAGATGATAAAAGAAGAGAAAAGCAGAATAGTGAAAAGAGTGAGAGAAAAGATAACAAGAAGAAAAGTCAGTGGCAGAAGGAGGGTCAGGGTGGACAAACTATACTACAGTCTACATGATTATTATTGTAGTAATTCATAAATGAACACTAAAACAACACAAGGCTGGAGGTTTCATTCATTCATTATATGGTGTCCCACAATACACGTAAGCAAACAGTCACAGCGGGTTTTAAACAGAGCTATGCTCTTTGGTCACATTGGTATACGGGTAGGTAGATAGATTATGTACGTTGTGTGGTTGGAGATAGATTAGGTCAGCCCATCAGAGAGAGCATGATCTGCTGCACCCTTTACAGCACAATGGATCATTTGGAACACAGCATGAGAGAAAAGTTCAGCTTCACATAAATGTATGTTCTTAATATTTACCAGCTTTGGAATTGTGTGTAGCTACAGTGACTAAGATCTGCAACATCACTTATTGTTTTTCTTGTAACTGGAATTGGAAATTATGAATTGTTCCTTCACTATTAGGACTGAAGGACATGGTCTTCATGGTGTTTCGAGAGCACAGTTCCTGACAGAACAGAAGAGTTTTACGTCACAGAAACAAATGAATAGTTTCTCTATGTCCTCTTTGTCTTAAGATATAACTATAAATGGTGACTATGGACCTGTCGTATAATCAATATGATCCACTCCAGGTTCAGTCTATAAGGTGATATAATGGAATCAGTGTATCTTACTGTGTAAGTAGCACATCTTCACTCTGTATGTTGGAAAAGCCAATATTGGCCATTGACCCCACTGCTCCCTTTTCCTACAACAGAGTCCAACAACTGAGACACAGCTGTCCAACAACAGAGACACAGCATCCTCACCTGATCCACCACGATTTCATTAGTTTAATCAAGATGGAAAAGGTCAGAAAGTCTCTAAAATACTTGTTAATTTGCAGTCGATAAAGAACAAAGAAAGAAAAGGCCAATCCAATATGAGTCACTTTCTCTTTGTGCAGCAGTGACAGGGAGAGAAGTGATGGACACGCTTGTGAAACTATCACACATTACAAACAACTTATACTTAATGCATTGCAGGTGGAACAAGAGTGCAAACACCATAAATAATGCAGTCAAGGTGCTTGCCCCCCTGTGTGTTAAGTGACATGGTTGTGCACCTCTGAACGTATGTAATTTGAAACTTGAATATGATTGTAGCTGCTAACAAATTCTATTTTATTGATTTCAGATGCCAGTGTTTCATCTTTCCACTCTTTTCTCCTCTCTGCCCCCAGCATGGTCCCAGGCCGATTGCCCAGGGGGTTTTCTCCAATCCCACTATCAATGTATGGCAGATTCCGCAAGGGTCTAGTCCAGCACAAAAGACTTAAAACTGAATTACAGTCATTGACTGAATGATACTTGCCTCAAAGAGTCAAGTCCACATTCTGTTACACCCCTACAGTGTAGTGGTGTTTGTTTGTATGCTGAAATCAGACTGTTTTACGGTCCTTGGGCCAAGCACAGTTGGTGCTGTCAATGGCATAGATCACATAAATGAAACGTGAAAGCCATGGTTGTTATGGAGATGGATCGTTCATCAGAATATGAGGCCTTCAGTAGTCAAGAAAGGGGGTTGAGGGGCCACACAGAGCTGTGCACTGAAAATGTAATGAGGCATAATACAGCAGTATACACACAGTATACCCCCTTACCTACATACCTACCTACTTATCTTTCTAATAGTAGTGCAGCCTGTTTCTCAGCCTGCATGTAAATCCCGAACAGACAAGCATTTATTGAAGGGACATATAGGCCAGAATAGTGAAAACTGTTATTTCAATATCCCAAAAAATATCATGCATTTTATGGTAAATACTGTGGCCTTTTCTGTCTGATCTGATTATGCTGCACTTTTAAACAACAAAAAAAACAACAACTATTCATTACTTACACCGTACTGTAAACTCCAACCTGATAAAAAGTACACTGACAGAATGGAATATTATGTTACAATAAAACACATCACATATTAAGATTATTCCTTTGTTAAATACATTTCTGCTATCAGTTCTTCTAAACTAACCAAATTCTACTTTCAAGGACACCACCAGGCTCTCAGTGTTCTTTCCCAATGATCTGATCTGATCTGATAAGTAAGACACTTTCTATTTTGTGCAAAAGAGTAAATTCTCATGTCTCTTCCTCCAGAAACAAAAGACTGGACTGTGCCTTCACACTGTAATTAACAGAGAATCAGTCATTAATCAGCAGGTAGCTTGATGTTATTTGCATATGATGTCTTGATGGTGGCGTGCAGCAGTGCATTGGCTTCTCTGACTCTTAAAGCCCAGTTTTTAATGTCTTTAACATCAGCTCTCAGCCTGACTTCACTTGCCTTAAGTGTGTGATGCATAGCTGAACGAAACTTAACATTAAGGAGGGTTTGGCTGCAAAAACAGGAATGATGAACCAGCATCTCAGAGCAACACTAGACAGACTGCAGCTACTGAGGACACTGGCATGGGGGAGTGGAGTTCATTGGACAAAAGGCAAAAGGAAGCAGTGCAGGGACACAGAAGAGGGACAAGCAAAGAGAAGTTTAGCAAGGCTAAAGACTAATGCCAACAAACTGCTGATTCCTGGGTAACGTCCGCTATCCAGAGTCACACTGTTTACCTCATGGGTTCACGGTGGTGTACATCATTGGTGTCTACATAGCGGCAGATACTAAAGCTCACGATGCACTGAAGGAGCTGCATGACTACACCAGCTCATTTCAGAGCAAGCAGAGGCTTTTTAATGGTGGCTGAGAATTTACGTAAACACTTTGCTGAGGTTTAATCGGCGTGTCACCATAGCAACACAAGGAAATAACACACTGGACTTCTGGACTGCCTTCTCTGATCACATTTCCATTATGCTGGTCCCTGCCTACCACGGTAGGACCCCTCACTGCACCAGACTCATCCCACCTCCTGGAGAGAAGTCCCTCAGTGTGACTCTAGCAGACGTAAGGACGACCCTCATGAGGATTAATAGCCACAAAGCTACTGACCCAGACAACTTCCCTGGGAGGGTGATGAGGAACTGTGTTGACCAGCTCTGTGAGGTGCTGGCTGATACCTCAGCCAGTTATGTGGGGACAACCACCATCATCCCGGTTTTCAAGAGCTCAGCAGTGGTTGGTCTGAATGACTGCCGGTGAGTAGCACTCACCCTGATAGTCACAAAAGGCTGTGAAACACTGGTTATGGCCAACATCAAAGTCAGCATTGGCTGGCTGATGCCATCTCCTCTGTGGTTCACACTGCACTCACCCACCTGGAGTGGAAGGATTCCTGTGTCCATATGCTCTTTCCGTCCACAGGCAGAGGGAGGAAGGAGGAGGCCAAAAATGTAGAAACACCAGACTGAGGAACAGGAAGAAGCTTCTTAAATTCTAACTAGAGAACCACTTATTGACACTTTAACTGGACACTCCACACTTTATCCGTGCTGCTGTTTCCTTTCTCTTTACTCATGAGCTATATTCACACTCAACTATTCAGAACTATTATGATTATGATTATTATTATTATTATTATTATTATTATTGTTATTATATTTTATTGTATATATTATTATATGTTTATTGTATATATTTTTATATTGTTTATTTCTTTTTTTTTTTTTTTTTTTTTTTTTGGTGTAACTAGGGCATTGAGTTCATTTTGCTCCACCTCATGTACCACATGTGATGTGAATGACAATAACTCTCCTTGAATCCTTGAGTGTCAGGCTGCTTCAAGGCACTTTGGTAAATTTCAGACACTGAAGGCTGGCTGGAGATTTTAAAAACCCTTCAGCAGCCCATAAAGCACATAGAATCACCTGTGTGTGTGTGTGTGTGTGTGTGTGTGTGTGTGTGTGTGTGTGTGTGTGTGTGTGTGTGTTTGGGTGTGTGTGTGTGTAAGTAATGAATAACACAATTTCTGATAAGAGCAAAATAAAAAGTCCAATATCAAACCCACTCTTCCATTTCAATTCCAATCATCCATTACAGGTTAAAGATGGTACAGTTCAACCTGAAGCACTGTATCAAACCGAGAAATGTCAATCGAGCCTGTCTGACACAACAAACATGCTTTTTCTCCATTCATTATTTCCCAGTTCCTTTATCAATTGTTTTGCTGCCACATAATTAGCTAATTATAGAACTCATAGCCACCCCAAAGTGAGTGAAAGGGTACGCTACATTGACTTTGCCCAGACAAAGGTGAATACTGCAATATTTATGATACATGTATACATTGGCTCTCCACCTTCCACCAACTGGACCTGGACTAGTTTCCCACACTGCCATGGACTAGCTGCTCACCCACCATCACCAACTGTAGAAATCTACTGTTAATATTATGTCCACCAGAGAATTAACATTACTTCAATACCCGAGTAATAGAACAGAGATGTAGGGGTCCAGTGTCCCCTAACCATGTATAAGTAGTTTGACCAGAGGAGGATGGGTCCTCCCCTTGTGAGCCTGGTTCCTCCCAAGGTTTCTTCCTCCAGCTGAGGGAGTTTTTCCTTGCCACTGTCGCCATGTGGCTTGCTCACTAGGGGATCTGTCATTTATACTTTCTGTTTCTGTTTCTGTTTTAACCTTTCTTATTTATCTATTTATTTATTTATTTATTTATTTATTTAATTTCTGTGAAGCTGCTCTGTGACAACTTCAGTTGTGAAGAGCGCTATAAAAATAAATTTTGATTTGATTTGATTTTGATTTGAATATTTAGCTTAAAACTAGCATCTGTTTTACAAAATTTTCAGTCACATACTATTTTTGATGAAAAAAATTGAAAATCTAGTTCAGGCACATTTTTCTTCAGGTCCAGTTGAGTGACTTACACTTACCAAGCAATCTGTTAATGGCACTACACTAATACCAGCCATCGCGCTGGAATTCCCATGAGAAGGTCAGTGACATTCAAGTGATCATTCATTACTGTTAATGGGCCTAAGGAATGCCAGAAAGACTTTCCCCACACCTTTCCAACATCTCCACCTGTCGTGCTGTTGGTTACATTTTTCCAGTTTCTCCAGTTCGGTTTTGGTGAGTCTGTGCTCACTGCAGCCTCGGCTTTCTGTTCTTGGTTCACAGAAGTGGAAGATGACACGCAGTTTCTGCTTTTGTAGCTCATCTGCCTCATAATCTGACATGTTGTGCATCCTGAGATGCTTTTCTTTGCGCTATAATTTAACAGTGTGGTTCTCTGAGGTACCAGATCCTTTCTGTCAGCTCCAACCAGCCTGTGCATTCTCCATTGATCTCTCCTATTAGCAAGGTGTTTCCATCCTCAGAACTGGGTATTTTTCTTTAATGCATTCATTCATCATTTCTAGAGGCTCATGTGCTGAAACTCTCAGGAGATCAGCAGTTTCATAAATATTCACCATGCCATGCTTTGTTTTCTCCAGTTATTATTTCCTCCAATTCTAATGATTGTATGAATTGTTCAGCTGCCACATAATTAGCTAATTATAAAACTCATATTACCCCAAAGTGGGTGAATGGGTGCACTACACTGACTTTCCCAAGACCAGTGTGAATAATGTAATATTTACAGTATGAATAATGAGATTTCAGAACAAATAAGAATAATTGCATTAATTAAAATCATGACATGAATGTAAAAGAACTGACACTGATGGCTCAGAATTCCCAAATTGGTGAATAGAAAAAAAATAAAAAGCCTGACAGAAAGAATGGAAAAATAATTACATAAAAATAGGAATATGTTATTCAGTATATACTAGTGTGTCTAAAAAATATAATTATATACAAAATATAAGAACATAAAAAATATAAAATATATAAGAATATAAAAGTTTTCTGAGATTAGTTTAGAAACACACAGTTTGAGAGGGTCAGCAGCTGGACAGATGTGTGATTCGGCTGTTGTGATAAAAACACTCAACCCGAAGGAGGCTGAGATCCGGAAACTGAGTCAGTGTGAGCAGAAGTACTGAACCTACTTCTCCGCTGGTGCTGCTCGCGCCTCCTGCCCCGCGTCTGTTCCACAGCCTGCGCTCCAGCTGCGCGCGCTTCTGACACCGGGCGCGGAAGTCCTGCGCGCGCCCTCACGGCAGGGCAGGAGACGCGCCGGTGGGCGTGGCTCCGCGCTCACGCTGGCTTCTGATTGGACGGCCCCAGGTGGCGCGTGCTCGGGGGAGCGCTACTCGATGTCAGAGTGGAGTCGCTGGAGGTCACTGCCGGTCGAGTGGTCGGAGAGTGGGGGGCACCAGTGACACGAGCAGTGGTCTCTCTTCCAAAAGATGCAGAGATTTCCCTCCAGCAGCTCCACTCCGAAGCAGGCTGGACACTTGACCACTTCTGCTGTTCTGCAGCATGTTATACCAGAGCTTCTCAGCAACCAGTAGAAACAAGCCTGACCATGCTGGTTGACCACCATCGCCAAGTTGGTTAATCAGCATGACCAGTAAGACCAAGCTGGTCGATCAGCATGCCCAGTAAGATTACCAAGACTAAGTGGTCAACTAACATGAGCAGCATTACAAAAATTAAATGCATCATACAATATGCTGCTTAACCAGTAAGCTTACCATTATAGGGTATGTTTTCATCTAGATAACCAGCTCTCAACCACCTTGACCATCAAAGACCGCCTCAGACCATCTGAAACCAGCTGCTTGCAGGAAACCATGGAGTCAAAACCCTCACAGAGCTCAGTTTAATTCAGGAAAATGGATTTTAGTCTTCTGAGGGTTGCGTCAGGAAGGGCTATGATGCAGATCACAAATATGACTGTCATACCGGATCGGCCGAAGTCTGGGTTAACAACGACCGCCTCCGGTGCTGCTGACCAGCAGGGTGCCTGTAAATTGGACTACTGAAGGTTGAAGATTATTGAGGAGGAGAGGAGGAGAGGAGGAGAGGAGGAAGGTGGGTTAGAAGGATGGTTGGTGTAACAGTAGAGGAGGCAGGGAATAGGGCAAGATGGAGGCAGATGATCCTCTGTGGCGAGCAGTCCCTAAAGGGAACAGTCAAAAGAAGAAGAAGAAGAAGAAGAAGAAGAAGAAGAAGAAGAAGATGGAAGTGTCCACAAGCAAACTATGTTGAGTTTTGGATTCAATACCTGGTTTATCAATGTGGTCTTGAACAAACTTCCTCCTCGTTATCTTGCCCTTCTCGTTTGGCATGATGGTGGACTCATGACCTTTGTCAATACAAGTAAGTCCTCTGTGTCCTTTGTGACTTCCAGCAGTTTAATTTGTCGCCCTTGACTTGATTTCTCATTTCTCAGTTTTCTCATATATCATCTGTCTACAGTGGACTGGTGGAGTATTGGTGAATTTTCATAACCCCTTTTCCAAGATCAGCAGGACTCGCCTGTGTTCAGGTGTGTCACACTTCTGGTGAAGATGAGAGTTTGACAGTGAAGACCCAAGTTTTGTTTTTTCAACGCAGGAGGGCCTGCTAAAGATTTCCATTCTCTAGACTACAAACCCCCTTACGTCAGTCACCCCTTTACCTTCACTCAAACTCCTAGAAGATGTCATACATTTTTGAACGGTTTCAAATTAGATTCTTCTTATTTAGTTCAGATCAAATGTGGTTTGATCACATTTCAGGTTAAATCTATGCAGATAAAAATACCCGTAAAGCTTCACAAATGGTATGGAGGCACATGATATAATTAATTATATAATATTTAATCATCAAATATTATGACAGAATATTTGATTTGTTTTCTTGTCTATGACGTGTCAGTTGAACCAAATCAGTTGGTTATTGTTTGGCATGAATATGTGATGTGTAATCAGTCTGTTTCATGTTTTGACAAATATTTCCATTTTTGTCTATTATTTGTAGTTTATTATTATTATTATTGTTGTTGTTGTTGTTGTTGTTGTTGTTGTTGTTGTTGTTTTGAAGTAGGACTATATTTATCATTTATATTAACAGCACAGAATTTCAGGTCATTTGCCATCTGACATTATCACGTCATAAGCTCTCACATGGCAGCCACTGTGTTTCACAGGAGAAGCTGGGCCAGTGCTCTCTGTTGATCAGTAGAAATGGAGAGGATTACAGCTGGAAACCAAACCTGAGCTTCAGATTTGTACTTTCACAACACGCTAATTCTGCCTGTTTCTCAACCTTTAAACGGATAAAAGGGGCTGAGACAGACCTGCTTTCAGAATGAAGTTACATATATCAAAGTGAGTGTGAAACTGTGAGTGTGGGAAATAGAGAATGAGTGAGAGAGAGAGAGAGAGAGAGAGAGAGAGAGGGGGGGGGGGTTTGAAAGATCTTACAAAGTAATTAAGTTAATAAACTAATCAGCACAGAGCCTGGCACATATTTCCTCTTTGAAAGAATTCAAAGGCAGTATTTTTTCACCTCTGGCACACAGAGATCATTATCTCCAAGTGAACACAACACTTCCTCGCCTTCATAATTCCACACCTTTATGTGTTTCTCCATACAAATAAAATCCGTACTTACTCTGACTAATTAGAGATCTGCCACATAAGAATTTGACTCACACCAAGCCTGCACTCACCTTTGCCTCACTGACCTTCTTGATTTTTGTGTCCAGAGCTGTGTGTGTGTGTGTGAGAGAGAGAGAGAGAGAGAGAGAGAAAGAGAGAGAGAGAGAGAGAGAGAGAGAGTAGTCTCACAGCAGCTGTACTAATAGACTCTACAGGCATGAGTGTGAACATCCAGAAGGAGGAAAATTGGATGTTGTCTTTGGTGAACTATTCCACTTCACTGTGGGTTAAAGCAGCTTCATTTAGTCAGCTGATCAGAAGCTGAGAAGTTGACATGAACAGCCTCATTACCCATTATGTCCTGAGGAGCAGTTTTGCAGGTTCTTGTCTTCTAAAAGGTTTAATTTCAGCATTTGCATTTATAGTGTTTTAAGCTTCATATGGACAGATGATGAGATGAGAAGTAGGGACATACACAGATGCCAGACCTCTGATAGGGCTCATATTTGTTTGTTCAGCACATTTAACAGATGGAGTCCAAGTCAAGCCGAACCTCAGCCGAACTGGTCTCCTGGTGGAAAAGACCAGAGCAATGTATGGCCTGAAGCCATGAAACATTATTTTCTTTATTTCTGTACATATTTTCTTTGATTTGTCGATCATATTGTAGATACTATACTGTATATTCTGTACTATACTTGTACTGAGTGCCTTGCTATCCCTTTGTTGGTCCCCACGGGGGGGACTAATAATGAATCTTTTGTCCTGTCCTGTCCTGTCCTGTCGGATTCCTGCATTTTGTGGTTTTCCTGATCAAGCATACCTGACTAATCTCACCAATTCATTTCCAGGTTTAGTGTTTTGAAGAAGGGAAATCAGCTCTGCTGGACTCTGCTGGCCCTCAGTTCCCCACCCCTGCCATAGTGCCTCCTCATGATGCCATCTCTTTTACATGTAAACAACACACATTTACCTCCAGGCCACCTTCAGCAATTGCTCCACAGGCGATGACATTGATTCATGTGCGCATGCACTGAACAGCTTTTAATTATTTGACTTATTTCATTCATTCATTCAATCTTTCACTCACTCCTACCCTTCTGTTATACAGCACAATAGTCACATCATACCCTTATATAATGCTTCACTGTTTTCTGCAATTAAAAACAGAAAAATATCAAATATGTGTCATTTTATGGGAAGTTTCATTTAATTATTTAATATAAAAGAGCATATCAGTGCAAAGTTCTGAATATGCATATTAGGAAGTCTGGGTCTGTGCAGTTTTTCTCTGGTTAAAATGAAAAGTGTTTTCACAAATTACTGTTAAGATATTTACAGAATGATGAACAATTACCTCAGAGGTCTTTTGGCGGCTTGCTCACCAGGGGTCTTATGTCTTTATCCTTTGATTCATGTGTTGCTCGCCTTCTTATTTCTGTAAAGCTGCTCTGAGACATCAGTTATAAAAAGCGCTATACATTTTTTTTTTTTTGATTGATTGATTTTGTGCAGTGAGGCTAAACCCATTGCTCCTGTATGCCAGCTTGGCTAACATCCTTCTGTCTCTCACCACCTGCACTGGGTCTAAGGGGCTTCCCAGTACAGAAATGGCCCTCTTAAGGAATTTGATCAGTCTCTTCCAGTCTCTGCTGTCAAAACACTGCTGCCCCAGCAGACCACACCATTAAAGATGGTGGATGCCACCACTGTGTCAAAGAGTGGTTAGTAATAGTAGTTCTCTTCCAGTCAGCATCATGGAACGACAAAACCTGCCAAGAGATATGGCAATATGGCATATAAATATCATGTTTTGATATTTATTTTTCCATTTGGCTAATTTGGTCCACAGTTTTTTAAATATTGACTTTATGTGTTTTGATCTTATTGTGTGAAACATACTGTTTCCCTGTAACAGGGGTGTTTTTTTAATGGAATTTAAATGGCAGGTGAATGGGGTTAAAATGTTTGTGCACCCTTATTATGTCTTAGTGACAGAAATACACTAGTTACACTCAAGCAACCACAGGGAATATCACAGAAACCACCTGAGATACCACAGTAACCACCTTACAACCATCAATAAACCTTAGGAACAACATAGTACCTACTTAGCAACAACCTGGGGACCCTTTCAACTACCTGAAATACCATAACAACCACTTCTGAACACCAAAGCACCCATATAGCAACACATAACTCCATAGCAACAAACTAGCAGACACCTGCGACAATGGACAACTCTGAAACAGGTTCACCATTATGACCATTTAATAACTGTCTAGCAACAGGCTGGAAATAGGAATTAACTTTTTAATTAAGCAAGTGTCACATAAGGCTGTGTTGATTTGATGTCTCTGCCCTTGTTCTTTAATGAATAAGTGATGAATAATTAATTGTAGATTAAATGAAGGTTGAAGGTGAAAATGATTAGTTTTTAGTTCTTACATCTCCAGATTCAGTGTGAGTTAGTACACAATTGAAGATTCGGTCGTAGGGGAGGCACAGATAACTGTGTATCTGAGTAATTAGGTGAAATGCGAGTGGATATTCTATAGAACATTAACAGCATCACTGCCAGTTTCTTCACTCTGAATAACTTATCAGTGGACATCGTTCCTGTCACACCCACACAGAGTACACCGTAACTGTTCATTTATGCATTTATAAATAAAACAAGGTCTATAATGGCCCCTGGAACAGGAACAGACATGTAACAGTGGGATACATTGGAGAATTGACATTGACATGACATTGCTTTCCTCTTTAAGTGTATTCAGACCTGATAAAGGAGGTGTAGACAGTTCGTCTCCGACATATGGCCTGTGACACTCAACACACTGTCCTAACTAATATCAGCCCCTCCTTCAATATAAAGAGTAAAGACATCAATTAACTTGTTTTTCTTGCCTGACTACAATATAAGGGTGCTTTTATACCCAACATGTTTGGTTGGCCATTCAGGTCCTTTTCTTTAGTTCTGTTTATCAGGTAAGAAGATGTGACGAAAATTATGACCAATAAACAAATGACCATGAATTTGTTACAATCAGACAAATTACAGATGAAAAAGGCCAACTAGAAGATTCCTAATTTTGCTTCTTTATTTTGTTAAATCTTCTGTTCAATCTGTTGAAAGTTAAGGCGTTTAAGACTTTGGGTCTGTAGTTTACTGAATAAAATCACACAGAGACAGCAAGTGTTCAAAATAAATAAATTATATTCATTAAGGTCAACTTAAGGTCTTACAGTATTATTATCATCATCATCATCATTATTACTGGTTTGTCTTTTTCCTCAGGACACAGTACACATCATGCCATGTTCTTCAAAACAAAAATCATCTTTTATTTAGTAATTTCTCAATGTCTTTTTTCTCTTTCATTAAAAAACATTACTTCTTGTTTATTTATTACAGTTTGGTTATATATTACTATGTATGTTCTAGCACATTTTTTTCCATTAAGTCCTTATTCTAATGAAAATGCCACTGTGCAGAAAAAGTAAAGTTAGGCTGATGTAAATGATAAAGTAACTGATTGCAGAGCATTTTAAAGTTACCTTTATAGTTCAAAGATTTTTCAGTTCTACATCTCAGGTTGGTCAACAAAACATTTCAGAGTTCAGATGACTCAAAACATTAATGCTGAAGTTGAATTTTCTAAAATGCCATTATTCCTTCTCTATTAATAAATTTACTGTTAATGTTCAACCTTTCTTATCTCAGATTCCTGACCATAAAGGTCTGTGGTGTTAATGAGATTTGAATGTATAAACTCTTGCCTCTAGACAAGCAGGTAGTTATGATCATTGCAACGCTCTAGAACCATGAAGTGTATTTCGCAGCTCTTGAGTGGCACAACAGACAAAGCACCCACTCATTCAGGTTACTACAATCAGAAGTTCAAATCCTCCCAGTCTGGGGACATTATGTGACATGGGGGAATCAAAACCTGCTGATTAGAAAAACGTATATAAAAAAATAAAAACTGAGATTTTTGACAAAGCTGAGTTGCCTCAAACATGCTTAGTAATCAGTTACTCTATCATAATCAAGTTGCCCTGTCTTTATTTTCTTACAGTTCAGGCAGAATAAAAGTTCTCAAAAATGCACAGACTGCAAGACCTAGGGATTGAAGGGATGGGCATAGACAAAGACATCAGATTTCAACATACAAACAGCTACAGAAAACATCAAGACAGTAGATGAATTAAAAAGAACACTGTTCACAGCTTTCCATGTAGTTTGAGTGGTAGGTAAACAAAAGCGTGAAGAATTGTATTTCACTGTATGAGTTTTTTTCAGAGTGTAAGAATTAATGGCTGAACAAGACAAAGAACAAGTTACAGTTACAAAAAAAAAAAAAACCAACCAAAAAAGAAAATGCAGCTGAAATGTAAAGGTGAGCATAGAACACATCATGCGCACAAACAGGACTTCATGCGTTTAGCACATCTGAGGCACACATACCAAAAACATTACAGAGAAAACTCACAGTTTCAGTAGCAAATGCCAGACATATAAGTGGAACTGGAACACTACACTGAATGCAGTACATTTAAACACAGAGTGCAGTAATGACACCCAAATGGGACAAAGACAACTTGGGACGTAAAACGAATATAACTTTGTATCAGATGCATTTGTTAAAATAGAGATCGTTTGGCCCAATGAAAGTGCATTGGTCAAAAAGGTGAGATCACTTAATTGAAGTAATTGCCATCATCTTGTTTCAATGTAATCTTGAAAATAAAGCTTAAACATGGAAACAATTCCAGGATACATTACTAACAATGCGAGAAGCTGGCTTGTAGGCACACTAACATTTCATGTATGATACAAAGAGTTACACAAACTGAGTTATATCAGTTTAGTTTTCAGTTCAATGTCCATACATTTGTTTCTTTTTAACCAAGTCCTACTGAGTGTATCTAAATATTTATCAAAACCATTACTTCTGCAAAGATTGAGTTCCCTTATCTAAAATCAAAAGAAGACATTACAAATATATTCAAAAGTTTACAAATCCTGCTAGACTAAGTTCACGTCATACAAAGAGTAAACATCTGACATTAAGGAAAAAAATAAATCTACTGTAAACTCAGGAAAGAGTGGAAATCAGGTAAGATGTTACACCTTTCTCAGAAAAGGGTTTAGCTAGGTCATCAAAGACCATCAGGAACATGGAGGAAAACTATTTTCTTTATAATTACAGGCTCCACCAAACAATCCCACAATACATATTGTTTAAGGACTACAAATGTTTAGTACAGTTTTATTGTAGAGGCTCCCAAAACCAATACAGATAATGTTTTACTGCATTCCATCAACTACAGGTATTCAGGTCATGATTGTTTATGAAGGCTGTTACACAGAGCAGGACAATTGTTCAACACTGCGACATTAACGTACACAGACATGGAGGTAATCTTGTACTTACCAGTACAGATGTGACATGGTTCATATGCCTCGATAATAAATTCATTTGATTCAATGTTTTACAGTGTCATCACTTTATACACAATTATAGACAATTTAGGTTTCTATTGCACGCTCAAAGTATTTTTAAAAAGGGAGGGGTCATATCATTTGTCCATCTGTTTAAATTGCTTCAGGTCATTCTCACTAGCAGATATTAGTATCCATCAGAAAACATCAAAATCAGAATAAAACTCTTATACAAGGTTGGTAGTTTACTGTAAGCCTGTCAGAGATCCGTTGTGAGAAGAAAAAGATTAAAAGTTGAAACCTTGTAACTGAATAGTAGCTGTTGTTCTTCCCACAAGGTATAAGGTTCACTACGATCTCATCTCGCCCACCTTAATGGGTCACAATATTCAGATACTGATGTTTGCTAATGCTTTTTGTCTGTACATAGTCTGTTTTTGATGGATACCAAAATGTCCTCGTGAATGAGACCTTGGGTTCTTAAGTAGTACCTCAAAGAACAATTAAGGGAAACGAAGCTGACTGCAGTACACATTCATCTGTGTTGGTGTGAGAGTGGTGATGGTGGTGGTGGTGGGGGGGGTTATATTGCACAGGTCTCAGATCATTTTAGTTTGTGTTGAGCCCAGAGTAAACATAAGTCTACACAGCACAAACATAAAACACAGTGCTGATATGTTACAAAATAAAAATAAAAGATGAAGAATTAAACAATAAAAATAGTCTCTGTAAGGCAACAATTAGGTCACATAAGATTTAAAATAAATAAATTAACAAACAAATAAATAAATAAATAAGATAAACCTATCAAAGCATCCATGCCTAATTAGTAACAGTCTGTTAAAACTGATCATATTGATTCACACAATGACATGATCGGTTTTGAATTAGGCAGGTTTTATACAATGAGTTACATATTACTGGTGCCATTAATGTGAAACGCAACCCTGTTTCTGAACAAACTGCTTTTCTGATCCCATGATCCCAAATATATATCGAGACAGTTCAGCTTAAACACTTTGTATCATTTTTCAGTGCATGAAGTAATAACATAATACTCCTCTGTAGAATTTAAAGGTTTTAGAGATATATTTGACATTCCTACAGGCCAGAGGAAGAGAATGAAAGAGTGAATGTGTCCTCACACTTCCTTAAACCCCAGTCTGCTACGAGCAGTGCCATTCTTATGTTTCAATAACTCCTCATCACCAGTACTTCAACAGCACACCCATTAAAAGTTATTGGCTATGACTTCCATCATTCCAGGACAACCTGTCTAGGACCTGGCAGCTCAAAAATGGTATGAATCTCTATTTTTTCCTGTTAGATATGATTTGGTGATCTGATTTTTATTCTCTAAAAAATTCCATTTTAATGAAATGACTTTGCTTAAATTATTCAAATATACTACAAATTACCTTGCAGGTGGAAACACACACATGACATCATGCTGTTTGTGTGACCCATTACAGGATAGTTTTGTTACAGGATTGTTTTTTCTTTGTTACAGCATGTTTTGCTGATATTGACCTGTTTTCATCACTATTTTGTCAACCAGTTCATTTAACTCATACAAACATCGATGCCCCAACAAGTTCTAAATCTCATATTGATTGTTGAACGTCTATAGAAGGGCTGGAAAATTAAATGAGCTGATTTATAAAATTATATATAAAAAAAAAATTACTTAATAATTCAGATCATTAATTTTTTTTTACAAACAAATGTTAATACAAGCAGAATAAATGTACAATGGTACATTTCCATAGAGCAAATTTGATGAACCATATTTAATTCTAAAGTTTTGAATAATAAGTAATGTATGCCTGCTGCGTGGTTTACTAATTTTTAAACAAGAGCTATAAAAACAACAGGTTTCCACCCAGTTCACTTCTGTAATCAGATTCGGAACTCGATGGCGTAAACTCTCAAAAATCATTCATTTGCAGCACAGTTGTAAAATTTGGCTTGGATTCATGAATTAGATTTTTAGAATTACAACTTTTCGCTTTCTCAGAAATCCTTGATGTGAGCTGCCGGGCTCTAGAAGAGTTGGTGTGGGATGACCTGCATGAGTTAGCCTAAGTGCCATTTTATGATGGCTATTAAAAGAACACTTTTTGAATAAGATGATGCTACAGGTTTGGTGCTTTTGAAGTAGGAGTCACCACTTAAAGATGAACTGGGATCTGTTTGAGTAAACTATCATTAGAGACTCTGACCTCCAGTGCAACTCTGCACACGAATTGTCCATTTAACTCAATGAACACTGTAAACTTTATATGACCATCCATGCATGTCTTTCAGAGTTAAACCATGCCATTTTAGCTCTGTCACAATTTACTCCTTCATGCAGCTCTACCAACTACTCTACGGGTAAAATATTAGCATACTGCACAGGTAAAAAGCTAGCCCTGCACGAAGGTAAAAGGCAAGTCCTGCATACAGACAAATGACTGCCCTAGAACAGAGCCTAGTCCACGACTGGCAAAAGGCTGTTCTGAGACAAGTAACACAAATCATACATCATTACAAACAAGAACAGATCTGACAGTTAAAACACAAACACTTTGAATCCTTGTTCCATAAATATACACACGATCCTGAGCAGTGATTTTGTAGTTTGAACAAATGCATTTAATGACTCTGGAAAGGACCAGTGCTCAGCCCTACTCATGACCAATTCCAAATTGACCACAGCTGATAAGCTAAAGATACCAGGAGCATCTTCATGTTGAATGTGTATGATGTTCTAATACATGTGTTTATTGAGTAAAGAGTCATTTTATCAATGCAGCTCTTATTTGCAACTAATAATGCCTTGTAGCTTTGTAATGAAAGAAAGAAACAACCTGTGCTTCCAATCGTCTTACAGCAACGAATGCCTGCATGAAATAAGTACAATCTAGGGCCTGACCAATACGAAAATCAGTGATACCAATTTTATGAGACTAAACATTCTGATTACTAATAACATCTGTCTTTACTGATTAAAAAGCATTAGACACATATTATAAATATTGTACCACTGGGAGTAATTCTATTCATAACAGTTTTTGGTTTCTCTCTTTTGTGGCATAACATTCTGCTCTGAAGCTAAAGTTAAGGTTCACATTTTACATTATGCACACACATGTAAATGACTGGACTTTATATAAATCAATTGTAAATGGAACTATGTTTTGTTATTTTTGGGCAAAGTAGCAGGCAATGACAACACGTGTAGCATTTAGAGAACTGTACATTCTTTAACAACATACAAAATCTCAAATATGGAATTGAGGCTTTACCTAAAAAATGAAAGCTGCATTAATCCTGAACATATGTGCATTGCTACGCCCATAGTGCTCATGTAGGGTTGCACATGGATATGCACAAATATATTAACATTAACATATAAACGCAAGGCACATATCTTGACACTATTTACTTGCTACTTTTGTATCATAGGATTTTAACATGTCTAGCCACTTTATAGCCACGTTACTTTATTGTATCTTAATGTAATTTTATAACTTTCTGAGTCAGATCATCAGAAGACCAGGACAGGGAATTCACATGTTATTGCAACCAAAAAGTCACTAATTACTACATCTGACCTCTTTTCTCTGTTATCTTAGTTGGCTACACTGTCAATGACAACCACCCTCAGTGCACCTCTGAGTGATAGAAGAGTTAATTGTTTGATGCATTTCCTGGTATCAGTAAAACTGGGGCTCATTGATATTGGCCAATATGGTCAAGCAACCAACATATTGGTCAGGCCCGAGTGAAAAAATCTAAAATTCATATACAGATCACATTCAGACAAAAGAGTGGAAAAGATGTCTAGGCAACATTGCAAGTTACAGTTCATGCAACTGCTCTTGTACAAATTTCTCCTGACCAGCAGTCTACAATGTGCTTGTGCTGTAGGACTAAAAGGAGATGTGTGGTCTGCTTTCTAATGGACTCTTAAGGAGCAGTGGTGTAACGCATTGCAGCATTAACCCAGAGAGCAAATCAGTGAACCACAAAAGCATATTTACATCCTCAGCAGACCAGCACTACTCGGACAAAGCCATTAGTCTATGTGGGTGATGAAGGTGACAGTGAACAAAGCTGTGAGGAAAGGTGCCACAGGCAACAACATGGTGTTTAGAAGAAAGAGAAAAGAAACATATGTTTATGATCTAACTCCTGATCATGATGCGAAAGAGGTCCTACAATGACCATTGCGATATCATAGAGAGAAGATATGTTCTGTTTGCAGGAAAAAAAAGAGCAGATTTAATTAGACAATTTAAGGACTGCTATATACAACAGAATGCACAGAGCTTAAATAACAGAGCTTTCGAAAGAATCTAAGAAAAAATACTTAAAGCTTCTCCAGGTTCTTCCATACCAGTCCACCTTCCTTCCTTCCTTCCTTCCTTGTTGTAACGACTCAGCATTTATTAGATATTTGCCTTCTGGTCTGCATGCAAGAAAATCACAACACTAATAACCAAGTACACAACAACCCATCATTCTGCAATGAAACACGAACATCAGAATGTTGGCATTTGGCTTTAGAATGACCAGGAAAACAGCATCTATGAAAATGAATAGCCCAGAAGCACAATGGAATTCTATAGACTGCAGCAATGCATGCCATTCTGGGGCAAGTTCACTGGAGAACTGTGGGTTGATGTGCTCTGGGCTTTAGAAAGCATGAAATCTATTTACACAAACATGGTCACAGATCAAACCTGGTCCTTTTCCATTTGTTCATAGTCTGTGATTGGGTTCTTCTACATTCTTTTTCTTCAGACACCTGATGAATCATCATTTCTGTCAGCCTCCTTGCTGAAAAGAGGGACTTGTAATTTTCCACACACAGATAACCGGACTGTTAATAAATAAATGTTTACTGAGGAGGATGTCATTTCCATTTGTATTCCAGTGCTGACAGTCAGCTAATGCTACTCACCCAAAGTGACTAAGAGTTTCAAACTGCAGAACTAAATGCTTTGCTTCAGTGACCTTTTCATGACCTTCTGCTTGATGAACAATGTCTTTCCTTCTTGCAACAACTATTGCAAATGGCCCTATTATACAACCTGCCATTAATCATCATGAATCATTTTCTCTGTTTCATCTGTTCATTCCATTCTTTCCTTACCTGCCATTTTCTTCTACAGTCTCTTCTCCCTATAAAGTCTCTCTTTTGCCTCCTTGTAAAGCCATCCTTCCTACAGTCTCTGTCTCTCTCTCTCAGTGCTTCTCTCCTTAATAAGACCTCCCTTTAAACATCCCTCACCTCCATGTTTACATCCATGAAAGTATTGAGCTTTTCCATTAAGTTCACAGTATGCTATGTAAATTTAGGCATACATAGACTTGTCTGTGCGTTTGTCTGTGTGCATTAAGCTAGTGTGTGTGTGTGTGTGTGTGTGTGTGTGTGTGTGTGTGTGTGTGTGTGTGTGTGTGTGTGTGAATGTGTGTGTGTGTGTGTGTGTGTGTGTGTCTGTGTGTGTCTGTGTGTGTGTAAGTGTACGTGCATTAGGGTTATCTTTTTGAACTGAAAGTATTCATATTCTCTCCTTTAAATTATTCTGGTCAGCTTTAGATGCTCTTAACTCAAATTTTCTGACTGAATTTTTTTCTTCTAAAGCATCTAAAATGTGTAGTAGATATCTGCAGCCCATATGTTGTACCTAGGCCTGTGCTATTCTTGTTTTTTCTTTCCTTATGGAGCTTTTAAAAGCCCTTGATGTGGCAGTAGGCTTCCAGGCTGGAAAAAAGAATGTAGAGCAGCCACAGGCCCAGGAAAAGCAGTGTGGTGAGGAGGCGTGACGTTCGTGGACCCCCCAGCTCGCCTCCAATGGATGGCTGCCTCCGGTAGAGAAGTACTGCCATGCAGATGAAGGCGAAGATGGTGAAGAGGGTGACAGAGAAGGCCAGTGAGCCAGGCTCCACCCTGAAGTACTCTCCCTTTATGGCCCAGTAGATAGCTGCAACTGACCATGCTACCCCGATGCCCAGGAACACATTGACAGCATTGCTGCCGGTGACATTGCCAACAGATGCATCAGCGTACTGGTCCTGGGTGGCGGCCACTTTACTGGCAAATGTGTCTAAGATAGAGAGACAAATGGGAGAATAAAAACAGAAAAATAATATTTAAAGATGACATATTATACCCTCTTTCCAGAAGTTAACAGTCCCTGGGACCCAGAACCAACACATCCTCCACACTCTGTGTAAAACAGCCTTGTTCATAACCAGCTGGCTTCACTACTTACGCTACTGGTTCAAATTTTATTGTTAGTCCTCTAAACTCGGTACACTAACTCTTAGATTTCTGAGATTATTCTCATTGTCTCATCACCTTGACTTCAGTTCTCTCCTTTTCTTTCTCTCTTCCACACTTTCTTGCAGCTTTTTTCAACTGTCATGCTGGAGTAATTCATGAGGAAGTGAAATGTGCAAAGCCAGCATAAGAAGAATTCAGCAGTCTACATAATGTTAATTCAGACCAATGTTCAGGATTGACTGATGAATAAATCCATTAAAGTATAATTTAAACTATTTATACAGCTGAAAAAGTAATCATCGTTTTAAAAAATAATAAGTACTAAGTAAAAGTATTAAGTAACATTTTATAAAGTATTAAGTATTATACTTTCATTTCATTTATCAATACCATTATCTGTAGGTAACTTATCATCACTAACATCAAGGTTTTGGTTTGTCTCTGGTTGGTTCTCCATTCTTGGGTTCAGTTTCAAAAACTTGGTGCTGCTGGTCAGGTTGGGTCAGAGACCTAATTAAAGCTCTACAAACCTGGTATAGAGGTGCCCAGAGCCACAAACACCACGGCCGTCACCGTGTCCTTGAGGCCAACAGTGCAGCCAAAATGAGAGGCCAGGTCTCCAATGATGGCTGTCAGGATCCCAATGACCGAGATGGACACCATGAAGCAGGCCCAGCCATTCCAGTACTCAGTCGGTGGCACACATGCAAACAGAACTTTCCAGAACACGGTTAGGAAGTGCATGACGTAATCATAGCAGGATGGCAGGCGCTCTTCACGTCCTTCCTCTTCATCTTCATCTCCATCACCTGAAGATTAGACACATCTGACTAGTATGCATTATACTAACAATAAAATACAAACACAAATTAACAATACATCGTTGAACCTGTTCTCATCATGCCAACACTAGGTGTGGGCTAGAGGGGTATAAAGGCCACAGCATTGAGTTATGCGCTGGTCTTCAGTTTGAAACTGTGGAGGTACTCTTGGCACCGAATATAACCAGATTCTCCAAAATCTTTTGAAAACCTTCAATAGACAGTTGGAACAGACTTACTCCAACAAAAGCATGATTTATTTTAATACCCTTGATTTGGGAAGAATGAATGAGCAGGCGTCCCAATAACTCATCAATAATAATGGTACAACTGAACAACTTTACTTTTAGACACATTATTTTAAGTTTTATCAAATCAAATCAAAATGTATGTGTATAGCGCTCTTCATAACTGAAGATGTCACAGAGCAGCTTCACAGAAATCAAGAATAAAAAGGTTAACAACACAGGAACAAAGGATCAGAGACAGATCCCCTAGTGAGTAAGCCAGAGGGCCACAGTGGGAAGGAAAAACTCCCTCAGAGCTGGAGGAAGAAACCTTGGGAGGAACCAGGCTCACTAGGGGGAGGACCCATCCTGCTCTGATCAAAGTACTTATACACAGTTAGGGGACACTGGACCCCCACACCTCTGTTCTAATACTGAAGTAACGTTAGTTCGCTGGTGGACATAAAAGTAACAGTAGATTTCTACATCGTTGGTGGGTGAGAAGTTAGTCCATGTTAGGGTGGGAAACTAGTCCAACTTCAGTTTTATGTTAATTCATTTATGATTATCATAATTTTGTAACTTGTAAAAGCACACTTACAGAGGAGATAAGTCATTTTATTTCTCAAGGATTTTTGCACACAAGTGCACATCACTTGTAATCTCATACTGCCTTCCTTATACTTTGCTTTTCATTATGAATGTCATTAGGGTTCATAAGGATATTATAATTATATCGAGACTAAAAATACTAAATCAACTTGGAAATGTAGTTTATTATACTAAACTTGCCACCAGATGGCAGTGTAACATCATTATAGCTTAATGAAATCTTCATGAATATTGTCAGGTCAATAGTCATCAATCAACTCACCACTAACATCCTACCAGGGCAATATTTTAACACTCAAACACAATCGAATTACTATTTAAGAGCTTAACCACCTTCAGCAGTGAATTTATGAAAAACAGTACCACAGATTTTGGTACATGGCCCACTATAGTATGACCCACTCTCTTTAAAGAAGCTCTACTCCCTCCCTCCCACTTAAACTGCTGACACGACCAGTAACTGAAAAGATTAAGTTTAATTACTCTGAATGTTATTCTCATTAGTAACCTGAGTGCAGCTGTCACACACACACACACACACACACACACACACACACACACACACACACACACACACACACACACACACACACACACAGAGAGAGAGAGAGAGAGAGAGAGAGAGAGAGAGAGCTACACTGACAAAAAGACAGTGTTATTATTAAAAGAAAAATAACAAGCAAAACAAAGAAAGAGAAAGGAGACTGCAAAGTAACGATGCCCATTTAAACCAGTCTATGTAGTATATACACAAACCCAGTCTGTGTAGTACAAAACCAAAACCAGTATATGTAGTACATAAACAAAACCAGTATATGTAGTATATACACAAAACCAGTCTGTGTAGTACATAAATCAAACCAGTCTGTGTAATAAATAAACAAAACCAGTATGTGTAGTACATAACCAAAACCAGTCTGTGTAATAAATAAACAAAACCAGTCTGTGTAGTACATAAACCAAACCAGTCTGTGTAGTACATAAATCAAACCAGTCTGTGTATTAAATAAACAAAACCAGTCTGTGTATTAAATAAACAAAACCAGTCTGTGTAGTACATAAACAAAACCAGTCTGTGTAGTACATAAACCAAACCAGTCTGTGTAGCATAACCAAACCAGTCTGTGTAGTACATAACCAAAACCAGTCTGTGTAATAACAAACAGTCTGTGTGTGTAGTACATAAACCAAACCAGTCTGTAGTACATAAACCAAACCAGTCTGGTGTGAGTACATAACCAAAAACCAGTTCAGTAAATAAACAAACCAGTCTGTGTAGTACATAACCAAAAACCAGTCTGTGTAATACAACAAAACCAGTCCAGTAGTACATAAACCAAACCAGTCTGTGTAGTACATAACCAAAACCAGTCTGTGTAATAAATAAACAAACCAGTCTGTGTATTAAATAAACCAAAACCAGTCTGTGTAATAAATAAACAAACCAGGCTGTGTATTAAATAAACCAAACCAGTCTGTGTAGTACATAACCAAAACCAGTCTGTGTAGTACATAAATCAAACCAGTCTGTGTATTAAATAAACCAAAACCAGTCTGTGTAATAAATAAACAAACCAGGCTGTGTATTAAATAAACCAAACCAGTCTGTGTAGTACATAACCAAAACCAGTCTGTGTAGTACATAAATCAAACCAGTCTGTGTATTAAATAAACCAAACCAGTCTGTGTAATAAATAAACCAAACCAGTCTGTGTATTAAATAAACCAAACCAGTCTGTGTAGTACATAACCAAAACCAGTCTGTGTAGTACATAACCAAAACCAGTCTGTTTCTGTTTGTGAGGTGATTGTAAATGGCACAGTGTTTAATGTGCTCTGCAGTCTCCCAGGTCACTGCAACAAAAACTGGACTAGACGTCTTTCAAACTTCCAAGAAAACATGTCAATGTTGTTGAATACACTGAAATACCAGAAGTCATAGTTGAGCAGAATGTAAGTTGATTATGAAGTGGTTTTATCTTAAGGGAGATCTTGGTGGTGGTTCCATGTTGATGTGTGGTGTATTTACATGGTGTGTGTTGGAGTGTGTTCCACCAGTCCTCTGAAACATGTCACTGACTGGTACCTGCTACATTTCACTGCTTTCACTGCTACACTCATTTGTGGCCCTTCATGGACTTTGTTTACCCCCACAATGATTGGACATTATAGCTGGATAATAGAATAGAACAGAATAGAATAGAACTTACCAGTATAATGCACCTTACCAGTTGTTCAGAACTGGTTTTATGATGTTTTCCCAGTACACATGTGACACTGTGGACTGAGGATTGTTAAATGCCTGCACAACTTTGGGAATGGAATGTCTCATCCATCTGGCACACACCATCATGCCTCACTCCTACTGTAATAGTACACATCACCTTGCCATGAGCATGATGGCCAGTGTTCAACCTCAATCACACCTCAAGTGTGGGGGTTCCTATGCACTCCCTTCATCTAACACCACTTCACAATCAATTTCCATTTTGATATCTGCATTGTTTTTCTGAAAAGACAAAAAGGCGAGAGAAGGAGAGAGAAGGAGAGAGAAGGAGAGAGCAAAACTGTGTGATGGTGTGTCTGACCTGCACTGACTGTTACCGCCTCCACAAACTGCTCTCTCCAGGAGTGTGTTCCGATCACCAAGGCCAGGTTCGTCTTCTTTATCAGCTTGTCTACTGTGCTCTAACAATGACAAGTAAGACAAAACACTGTTATGCTACAGCTCCATGGATCTGACAGATTAAGATGCAACATATATTACATTTACTCCATTAGAGGCATCTGAACGTAACAATAAAATATTTAACACTGAGACAAAAGAGGCTCATATTCAAAATGCTTATCTGACTCACTGGTCTCAAAAGAGATCTGGGCCATTTCTGGCAGTCATGCTGCAGTGCTGCCTACTGTTCCAAACAAAACTATTCTAGCCCAGGTCTGGCACACTTCCCCCACTTTCACCTGGTCAAAGTGTCGCATTAATGGATGACATTTGGGTGGTCTGCTCATGTTTGCCAAATGAGGGCCACGTTCACTCCAGAGTAGGGTCTATGTCACCCAAAAGTGCACCAAAATGTGTGGTTCAGATTTGGAAAAGACCCACCACCATTTCATACCAGGTTCTGCTACGGTTTTTGAGATTAGCAAACTGCACGTGAGAAGAATGTGGTTCACAATAGAAATGTTTGTAAACCTACAGTTATATTCAGAAGATTAAATACAGTATATGAAAGTCATGGGAATATTTCTTTTCAAAAACGGTTCCTTTTCTGGGACATAATGAGTTTACAACAAACACCTTCAATAAGAAGAATTCATAGAGTTATTCAATAAGATTAAATGCTCCACCTTAGCCCTGGCAAAATTCCGGGGGGATATTTGTCACTTCACTTGACAAACTTGGTGGAGTTCAATTAAAATAGCTGGTAATTTGGTATCCTGGTATGGAGCCAATGGTCTCCATACAATATTCTCTATTGACCAGGAAGGTCATTTCAAAAGTTTAAAAACATCTTCATTTTTACAAATAGCTTTGTCTCATGTGATCATAAAACTTTAATTCCCAGTGTTTTATTTTCTTTGTCCAGGTGAGCTACAGACCTAAAGACCATGTAAAACTTGGCTGTAGACAGGGACACAAGTGTTCCTGCAGCTTCCAGTTCATGTCTGGCCTGTATTTCAGTGGATCTTGGGTTCCTGGCCATTGAAACCCACTTACTCTCAGCAGAGGGTGACAGTTTAGGCTTTCTTCCAGATTTAATACCCTCTGAAAACGTGAATGGATGATTTTGGAGTCTGCAGTTGTTTATAAATGGCTCCAACAGAAATTCCTGGCCTGGGCAAATTTCCAATCATCCTTCTCAGATCTGCACATGTTCTTGGAATTTCTCATTGTGTTCTTTATTGATCAATCAAAATGCTTTTAAACATTAAACATATTTTTATGTAGACAGAGAAAAGTTACAAGCTATTGTAATTTATGATAAATGACAGGAAACTAATATGTCTTGGTCTCAACAAGTTAAAATACATTTTGGCACCACTGAATTAATCAACTCATTATGTGATTGTACTAGTGAATTCATATCCATATTTTACATTAATTGTCATTATATTAAAAATGTTTAAAGTGACATATATCAATCTGTTTTTGTTTTACTTTTGTTCGAGATTACAGCTCATGAAAGCTTGAGTAAATTACTATTTTAACAGTATGAAAACCATGTCTAGTTCAGCTCAACTGAACCACAATGCTGATTTGACAGACATCTAGAAGATGATTATTGACACGCTTCACAAAGAAGGTCATTGCTGGCTGTTGTCAGAATACTGTATCAATGTATATTAATGGAAAGCTGCCTGGAAGGGGAAATGAGACGGAAAAGGTGCACAAGCAACAGGAATGATAACAGCTTTGAGAGGACTGTCACAAAAAGTCAATTTAACTTGGGAGAGTTTCACAAAGAGTGCAATGAGGCTGGTGTCAGTGTGCCAAGACACAACAGACAGATGTCTCCAGTAAAGGGGCTCCAACTGCAGCATTTCTAAAATCAAACCACTCCTGAAGCAGAAGTGTCTTACCTGGGCTAAAGAAAAAAAAAAGAACTGGACTGGATTCAAAAGTCCTAAAGTCTTAACTCAAACTCCTAGAATCTGGAGGAAGAGTGGAGAGGAGTCCAAGGCGTCTGAAGTCCAGTGCAAAGTTTACAGAAGGAAGAACACAAACCATCGACCCAGCAATACAGATGAGCTGAAGACTTCATTAACATCTCAGCAGTGCCACAAGCTGATAGCTTCCATGCCAATTTCTTCTGGGGCTAATAGACTGTATAGACTGTAGGTGCTAATTATGATGATACTGATTTCAGAAAATGTTTGTGCACCAGTTTCATTGTGTTAAATAATTGTGAGGAACATTCATTCTGCCCCAGAAACAGTTTAAAGAAATCCCTGAAAGGCCAATATTACCAACCATTCATTTCCATGACAAGTGCAGGTAAACATCTGACCACAAAGGTACCTGGGCTTCTTCTGGCAAAGGTGGCCAGTGGATATGAGTAATTATGCTGTTAAGTGAACAAAGAATTTTTCAGCACAGAGCTCACAGATGTACAAATTGTTCTGAATCATTTCACCAAATAAGCTCATAGAACAAAATGTTCTGCTGCTGTTGTAAGCTTCAGCGCGGAGCATGCATATTTCATCACGGGTAATGCATTTATCTCATATATAGTCTTCTTCCTCTTGTGTATCACATGACTTTTTTGAGTGAATCAACTATACGTTTGATTTACTGTAGTAAATTAAACATGGACAGACTGAACAGGGGTTTGTAATGAAGTTCTTCAAAAGAAAGCTGCTCCAATAATACTGAACATATGCTCTTAAATACTGTGACATTGGTGCTTAGTTAAAATCTAACTATTTAAGAAGTAACTCTTCTCCAATTCTGTCTTATGATTCATTAACAACCAGTGACATAAAAATACAGGATCACACATCGTTATAATTATTTGATTGAAGTGACTATTTTTGAATCCTTATTGCATTTTAATCACAGTATCCCTTTGATCACCTTTTTTACAGCTATATCCATTTACTTAATTCTATCTGCTGTACTTGTGTAGAAACTGAATTACAACTTATGATTGGTCCACAGGTTGAATATGCAGGCTTCTATTCATAATAAAATGAAATACTATCAGATCAAATTTGACAGAACAAATGATTAATGGACTGAAAATCATACTATTTAACAGCCAGACCTGTCAGAACTATGAATCCTGACTTTTGCTTTTTGAAGAGCTTCTGTTAAAATTATTTATATATATTTATTATATATAAAGTTAGGCTTTAATGTAAATGCAAAGCTTTATAGTAATTTATTGTCTGTCCAGTTGTGGTACTAAATGAAGTATAGTATCAAGACTAGCAGCATCCACCAGAAATTCTGACATTGTGATATCTGTAAAGCACACCCTAAACTTTAGCTTAACTCACCTGGCTTTATTTCAGTTCTTTGCTCAGCAGCTCAAGACACTGATCAGCTGAATCTGAAATAATACATTAGAGCAGTGGCTGCTTTCCAGAAATTGACACTTTGGCTGTACCTTAAACTCGTAGGACTCTTCAATGACCACCTCCAGCCTACTGTGCTCTCCCAGAATGGGCTTCCCCATCTCAGCTATCCTCCTAGCCTCCTCTTCCTCAGCACTTAGCTGCCCCTCTGGGTCCTCTGGAAGAGAGGGAGATAGAGAGAAGCAAAAAAATGTGAATAACAGAAAAGGGAAACTAAAAAATGAAAAAGTTCAATTCTAACCTAAAGGTATGTTTTTTACATCATTTTTTTACATGGATGAAAGCAATTACTATGTCTGCAAGAAAGGAATGAAAGAATAATGAAAATCAGAGATATCAAGAAAGATGAAGAAAGAAGTGCAAGTAGAACACCAAAGCCACTGGTATGAGTCCAGCATTTCTGACAGTACAGTATGCTGGTAAGAAGCTGATGTATAGATTGAATGACACTGTTATGCACTTACAGCCAGAGTCAAAAAGAATTACACCCATGCACTTCACCCAGAACAATGGTGCATTAAAAATGTTATGATATTTACAAGTTTGTTTGTTTGATTCTTTTGTTTGTATTGACCCAACAGAAACAAGCTAACTGGTATCACTTCAGCAACGGACTGGAGGACATTATGGGCACCCTCAACTTAATATATAGTAGCACGTGATTAAAATCCTGTGTGGAGTTGTGACTATGTTCTCAGTATGAAGAGGAAAGTGACTTACGTGTGACAGATTCGATTCAGAGCACATTAATACAGAATTCAATAATAAGCAATAGCTACCTAATATTTTGTGGAACCATACACAGCGCTTTTACTTCATTTCTAAAATCCTTGAGTTTTTTTACTATTATATCCATAAAGGCAACAAGTCTTTAAGAGGCAGTAATTCGTTACCTTTTTAATTCAGCTTAAAATGTGTTAAGGAGACGGAAATTGTGTTAGGAAACACGTTGATTATAGACAAAGTACAGAACCGGACCATCCACTGTAATCCTTCAGTATAAGAAAGCATTCAGTCTAAAGGCTGTATTAATTGCTCCACAAGCTCTGAACATACAATCTGAAATTGTTCTCTCTGAGGACGTTTACAGTGATGAAAAAATAAGGGTAGCACAGTGACAAATACACCCTTCTGCACTGCACTGTCCATAAAAGACCAGCATACAAGCAAAAAGTTCCAGTGAACTGACTGTGTTACCTTACCTTGATTCAGCAACAGAGCTATGGGGCGAGACAGAGAAAGAGAAAGAGAAAGAGAGCAGATATATTATTCATTTCAGCATTATTAAAATATAATGTTTACTAGCTCATCTCAGAGAATTTTAATATAATGAACAAGGTAGGTAAGTAAACTGTAAACTGTTAAACTGTTGTATATTTTCTATTTATTACACAAAGTGAAAATATCATAAGCCATTTAGAATTACTTTTCATCAGTATGGGTTCTAGCTCATGGGAATCAGAAATACAGCAGTTCACTTTGAGTCTGAGTAAATTAATACTCCCCACAACTACAAGGAACACTGCTGACCTGACAGTTGTCCAAAGACAATCACCGATGCCCATCACAAAGAGGATAAACTTAAGAAAGCATATTAATGGACATTTGACTAAAAGGTTTATATTTATACTGAATCGTGATGGTTTCCAATCTGACTTTTTTTTTCGGCAGCATCTAATCTTGAGGCATCTCTGGATTCCAGCCACGTCTAATTAGCTAAGGATATTTTCTGAGTGAACAGCAAAGCACTTCTGTAAGTCGCTCTGTAAGGGCGTCTGCCAAATGCCGTAAATGTAAAAGTAAATGTATTGAGAAGTTGCTTCCGCACACAGATTTCTCCAGGAGAGGAGCTACAACTGCAGCAATATTAAAATTAAGACACTCCTGAAGCAGAGCAAAAAGAACTGGACTAATACTCAGTGATCCAAAATCCTTCGGAAAGTCATTTCTGGTATTTCAGTTGAAAAGGCTGAACTCAAGCTCCTCCGTGTGGAGAACATGTGGAGCAGCATAGAATTCATGGTGACGTCCAGTGTGAAATGTCCGCAGTCTGTGATGGTTTAGGGGTCCATTTCATCAGCTGATGTTGGTGTTTATTAAGTCCAGAGTCAACGCAGCATCTGCCAGGACAGCACTTTATGCTTCCTTATGCTGACAAGCTTTGTGGAGATTTGATTTCCTTTATCCAACCAGACTCAGCACCTGCCCACAGTGCCAAAGAGTCTCATATTCATAAAGACATATTCTAATAATTTGAGATACTGGATTTATGACTGTCATGAGTTATAAGCCACACTGATCATAAATAAAATAAATAAAGTTTAAAAAATAATAATTTTTAACTAAGGTTTCAAAATATAAAGATTCCAAATATAGTCAGCACTTTTTAGAATACTGGCCACTACATTAGATGAAAGTCACATTAAACATTAAACTCTATAGTAGGTCTTCTTCTTCTTCTTCTTTCAGCTGCTCCCATTAGGGATCATCATATTTATGATCTGCATTATAGTTTTGGCACAAGTTTTACGCTGGATGCACTTCCTGACGCAACCATCACCATTTATCCGGGCTGGGGACAAACTACACCCCTAATGGCTGGTTTATTAAACTCTATAGTAGGTAACAGTCTGAAATTCACAGAGGAAGGTGGTCAACGTAAAGGTGGTGAACATAAACGTGCTAATCATCTCAGATAACATTACCAGCCAAATCACATCATCAATCCTCAGACCTTTCAGCTGGAAAATGGTAGAGCGTAACATGAACCTGAGCAGATTTTTATAGGTGCTATACAGTTGTAGTAGTGCTACAGTGGCAGTGACTGAGACCTTATGATGATGCTCCTCCAGTGTGTTTAATCTGCGTTACTATTATGATTAATATTAAATCTAATCTTCTAAATGCTGAATATTCAAACATCCTGACTCATAATGGATGATTAAAGTCAGACAAACACACAAACAGTCAGTCACTGAATCTTCCTTCTCATATTATGAATTGATTTCACTTTCATTGATTTTGTGACTCTATAGGGATTTAATCCAACAAGCTCAACAAGCACTGAGAAGCACTTCAAAAGTGCCCAGGCCACTGGAGACAAGTAGTAGCATCCGTCTCTCTCTCTCTCTCTCTCTCTCTCTCTCTCTCTCTCTCTCTTCCTTTCTTCTCTCTCTCTCTCTCTCTCTCTCTCTCTCTCTCTCTCTCTCTCTCTCACACATTTCCTCTTTCTTTCTCTTCCACACATATCCCATTCCACACCTACCAGAGATTCCTCTCTTCAGCCAGCGAGGTTCCTCGAGGACAATGTAGAAATTTTCATGCTTCTCATACTCTTCATCATCAATGATTCTAACCTGAATGGTTTGACTGAACACACACACACACACACACACACACACACACACACACACACACACACACACACACACACACACACACACACACACAAACAAAATACAGTGTTCAACTCTATGAAGCAGAAAAATATGCAATGTGTTTAAGAACGGAGAAAACAAAAAGAGGCATACAGTACTCAAACACACACACACACACACACACACGCACGCAGGCACACACACACACACACACACACACACACACACACACACACACACACACACACACACACACACACACA
>CM067517.1:18730812-18797491 GCA_034509495.1 Acestrorhynchus altus | reverse complement strand
ACACACACACACACACACACACACACACACACACACACACACACACACACACAGTGGTAAATAATGCCATCACCTCACAAACAAGAGACTTGGGGGGGGGGGTGTTGGGGTTCTATTACTTTTCCAGACAACAATGCCCTTTAATAAAGAGTTAATGCTAGAACTGCTCTGTGTGCTGTTCCTGTCTCTGAGTACATTTATTAAATGTATTGTTCTGCTGACACCTATGTCTTTGAAAAGATAAACAGCTGCTTAATGAATCATTTTATGTCTTATTTTTTTACACACACACACACACACACACACACACACACACACACACACACACANACACACACACACACACACACACACACACACACACACACACACACACACACACACACACAGAGTCAAAATCAGTAATGTTTTGCTCATTTCACAGTTAGTCATACTGTGTCCTATTACATTAATCACTGAACTCCAGTGAAAAACCTACAGAAGGTTTGAACACCAAATTTGTTATGTTTGATCAAAGATTCTAGATCAATAATCTAACTCATTCCAAAGGTGGACCATTACACTAGACAGTGCAATCCATGCCCAGTGCTCCTCTAGATGACACTTGGCACTGGACATGCTGAGCCACCATGTATGGTTATTACAAAGCATCCCATTCTATTAGCAGTGATAATAGATTAGAAGAATCTGACTACAGCCAACTTACATATCAATGTCTACAGCAAAGCCTACTGTTAATGCTATTACACCTATAGAAACATCTCTCAGTCAGCACACACACACACACACACACACACACACACACACACACACACACACACACACACACATGCACACACACACACACACGTGCGCACACACAAAGACAAACACACTCTTACGTAGTCTGGTCATTGGTGAACTCCAGCTCTCCACGTGTATCTTCATAGTCGATGCCACCTCCCCGGGCTGTTCCTGGCTCTGTATGGTAGGGAAGTATGACAGTGCCTCGGGCACCCGAGTTCCTCACCACTGTCACCTCCATGGTCCCTACACTTTCACTCACACGCATTATGCGATCACTAAACGTGAAGATTCCAGCGTGGTCATCATCCAGGATGGTTACTGTGGCAACCAGTGGCTCCACCAGTCGGCCTTTGGGAGCTTGGCCGGCGTCGTCACTCTCAAACATGCCTTCAGCATCACCAACCCGCAGGTTCAGCAGACGCACAAAGAAATGCTCATCCTCCTCAAAGATATCATCATCTATTATCCCCACCTGAGAGAAAGTGCATGTGTGTGTGTGAGAGTGAGTGAGGAAGAGAACAAGAGAGAGAGAATGAGAGAGAAAAACAGAGAGTGGGTATGAGGTGAGATATGATAAAGATCAGGCAAGAACTGGCACAGCTCACGCAGGCATATCCAAACTTCTCAAACCCTTCTGAAAATCTCTACATCCACAGGAGATCTGTACACATAAGCTTTGCTTAGACTAGCAGGCCAAATACGATTTTTCTGCAGACTTAACTGGAGCAGAACAGATATTTTTCAGTCTGATCAGCAAAACATCCCATGAAATTCTGCTTGACAACTGGATTCTAGTCAAATTTGCAGGAGGTAATTACTTGCTTTACTATGTGTCACTGAGAGAAGGATGAGTCTTAGTTCCTCTTAAGGTTTCTTCCTCTTGTTCTAATACCCTTGCCACTATACTGAATTTGATCAGCTGTCCAAATTCCTCCTTTTCCATTCCTCCTGCTCCTCTCCTCCTTATCTCCCCATATCTCTGTAGTAAGAAAGGAGAGTTAGGAAGGGCAGGGCAGGGCAGGAGCAGTAGCAAAATTTCTAAATACAGCAAGGGTGTTGTTCTGGTCATAGAGTACCCACTGCCCTGCACGTAATAGTGTTTTCCCATCTCCCAAGACACCTGATTCGGTTAATCAATTCAATACAAGGCCTTAATGAACAGAAGTGGGTGTGTACAGCAGGGAAATCTGCACAGCACAGACTATTCCAGGGCCTGGAAGGGGAACTAGCACTCTATGCAGCCGACTGAGGATCTGGCAATGAAGATTAATGACAAAACAAGGCTGAACAACATCAAAATGCTTCTTGCTTCAATTATAACTTCCTGAAGTGACATTAAGAAATGTATATTAAGAAAAACTGTTAAGACTAGAGGGCAGGTGTAGAAACAAAGCTGAACATTCACATTGCTGCCAAGAACCTGAAGAAAGATTTGGCTACACTGGATTGAACTGTTAATAATTAACTTGTGGACAAAGGCTTTTAGTAGTTCCCTGAAGCAGGGAATCCATAACTAATATGTAGTGACAGAAATAGATCATAAAAAATTAGATTCCATCATGGTTACAGATTTGCTACTTACACCTACATACAAAGAACTCTCTGAAAATAAACATAAACCTATTATTGTCTGTATTTTGTCTGCATGAAATGCTTTATTTCTATTTTTATTGTCCTTGGGTGTCTTAAAGGCACATTTAAAATGTATTATTACATTTGAAATGTGCTTGGAGGTCTTAATCTAGCCCTGCAGTACATTTTCACTTTATTCTATCCCCTCTGGGCTCTCTGTCTCTTAGCCTAATTGCATGTCAATCACTGTCACTAAACCAATAACATTGCTGGAAAGGTCACCTTATCCCTGTGGACTTACCATTTATCTAACATCACTCAAGAATACAGGTACTTTCCCTTAACTTATCAGAATGTCTTCTTCCGATTCTTGTCTTTTGAGCTGGAAATGTGCTTCACACAGTTTCATATAGTAACACTCTACTTATGTAAAGGTCAAAGATTTTCATGACAACTCATCTGTGATGCTTTATGGCAGCTTTAACTGAGCATGGGTTTTATATGGGCTTTAGCATAAGCAGCCCTGCCGCATCACTTTCTATAGGAACCATTGGAACTGGTAAGGCCTGAAGAGTAACAAGGGGCTACACCAGTGCCAGGCTGATTGTATCCTTCTTGAACCTAGAAAAATGTTGAAATTACTATTATGCTATAAAGTTAAATAAGGGCAGCTTAAATAAAGGCAAATGAATTTGCCTAAGAATTATGATTAATTTGTCATATGTCCCTGTACTAACATAACAAGTATAGGCTTGTACGTAACTGAGCACACTTGTGGTGTTGAGGGTTTCAGGTAGCCAACATTTACAATTCAAATCTATCTGCTGCTTTTAGGGCTTACTGACTTGAGCTGAGTTGAGCGTTCATTTGTCATCCCTTTAGCTAATTATACAGTCAGAGGACAAGGAGCAGAATAAGCAGAAGTGCAGAGAGTAAATAGGATGCTGAGATTGAGGAGAACATCTAAGAAACAAGAGATCACATCATTAAAATGTCCTTGCTTTGGTTTTTACCAAAGACATTGTGAAAGTATAAGGAATTCACTGTTTTGAAAACTCATTTTCAGTAAAGTGATTCCCATTGATAGTGAGAAATAAAGCTTTCCCACTCAAAGCCTTTTCACACAAAGACAAAAACACGTCTTTGAGTAGACAATGTAAGTCAGGCTAGATCTGGACTAACCAATTTTAGATGAACCAATTTAACACATTTTTCTACTGAAGAAATAATCTTAGATTTGCAGATTTAGCACTGTAACATAGTCTACAGTTCTCCTAGCAAGCAGGGCTCAGAGTTCTGTTCTGACATTACTGGAGCACATCAGCATCTGTTCATGTGGATAACATCCATGATGTTAACTCTCCACTGCTGGAAGCTCTGTTTTACACACTGATGGTGCCAGAAAGAGGCTGAGTGCGGACAGTGGAAACTCACTTCATCATCTCTCCAAGTGCGAAAATGAGGTGAGAAGAAAACTTTGCATAAGTGTGAACTCCCTCTCTCCCTCCACCTATTTACACATTTCCAACATCCTGTTCTTCTTACACTCCTCTGTTCCTCTTTATGTCCTCTCGACTGTTCCTTCTTTGCCTCAAGCAGAAATGTCTTATTGAGTTCATATGCTTGAAATATCCCGAAAAGAACAATCTCTTGTTCTTTCCACCATCGCACATTGACTAGGACGGCCTCATTTGCTGCAAAGATCGGTGAGGGAAAATGTAGGACCTTGCCGTTTTACAGGGGTTTGCAGTAAAGATGTACATTCACAGTTTCTTCCCAACATTTTGACATAGCAGGGCCTGTTCATTACATATTGACATGTAAATTTGAGACATGAACATGAGACATTATTTCCAAAGTTTGTTTCCTGATATATTCATATTTGGATGTGTTAATCAACATGCATTCATTAGAAGGGGTGTCCAAGGGTGGGTGACTCGTTGACATATTCATTTCCACTTTTTATGAAAATATTTGTGCAATGTGTGTCAGTGCATTAACCTCACCCACAGGCATCCCTTTACAATAATTGAGAAACTGATAAAATAACCCTTTACAATAATTGATGAATCAGTCTTCAAATTAATTGACTAATAAAAAAAACCATTAGATTAAATGATAAAAAATAAATATATGGACATGTCCCCTTGGAACCTTAAGGTTCTATCTGAACTCTGAGCAGTTTTGAGATGTTGAGCCTTAAAGTCTTTATAGTGACATATGCCTGTATGGTCTGAGAGTTTACTTTCCCTCTCCTATGTTCCTCACCTTTATCTCTTTCCTGGTCTCTCCTGGCTTGAATACCAGTGTTCCCTCGCTGTATTCGTAATCTGAGCCAGCATTGGCTGTTCCGTCCTCTGTACAGTAGTCCACATAGAAGGTGCTTTCGCCGACACCGCCCTGACACACCACAGCTAAGGACAGCGTACCACAGTTCTCCATGCACTGGCTGTGTGCACTCTCAAAACCGATGCGGCTGCAGGTGGTGTAGTCATCCTGCTGAGATACGTCGTCCTCGCCAGTGGTGACTGCCCGTCTTGCATGATCAGCTGCATGCTTCTTCAGCACATTGCCAGCTCCAATCATCATTCGTGTTGCCTGGACACGGTAGAAGGCCCGGCTCTTCTGCTGGTGTAGCAGGGCATAGTAGTTGGCGAGCTCCATCAGCTGATCCAGCTCCTTATCTGGATACTTCTGTTTCAAGTCCTTCAGGATACGGATAACCTAAAGGAATAGATAAGGAAGGATAATGTTAGAGATAAGAGAAAGAAACAAGAGTAATGAATGGCATAGGAAGGTCTGGCACACTGTCAGTCTGGGTTAGTGTTAGTGTAAGATTTTTCACACTTCAGAGTTAATCAAGGACTCACAGGGAAGAATTGAGAATCTTACATGACATCTTGTAAATATTGTAGGACCACTCCTGACCAGATATTATGTGTGTGGTGGACCAGTTTCTTTCTAACAGTGACCCCTACCCCCGGTTCAGAAAAGGTTTAAAGGTTCAGTAAAGAGGTTTCGTTTTACTATGCAGAGCATAAGAACAATTTAAGCATTTAAGAATACTTGAGTTGGCACTGTACTATACAGAACTTCATTAAAGAACCATTAAACAGCACAGTTTACAGTGGTCAGGAACTGGACCTTTAACTCCAATTGTACATAAAAAAATTAATGAGCTGTACATCCACAAGTTATATGGGTCTCATAAAGTCCATAAGTGAACTGCGAATAAAAATTCCAGCCTGATACACACCAAAGCAACACACACTAACACACATTAGTGACTACTATGTTGGGAGTCACTGCTGTGCTTGATCCACAACTGAAGCAATATCTGTGATGGCAGTTTAACCCTGTAAAGTGCACCTATATAATACGTGTATCTAAAACTAGCAACGTCTCACCTCTTTGCGGCTCTCGTTCAATTCTTTTGTACTTTCCATGTTAATGGTGGCACTGTTGGAGTTGAGCAGGGTTGCCATGGCACCTGCACTGTTATTGGCCCCATCCTGGCAGTGCTCTGTGCTCATGACTCCAACCGAACCTCTAGGTGGAAACTTTCCATCCATGATCATATCTGCTCCTTTTGGGGTCATTTCCCCTTCTGTCTCAACGACAACCCCCGTCCTCTTGTCTGCACGGTAACGCTTAGACATATACTTGTAGAAGAGCAGCCGGCGATCTGCAATCCAGGCCAGAATCACACACACTGGAAAATAGCAGAGAGTGACCAGGGCCTCCCAGACCTAGAACAAACACGGACGAAGAAGCAAAAAACCCTGGTTTAAAAATTGGACATAATGTCAGGGGGAAACCTTAGCCACCTGTGCAACTCAGGAACCCCAAATTTGATAATAATAATAATAATAATAATAATAATAATAATAATAATAATAATAATAATAATAATAATAATAATAATAATTAAAGGTAATAAGCAAATGAAAATCGAATCACTTTATATTAGTATATGCCATAATGTACACAAACTGAAATAATTGCACAGAACAAGATATAAAAGTACATTTGGGTAACAGAATTGACTAAAAGAACAGAATAAACATATTGACACTGTTAAGCAATAATGTCACATAATGTGACAAACACTTGACATAATGTTAATCTCACTGTTGTTCCTTACATTGTGACCACTAATATAAAAATGACTAAAAATAAATAAAATCATTGTACTTTGACTTCCATTGAAAGTTAAGAAGGTGTTTTTTTCTGAAATTGATGTATTTAAGATACCATATTATTAAAACACATATTCAAACATACTCAAAAATACAAGGTTAAACCTGAGCTTCATGAGAATCATAAACAAATTAGTACTAACAGTGCATACATGAAAGTAAACAAGACAAATCTGTTATTTAATCTTAATTGAGATATAGAGCACAGACAGATGTTTCACACACACACACACACACACACACACACACACACACACACACACACACACACACACACACACACACACACACACACACACACACACATTTTTTCTGTATCAGTCCAACTTACTTTAATTCTCTCTATTACATACCTCCACAACTCCAGGAGAGATGATGGAGAGGATGAGGTACAGCCAGATATATGCAAAGATGCTCCAGAAAGCAGTGATGAAGAAGACCCTGAGGTGTTTAATCTTCCTCACCTCCCCATCAGGGATTACCCACACACAAATGCCAATGATCACAAACATGTTGAAGGCTGCACTGCCCACAATTGTGCCAGGGCCGAGTTCACCTGAATTAAAGCCATGCCCACATACCTGCAGAAAACACAAATACACACAAAGACATGCAGGACAGGCTGCATTAGTTTTTGCTCATAACATAGCCAGCTCACAGGGGCTGTTTTTTTATGGCAGCTGAAGAGTTTGAAAGAATTCATGTATCAGTTGATGAGATGAAGCAGCAGCTAAAAGTGAAACATCAACAAACTGGTTAGTTTCACAACACAGGCCATTTTGGACACTGCAAAAAAGGCAACAAAAGCTCCAAAAAACAAGAGATAATTTTTTAATTTATATATATATATATATATTTTTGAACGTGAGCTTATATGAGCCATCCTCTCTACATGTGTTGGGGAGTGGGGTGGGATAGAGCTCTCTACTGAGCTCTCTCTTCCTTTCCACATGGAAGTGTGCACTGGAGGGAGACTTGAGAGGATATTACATTTTGCATCCTACTGCCTTTATCTGCTTCACTAGCTAGACTGTCACACTTCTGTCCTGTTATGCTCCCCGTTACGTCGGTCCCTTCCTGTCATTGTTCTGTTTGGTTTTGGCTTGTCACTTGCTTTTTAGCACATGGCTCTGTTTCATCTCTGCTCGTGCTCCAACCTGCCTTTAGCATGTTCTACCTGTGTCTGGTTTGCAACCCTGCCCTTGTGTCATCATCCCCAAGTGTTTCCAGTCTGTGTCTGTGTATGTAAGATCCTTTGGCTCTGTCTGTTTTTGTCATTTTCTGTGTGTGTTAATGTCAGCTTGCTGTGTTCTGGTCTTGCATTTGTTTAATTAGTTAGTTAGTTAGTTTGTTAGTGAGTTTGTTCCCTTAATAAATTACCCTGCATTCACATCCACACCCTCACCTTCTCTAATGTACACCGTCACATTGGCCTCATATCTAAGAATGCTGATGTAAGATCTGTTCCCATATTCACATAATCATATTTACTTGGATATGAAAGGCAAAAAAATGACCCACAATGACCCACACAGTGAATAGCTTCACACATACGGCACCAAATATCAGACTTCTCCTAAGCCCAAACACTTTCAGCTAGCACATTCCAAACCATCTTGAAGTACGTTTCTTTATTTGTGTTATGTCCCCAAAAATGCATCATAAGGTATCATAAAACGGGACCTATTAGTGTGAGAAATAATGGCAGTACCAAAGGCAGGAGGCCAGTTGCCACGTCAACAACAGGCTAACTGTTTGTCAGCAGTGGGGTAAATGGATCATGACTGTGATAGTGAGTGACATGATATGATTGGATAAGGCAGCTGTCACATCAGATCCATAAAGAATAAGACAGGATAAGCTTGCAAGGCATGAAGAAATTACTTTTTAATCTGACATTATTTATCTTTAATCACAGCATAGGATTGAATAGGAATTGCCTGTTTAAAATCATGCCAATAATTTTGTTACTTTAAGCCATTCAGAGGGAAACCTGTTTGTGTATTTCAGATTGTATTGATGCACAACTGCTCTTGAGCTTTAGGCCACAAACTGGTGGACATTCTTCTTCTGAATTTCCTGATAAGGAGCAGAATCATGGTTCTAAGATGTTCAGGCCTGCATAAGTAAATCAGCACAACATCACCATATACTGTGTGTAAATGGACCTATATCGCTTTAAGATGTCCATGTATGACTCATCAGTCCACAAGTTTAAGTCCTCAGTGTGTTTTTCTTTGGCAAATACAATACTAATCTTACCATTCTATTTGTTTTTTTTCAATGCTGACCAAACTCTTAACTCTCCTCTTATTATGGAATCATGTATACTGACCTTAGCTGATACCTGAATGAGGCCTGTAGTTCTTTAGATGTTCATCTGAATTCTTTTGTGACCTCTGAGAAAAGTTGATGTTGCGCTCTCAGTGAAATTTGGTGGACTGGTCACTCCTGGGAAGCTTCTGTTACAAGTTTTCTCCATTTAGTTCTCTCACTGTGGTTCCCTGGAGTCCCAGAGCCATAGCAATGACTGTGTAACCTTTCTCAGAATGGTGGATTTCTGGAACTTTGTTCTGCATGTTTTTGAATTTCCTTAGAATATGGCATCATATAACCAGACAGGTTCTGTTTACACTGACATGACAAATATCATAGAATAGCACGTGCAGTATGTAAACTGATTATGGAATTACCTCAGATGAGGGCTTAGTAACACCCATTCCTGTATAAGTTGTGAAATTGAACACTGGCCAGTGCTCATGGCAATGAGGGAGAATCTCGAAGCATGACGACAGTAAGGGATGTGAACATGTCTGGGTTGTCACATGTTGTGTGTCAGTACCTTTGCCCAAGTGTGAATAGTGAGGTAAGGTTAAGGCTGACTGAGTCAAAATTTCCCTGCCTTTCACTGCCATCCAGGTTGACAGGTATAAAATTTTCACTGGAGCCAGTTGGATTTGCTGTGCTTCTGAATGCCTTTATCACCAGCCTGACCAATCAGAGCTGTGTTGTCATAGTTGCGCCTGTAGCTCAGAGCTGGAACAGCACATTAAACTTGTTCACTGGCATATGAGAAGACTTTCACAATGAAAGGCTCACTCGAGTGAGTCAACAGAGCTCCTTACGCTGTTTGTGACTTTTTTAAGCACTGTCACCCCGTGTCTGTCTCTATGAGATGCACTGGCTTAAGAAAAATATGACAGTGTGTCATCATTACTACCACTCAAATAAGCCATTTCCTTTGCATATCTGTCTTCCTATGCTCATTGAAAATACTGTAATGGACTTCAAGTGATGTTTTAAGTATTTTAAAACCTTGAATTGGCTATGCAGAGCTTTATTAAGCTCACTGAAGGTATAAATAGGTTTATGCATAACCCGCTGCTCTTCTACAGTAGTGTAGTGTAAACTTAATCTGATAGGAATAACACAACAATCCTTATTTTTATGTAATTTTTATTGTTTTTATTTATTTTTCATTGATTTTTTTTAAATAACAACTACTCCATCAACAAATCTAAACTATTTCTACTGTAGTTACATAAGCTGTATATAAAAAAAATATGCTTATTTGAAGTAGAGTTTAGACCCTTTTACTTTAACGACAGTGAGCACTAGAGCAGCAAAGACACAAGTTTGCAGAAAAACCTTCAATGGAAGGGATAAAACTAAAAAGGTGATATTTTTGTAGAAAGGCATTAACATGGCCTGTGTCACACGTGTTTCAGTTTTAGCCTGAATCTCCACTGATGTTCTTTTCTGGGCCTTCATGTCAAAAAACTTAAGAACCTCTAAAGGTTTAAGGGTTTGCTTTATTGTCTGTAAATTCCAAGTCAGTAGATCCCCTGTGGCCAGGCATCCTAGAGAGAAGGTAAGGCAGCACTCGCTTTCAAGATCCCTCAATGCAATAACAATTAAGGCAGCAGTTGAGCAGTTAGTATAATGTTGCAGAATCTTAGTTTCAGTTAGTTTGTTGACCTGTCCAGCTGGCAGATATCAAGTATCTCTGAGAATTCACATGCTAGCCCTCATCCTCCCAACTTGGAAACAATGGTTATGTTTAGACCCAAAGATTTTACAAGAGCTTTCAAAACTCTCATCACACAAACTACAACTAATTCAAAATATCCAAAAAGGTTAGAGTACAAAAAGAGTACAATTTATTGCACACAGGGGAACCTGCATATCCAAGATCCTGTGTGGTTGTAATGAGAGTAAATGGTTAAAATTTGCTGTTGGTATTTTTGTCTCTTTTAATTGCTTTAAAATGATGGTGGCCTCAGGGAAATGTACTTCACATTCCCTTATTAAAGAAGCGTGAGAGGAATAAGTCATTCTGAAACACATGAGCTGGGTGCCAGTTGTCTAGTCTGTGTAGAGAGGTATTGGCAACAGAATAGGACTCCTTGAAACAGGTAAATATGAATCTATTGGCACCATGCCTAATAACCAGAGAAGGCTAAAAGGGTATACAACCCACGGCATTAAGCCGTGGAGAAATGGAACTGTGTTCCCTGGAATGCTGGTGCTTCATTTAATACTTTTCCTCACAGAACATGTCTAGGTCTGTGTTATTATTTCATATTTAAGATCTACCCACATATTTTCAAAGATGATGGTGTCTCAAATGATTGTCCTGATATAGAGGCCAGTCTGTTTGTAGCTTCAGTTTTACTCTGACTGTGTCATATTTGTTGATTGAATGGTTGATAGAAGATTACCAGCAATGTTTTCTGTGCCAATGGCTGCCACACAATCCCAAAGCAAAAGATTAATTTCCATGTTTAACAGTTGGCATTGTGATCTTTTCCTTTTGTAGGATAGGATAGGATAGAACTTTATTGATCCCTTGGGAGGGTTCCCTCAGGGAAATTAAGGTTCCAGCAGTACATTAAAGAAAAGGGTAGAAAGAGATAATAATTTAGTAAAGAAAACACACTGTATACATATAAATATATAATATAGAGACTGTATTACAATATACAATATATATAAAAAGAGTCCTGTAAGAGCGGGTATTGCACATTAGTATTATTGCACTGTTTATTGCACCAAGTCCAGTTGTGTTGTGGTGGGTGGTCGGGTTGTGGGTTGTGGGTAACTGGTTGGTTCCTACTTGTAATGCTGCCCCTTCTTTTTCCTTGTACATCACTGGTGATTGCTGAATGTTACTTCGTTAATGATCATTGAATGTTAGTGCTCAGAAATGGTTATACATTCCCAACAAGTGACCTGTCTATATTTAATTATTTATTTATTTTATTAATACACTGTAAACAGGTTGAAAGGGTGTCCATATTTAACACACAAGAACTACTTTAACTACTTTTGCTTGATGACGAGATTGTATTTACTACTTTTTACTTTAAATATCAGCATAATGTGATCTAGTCAGGGGTATCAAAATTTGAAATTTAATAATATAAATATAATATAATAATAACATAATATATATCGAAACAGAACACACTACTATCAGCTTTAGCTCTTCAAAGATTAATAATAGAATCTCTCGCTCTTTGTCTCTGCCTTTTGCGATCTACCCTTCCTTTCTCTCGGTCTGTCACACCACACGCACACACACACTCTCAAACAAAATTTTCTGAAAGGCTAAATAGACACTGACCTCTATGACAGACAGGAGGATTTCAGGAGCAGATGAGCCCAGAGCCATCAGTGTCAGGTTGGACACAGTCTCGTTCCAGATGCGAACAGTCGCCACAGACGTCTCTCCATTCGGCATAGTGATGGTCACCTCTTTCTCCTACGGAACAAGACAGCACACTGGTGTTGAGGTGCAGTGCAAATTAGCATGAAATTCTGAGTTGGAATACAATAGTTTTTCAATTTTCAGGCTTGACCAGTTTTCACTCTTCTGTAAAGTGTTGCATAGAACACTGGCTCTAAAACTCATCTTCAGGGACACCCAGACAGTTCAGAACTTCTGCTCTGACTGAACTTGATCAAACACAAATACAGACTGTCTGGAGGCCCTCAGGACTTCTGGCATAGAACACATCATTTTATAGTAACGCTGAGCATGGACTAGACTGAACACAGAGTGCATCATTTAGAATGTAATTGTTTCGTGTGTGTATATGTGTATGTGTGTGTGTGTGTGTGTGTGTGTGTGTGTGTGTGTGTGTGTGTGTGTGTGTTGTGCAAACTATAAAAGATATCCAATGAAAGATTCATTTTGATTTGATACCGTTCCAAAATCAACAGGAAGATGCCCAATGGTAGGTACCTGCTTGAGGATTGGTGCTGTGGAGGAATGGAACTGCATTGTGCAGTAGAAGCTTTATAGCTTGAAGTGCTGTTTGTGATCTAGATCTGAATGCACTTGTAACCGGAAAAATGCTGATGAAAAAAACTGATGTGCTGCACCTGATTCTAATTTTAGCCATTTCAGTACTAATAAATGTAGAGGAGTCTTTCACACACACACACACAGACACACACACACACACACACACACACACACACACACACACACACACACACACACACGTATACTGCATTTTTATCACATTTTACCACTTCATAAATTTGTTAACAAGAAAATTTTTGTGCTAAACATGGAAACTTGGATTTGGAAATGCTCACTTTTGTCAATATGAGATCTCACAGCTGAAAGCATATGCAAGCCTTCCAGATATCTGAACTAAGACTGGGCTGAGGAACAGATCTAGAGTAGCATACTGGATACTAATTATTCTGATAATTCTGCCACAATGAATAATGGCTTCCATCATTCTTAAAAACAGATTCACTGAGAATCTTCATTTGCTGCACAGTCTAACTGAACAAGGGGGCGAAGGACTTTAGGACTTTAGAAAAACTCCAAACAATTTCTTTCAGATAAAATTAAAATTGTACTCAATACAGTTGAAATTGCAAAGAATAAACAATGTACTTCTAAAACCTGCTCCACTCCATCTCTGCTGTGATGGTGGTAAAAGATCTATGTTTGAGAATGCATTTCATAGCAACTTGGCGGCTTGTCAGGATTGAGGGGAAGAAAACCAAACACAATAACAAAAAACATTTGGAGAAAACTTGCTTGAAAGTACAGCACACGTGAAGGGTCATGAGTAGAAAAAAAGAAAGAAAATGACACTGCGTTCACTCACAAGTTTCGCATTCACTTACAAAAAATGCCTTCACTTGGCAATGTTTTTCTTACAAAAGACGTGTTTGACGAGGCCAAAGCATGTAGGACTGGAGGTGCCCAGTGACACTGCTTTAGGCCTTATAGTGTTTTTAATGTAGCCAACATAAAGTTAATTCAGCAGTTGATTGAAAACCACCATAAACGTAGTTTCAGTTTGTGCTCACTAACTGCATAATCATTTTAGATTTTGAGAAGCGGTACTGTTTTATATTTCAGTCCAATATCAAAGCAAAATTCAATAAGCAAATGCAAACTGTTTGCATGAGGATACAATTTTCTGCAGGTTCTGCATGAATGCAAAACCTTTCTGAGGGAACAGAATTCTATGTCATTTTCTTTTCTAAGCATGACCCTTCAGGGGCTCCATACAAATGTGCTCAAGACCTTGCATAAAGTGGATCAATGGTTCAAGACAATAATGACCTGAAATACACAGCCAAAGTATAAGGACTGGCTACAGAAAAGCTCTGTAAATGTCCTCGAGTGGCTAAGAGTGCAAATGAACATGTCTTAAGTGACCTGAAAATAGCAATACGGCAGTGGTCTCCATCCAATGTGACAGAGCTTGAGAACAATGAGCATTATGTCATGACTTACATAAGGTAGGACATTATCTAGTTACTACTTAGACCTTCTAGCAAAAAAATAAAAATAAATGAGTAAATGAATACTAATAATATTATTATTATTATTATTATTATTAATAATAATAATAATAATAATAATAATAATAATAAATTATAATATACTTTTCTTCACTTCTAAATCTATACAAATGTAATCTAATCAATACAAATCAACTAGAAAATTTCAGAGAATTTGGAGACATAATTTTCATTACGTTACATTACAGTGTAAAGTCAATTTAAAAGGCCTGTAATTCTCCCTGTCAGTGATGGGAACACACAGGCAATTTTGCTCATTTAAATTATTAAAGTCTAACTTAGTAAAATTTTTGAAGCAGTTTTAAATCAGCTGCACCATAAAACATGAATAATGTTAAGCTTACAGAATGAAAATCAAGTATGATCTGTCTTCGATCTCGTTACATAACACTGGAGAGGAATGAGAAAAAAAGAATGTCATTGTTGTCAGGATGACTTTAGCAGTGTAGAATTTAAAGAGCAGTTTGTGCCAGATTGTCAGGAATCTCTCAGAATTAGAAGACTTAAGCAAACAAGGCACAAAAAAAGTTGTGTTGTTTGGCCAAGCGAGTGTTACTATGTACTAACCATGCAGGGTGTTGTTTACAATCGTATAAACATAAAAGATGGAAAAAGTAATGTTGCTTATAATATTAAAGAATTTTGGAATTTTTTATATACCAGGGGTGCTCATTGCATTTTTAAGCATTTTTTAGAAACATATACATTATAATAAATGGCAAGTGTATTAAAACGTAACATCATCTCTGAAACATAACTGACTATAAATGAGGCTTCCTGCATATTGAGCATCATTTTCTTGTCTGGTTTAGAATATTTGAAGCAGCATTACGTGAGAACTGTTTTTTCCTGCTCATGGGTTTCCCCAACAGTCGGAAAGTGTCATTTATGCTTCATCCCACTGAAAATGAAAGAAGCATGTGGACTGAGGTGGCAGAATAATATTAAAGGATTTTACACAAATATGTCTTGGGTTACACAGCATTATGGACTTCTAGTGAGTGTTGTTGTGCCTCCTCCACCAAAACTACATAGTGCAGTTAGCAATGTGTTGACAATAGAGGCGCCGTCCACCTTATTACAGGTCAGTGGAGTCGAGAATTACATTGAAGCTCCTTTAAGATAAAATGCCACATAATGTTGCTTTAAGCAATATTGCATTGTGTGAATATTTATTACATATAAAAATCTTTAAGGAGTATTAATTTAATAATAACTTGGCATTTTCTTTCCAGAAATAAGAATTAATAACAAAATATGTTGGTTTATAAATGACAGGTAAAATAATGCTCACTGTGTTTAGACAATCAACACAACAGAACACAAACTTTGGGTTCAGAGTCCTATTTTCACTCTTAATCCATCCTCCTTCTTTTTCTGTGTTCAGTACTTTTATTAAATGAGGTCGGATCCAGTGCATTTCAGCAACAACAGTTTTCTGAAAATGCATCTGACCGTCATCCAGTATTTAACAATGTTTCACTTCAGAGTTAATACACTGCCCTTTGAAAATATGTGACTCTATTTAACCACTTTTGGCCATCTTCAAATTACACGAAGGCCTTGACGAATCCATTTACAGCTTGTTCTTACACTCTTACACTCTGATACATGTCCTCTTATTAAATACTGGGCGCAGGTGTATTAGATATATAGAAAATCATGTTTATTTTGCTTTTATTGTGGGTTACCATGGGAACAGCGTTGGCGGCAGAGCTGACCTCCCCTGAGACCTGCTCTCAAGTGGGAGCTGACGAAGCACAGGGCATCTTTTCACACATGCTTTGATAGATGACATGGGTTGAGAGCTGTTGACTTTGACCTTGCTCGGAGGGATAATATTCAAGTGAAAACAAGTAAAAGAAAGAGAAAAAGATAAACACATGGTACCGTGCTGACCCACCCTAAGATATAAGATATTTACTTTGAATCCTGAATGCATATTGCTCTCATATGTGAAAAAAGAAAAAAAAGGTCTAGATTAACATGAATTAACTGTGATTTACCACATTTTTTGTAACATGCTGTTCATGCTTCAAAATCCTGTGTGGCTGACGATTCGCACAAAATTCAACCCACAGAGATGTTGAAGACTTTTTGCCAGTTATCGCAAATGCTTGATTTCAGTTACTGCTGCCAAGGGTGGCACGACCAGTTATTAATTACTATTAAGCATAGGGGCAGGCTGGTTTGGATAGCTTTTTTTCCCTTAATAATTTAATCATTGAAAAACGGAAATTTGTATTTCAGGTTATCTTTGTCTGATATTGAAATTTGTTTTATAGTCTAAAAATGTAAGTGTGAGGAAAAAATGAGAAAACATAGGAAATGTGAAAGGTGGCAAATATGTGCTACCAGCACTATATTTATCTATTCAAACATTCTCTAAACCTTCATGCAATTGCTGTCAAATGCATGTTCTGTTAATGTCTTTTGAAATACATTACCAGAGATGGCAAGTTATCATACCATACTATACCATACCACACCATATATCAGCGATAAAACTGTGAACTGTGTTTTTGGTCCTGTAACAATGGAATTTGAAAAAGCTAATTTGCACAATTTACTAATGAAAACGGAACAATAACAATCCCTGAGATCTTTTTTGAGGCTATTGGTAAAAAGGAAGAGCCACAGTATGTAGAAGCACCAGGAGTTTATGCCTTTGTCCTTTGTTTCATATGTTGTTGATCATCTTTTTTTCTTTGATTTCTGTAAATCTGCTCTGAGACATCATTTATAAAAACCACTATACAAATACATTTTGATTTGATTTGATTTATGAATTCACAGAATCCATAACACATACAAACACTGTGTGTTTTTAGAGCCAAATAAAGAGAACCTTTCTAACAATACAGAATCCCCTTCTGTAACAGCATTACTACACAGTTGCAACACAGTTGGTGGTTCTAACAAGACAATGACCCAAAAGAATGGCCTTCCCAACCAGCAAGCTATGAACTGTGCTTGAAAGTTGGATCTGTGCCAGGAAAACCACAAATTTGTACAATCTGAACAATTCAGCCATAAAGAAGTCTGCCACAAGCTTGCTGGTGGCTACTAAAAGCATCTGTACACTTACTAAGGGACACTGAGCCACGTATTAGAAGTGCTGTATCTGAATAATTTTGTTTTTTACTTCTTTTTTTACTCCTTTTGTTTCAGTCTGAAAAAATATTCAAAAGCCCAAACTTCCTGTGACATTGATGTCATTGATGACTGTATGTAAACTTCTGGTCACAAGTGTGTTATCTTTAATTTATAACTATATTAACTGACCAAAAGTATGCGTGTGTCTTCTGTCTCCTTTCCCCGTGCACTAAAGAACCACAGTCTGATGGTGCATGATGTTTGACGCCACTGTGCATCAGCCTAAAAGTGTGTCTCACCTGTGATGTAATAACCTCGATGGATGCCATGAAGCGATCAGCAATGATGGACACACCCAAGAATAGGTACATGAGAGAGAAGAAGTAGATAGTGGCACGGGCGATCTTGTCTCCAAGTCCCGGGTTGCGAGGCTTCCAGACGGGGAGGATGATGCCAGGTGTACACTGAACCACATCGCCACAGCGCTTTGTTAAATTGCTAGCAGCCGTGGAGGTGTTGTAATACGGTTCCGGTGTCATGGAGGGAGACACAGGCTCTTCCTCTCGCTGGGATTCTGAATGGCAGGATGGAGGGAAAGTGAAGAGGAGGATGAGGGAGAGGACAAAAACACCACAGTGGAGAGAAGAAGACAGTGCCATGGCTTCTCTCCTTGGGGAGCAGAAAGGTGTGACAGAGGAGATGAAAGAAGAAGCACAGACACAGAAAGGAGAGGAAACAGCCACCTGAGGGGTGGGAGGGGAAGAGAGAAAGAAAGATACCCAATTAGAAACACAACAACAGCTTTTTTTCATGTAACAAATTTAACAAATGAATGTCTCAGTTCACACACACACACACACACACACACACACACACACACACACACACACACACACACACACACATACACACACACACACACTCCTGCTCTCTACACTACGGTAAATGAGATCAAGCTACAGTACAGCAGTGTGAACCATGTTTTTGAAGGTTGTTTTCACACCTACCTTGTTTGGTCCAGATTGTTAGACTTTTCAGTTTGTTCATTAAACCGAACTGAACTGGCTTGTTTACAGTGTGAAAACCTTTTTGGGTGGTTCAGACTTTCAGACCAAATACAGGGAGTTGATGCACAATATTGTTTGCCACAAAAGAGTAAAAAAAGTAGCTCAAAGAAAGTAAATATGTTCCGTAAGAAAACATCAGACACACCTCCCTCTACAAACCAATCAATGTCTTTAATAAGGCTCACCTAGGTATTGAAGACAGGACATGGGTACAGAACATCATCACTAAACAAAAACACAAAGATGCATGTGTGATTTTACCTGACTCCTCAAATTAAATCAAGAATATGAGCCAGAAAGGACTGCAGAGAAGAGAAAGATGCTATGCTGAGGTAAGAATCTATGTCAGCTTCAGACGCTACAACATTTAAAAGATCTTTTCCACAGAAAAATGTTGTTCATAATTAAAGGGTTTCTATGTAAACAAACTCACTAAGAATGCTTCTTTGAAATTTGTTGTCTCTAGTGCTCCGCACTGAGACATTTATAGAGTCAGAATTAGAACAAACCAGGCATATGAATAAAGCATCACATCACACAAGGTTATTGTTAGAAATGATTGGGAAAAAGATATTTTTCTATAAAACATATTATAAAATGTACTTCTCCTCGTTACATTCACACATTAACAGGCAAAAAAGTATTTTACTGATTTGCTACAGTTTTAAAATCATAAACCTTATATTTACACAAAAATCAGAAGACAAGAATATGTTCATCTAGTCACTGCAGGTCTCCGTTTGTCACATAAATGCTGTTTATTACACACTTATTTTATGGTGTTCTTTTAGACCAATCATTTGATAGACAGGCAAAGGATGGTGTTTGTTGTGGATCCATGTGTATGTATTTGCGCTGAGCTCTGGCTTAGTGCATTTTAGCATTTGGCCGGTCTGTCTCAGCAAACTGACAGCCAAGGCCTCTGGGAAATCACCCGGTACTCTGGAAGGGCAGCACAGGCCTGGGGCTAGATTTACAAACGCTTTACTAAGGAAACACTCCTAAAGAATCTTAAGATAAACACTACAAAGTTCAAAAGAATGTTTTAAATACAATTCTCAAATAAAACGTATCATTTATTCTCTTAAATATTAAAGATTTTCTTAAGACAATGTGTATCCATTTGTAACACAGCTTTTAAATTTTCTACTGTTTAGAATGAAAAACTCAACAAAATCAAATTAACTAAACAAGACTAAAATATAAACTATTCAAGAGCTAAAATGACAGCAGAGAAAACAACCAACAGTTCAAAATCCTTGGATCAAACTGGCGCCATGTATTTTCTTCTGTAGAACAGTACTTTAACAGCAAAGTCCAATTTTAATCTTACTAAATGACCTTCTGAAATCTTCTTGCAGTCTAAGGTTGAGACAATCATAAGGTTAAAAAAGTATTAGGATATTAAGTAACAGTAATTCTCAGATTAACATGCCAAAGTCAAGGGATGTTACGGCTTACAGACACCCACGGGAGTTATTTCATGAGTGAAGTCCAGGGTTGCCAAGTGTAGGAAAATAAATCCAGAAAAACCTGCCCAACAGAATCCCAAAAATCTATGGTTCACAAACATCTGAGGAAAATATTCAAACTATAAATTTCATAAAAACTACCAGAGTAGCACCTTTATTCCCTCCTGTATTCCTTAATTTCCCTGAGTTCCTTAATTTCCCTGAGTTCCTTAATTTCCCTGAGTTCCTTAAATTCCCTGAGGGAACCCTCCCAAGGGATCAATAAAGTTCTATCCTATCCTACCGTAAATTTCCAGCCAAGTTGAATGTTTTTTTTAATCCATTAATAATTATTATTATTCATACTCCTTAAGCATTTTGATTACAGTGAACAGCATCTAATTACATCTAATCTAATCTTTTACAGTAATTTCAAACATTTAATAGAAACTCAATTAAGACAAAACATTGTTTATGTACTCTCCTCTCCTGTATTCTCTTCTATCCTCCCATCCTCTTTGTTGGTTAACATTTTTTAATTTTCATTTCCTGGTCATTTCTGAATTCCTGTTCATTAGAATTACATGAAGATCTATTTTGGACTAGTGGTCAGTCCTTCTTCACTTTCTATTGTCACTGAAGTTCAGTTCATACAGTTTTGTCTGCTTGCTGTTTATTGTTGTCTTTTCTTCTGTCTCCTCCTTTACAAACTCTCTCAGCTATTTAACACCCCGTCAGTAACACATCACCAAAAACGTCCTTTTAATTTCTGTACTGTTTGTAATTAAAGCTGTGATAGTAGGAGCCAGATGGAAGTTTAACATTCCTTAATCCACAGTGTCATGTTTACTGGAAATACGTCACTGAATCATTACCAGTCAGAGTGGACAGTGCAGCACCCCGGGTGCTTAATGATCATGACTTGTTTGTGCAAACAGAGAATTGACTCAAACACATAACTTACTGATCTCCTGCTTTTTAAAGCCAGTCTTTTAGATAAAGATAAACTAATGGTCTGTCAGCTCAGATAACGTCTTTATTCAGGCCTTATCAGTTAGTAAACTGTCTGAGCAAAGAGTAAACTATTAGGAAGCGTGAGAAGTGTCACTGAAAGCTGTAAATAGAGTAGAACTGTGATAATGAAGTGAAGCTGGTGTCATTCTGTGTTTACATACCGCTCTGTTAGATAACAGCTTTATATCTACTGCTACACTGTACTGGGATACAGACACTCTGCGTCTTCAACAGTGATTTAATGAAATAAAGATCAGTTTAGTGTAACAGTAACATTAGTGTGTGTGTGTGTGTGTGTGTGTGTGTGTGTGTGTGTGTGTGTGTGTGTGTGTGTGTGTATTTAGTTCCTGTTATTTTACAAATGTTTTATAAAGTTGAAAATGCTACAATAAATGAACTTGTTGCTGTAATAATAATGTCTTTATTTTATATCATTTTTACAGTTAATTATTAATTTATGCATTAACATAGAAGCAAAATTGCCTGTAAATAAGTTTAATATTTACGATGACACATAAATACAGCTCCTCGTATAACATAATCTCCTTCTGTAATAACAGTTACAGTACTGTCATATCTAATAGTGTGGTTTTTACTGTAATAACAATTACAGAACTGTTACTTTGTTGTAATAACAGTTACAGTACTGTGACTTTTACTCTAATAACAGTTACAGTTCTGTGATTGTTACCGTAATAACAGTTACAGTTCTGTACTTTTTATTGCACTATAGATACAGTAATGTTTTTTACTACAATAACAGTCACAGAACTGTGATTTTTACTGCAATAATAGCTACAGTACTGTGATTGTTACTGAAATAACAGTTACTGTCCTGTGATTTTTACTGTAATGCCAGTTACTGTCCTGTGATTTTTACTGTAATGCCAGTTATAGTGCTGTGATTTTTACTGTAATGCCAGTTATAGTGCTGGGATTTTTACTGTAATACCAGTTATAGTGCAGTGATTTTTACTGTAATACCAGTTATAGTGCAGTGATTTTACAGTTATTTTTTTTTACCATCCCCTGGGGTAATACTGCTATCCTATAACCTTTGGCAGATCAGTAAAATGGTAAATTTGCTAAAATACCAAATGTACCTAAAAAACTAAGGAGAAAAAAAATGATCTAATGAAATGGCTGTACTAGCACTGTCAATACTGGGATCACTGGTTTCCATCTACACCAATGTAAAGAATTCTCTTGACAGTTTGATATGAAAGTGCTCGGAATGACTGTTTATATCTCAATGGTTGATTTATGGAAAAGATCCTCGTCATATTTACCAGTATTACTGTGTAGCATAAAATAGGAAATTAACAAAATTAGCCAAAAGAAGCCAATTTGAGTTTGGGCCAGTTTGTGAGATTGTCTCAGTGGGGGCAGAGGACACCTGTTCAGGCCTAACCCCATAATTCTTTATCTTCACTTCTGCTTCACCTTTATTGATTTGGGAAAGAACAAACAGACAGATGGCTCTCAGTCTCTCTCGCTCTCTGTTTATCGCTCAAAAAAGGTATCAAGTGGTCTAAGCTATATTGAACTGTTCATATAAGATCCTATAAAGCTGGACTGAACAGAGCAGGTTCATGCTGTGCAGTGGCAGCATAACCATGTCCTCCAAGTGGAACTGAATAGTGTTCATCAATTCATTCAATGTGGTCTTATAATGATGAAGGCTTCAACTAAACGTTGATCTTTAAAATTAGCTCATTCCTATTCACTGGCTGACTATTTAGAGTATCTTACATGATACACCTGAACAACAACCAAAATTCAACTCCTACTTACAGGGAAACAAAACTTCACATATGAAGCTGGTGAAAAAGAAACCAAAAAATCATAAATGATTCTTAAATCATTTGTACTGAGGAACATACATGTGTCAACATTTTTCAGGGATTTGAAGATGAAACCTTTGAACATTCGGACTTTTGAACATTCAGACTTTTGAACCAGTGGAATCTCAAAAAAAAACCTAGAGCTGAGGCGAGGGTGTGTGTTAAAGTGCATTTTGTGAATGATTTGGGTTTTTTTTTTAACTCCTTTTCAAAGAGCTGAATCGGCTAAAAGCATGTTTTTATAGAACAGTTGCAAAATTAAGTTAAATATGATAATGATGACAATGATGATGATAATGAGCAAGCACGGAAACATAGGTGTCCATGTCCCCAGCAAATTTTACCAGCTCCTGCTTGCAGATCCCCAGGTGCTCCCAGGCCAGCTGGGACACATAATCCCTCCAGCAGGTCCTGGGTTTTCCCTTGTGACTCATCCCTGTTAGTCATCAAGGGACACCTCCATTTGGAGGCAATTGTGGGAATCCTTATCAGATGCCCAAACCACCTAAGCTGGTACCTCTCGATGCGGAAGGAGCAGTGGCTCTACTCTGAGCCTGTCTCAGATAGCAGAGTTACAAACTTCAGAAAGAGGTCGTTCTTCTGCCGCCACAGCACCAAGACTAAAATCAATCTCACAATCCCTTTTATATCACTCATAAATGAGACCATGAGATACACATGAGGTTCACACCCCCAACCTGGAGAGAACACTCTGTTCTTTTCTGGGATACTGTCATGGCCTCAGACTTGCTTCTCAAGTATATGCTCTTGAGTGTTGAGTTGGCCACATGCTGAGACCAGAAGCATGTCATCCACAAACAGTAAAGATGCAATCAGCTGGCCCCACATGGCAGAAGCCCTTCTGCCCCTGGCTGCGTCTTGCCATCCCATTCATGAATATCACAAATAGAAGTGGACCCAAGACACAGCCTCAGCAGAGCCCAATGCCAAAACCAAACACGGGCCTTCACCAAGTCCACTAAAGACATGCAGACTGGAGTGGAAAACTCGATTGATCGATGTCCCCTCGATTATCTGAGAGAGCCTAAAGGATGGAATTCACATTGCTCCTCTGGCTTCTTCAATGGTTTAGGAGTTCCTCAAAGTGTTCCTTACAGCACCCAACAATATCCTCATCTGATTTCAGTGCTTCACCACCCTTACTGTCCCTTTCTGAGTGGTCAGCACCTCTGGACTACCCAAGTGTTCAAAAGATATGGCCTCGGGTCAAATAACATGACCAAAGAGTCAATCATTGTCCTGTTGTTGTTCTTCTCAATTACTCCTCTTCATGTTTCCCAATCATTGCTCATGTGAGCAGAGAAGTCACCCAGTAGAATAACGGAGTTTGTGCACAGGACCTTCTCCAGAATCCCACACACTTTCTTCAAGAAGACTAAATACTCTGAATGGGGCAACACTCTCATCTCCCTGGATGAATTCAAACTGTGAGACTGCCACCTGGGGACTTATGCCCACACATGCCAAACGCCTCTCATCCTGGGATGTTTAACATCATAACACAAATTGCCAGATATTACATACTTTGAATAATTAAAATATTCTTCTTGCAAAACAAAACAAAACAAACAAACAAATAATAAATAAATAAATAAATAAATAAAGAAGAACGCTGCACATGAAATGGAGCTCTTTCTAACTAGTTTATGTCCAGCTAAATGTTTCAAATGTGATTAATCTGCTTGATTAACTGATTGATTTGTTTTTAAAAAAAGCTATAAATTGGTGGGATTCTCTGTTCGACTGCATGGTTTCCCCAAAACCAGTATTAAGCAAAAGTACACAGTATGATAACCATGAATTTTAATACCATGGTACTGCTGCAACTCTACTTCTCAAAGCAGAGGATGGCACTTATAGATATGACTTACTCAAATAGCCATGGATGGGAGGAGACTGTAGAGTCATTCTACAGTTGGAAAAGAACTGTGGTATTCTAGATGCAGATTAAAAATTGGCCTGTGTTCCTGACTGAGCCAGCAATTATGGTTCTTGAGTCCAACAAAACATCTGAGCTGGTCTTCCATGTTCCACTTAAAAGTAACAGGAACCTAACAGAGCCAATCCCAGAGCTGTTACAGTTTCTATTCTATCACTACCATCGTCTGTTTTGGTTAAAACTAGACAAGCTTTCAGTGGACAAAATACATCAGTGGACACTGTATTCTGTATTCAGTGCCTGATTCTGTATTCATGGTTGGTTACAGACTGCCTTTCTCTGTTGACATCCACTGTTTGTGGTTTGTGTGTGTGAGAGCTGAGGGGACTGAGCTTGTCAATACGTGCTTCCATAGTGATGCTGCTGTAGTGGCTCTCTAGTTATTTTTCTTTCTTTATTTATTTAATGCTTTTAGACACTTCCAGTGTGACGCAGCACTTTATTACACTAAAACCTAGACAAACATTACCCATCGAGGGTCTGTTACGCTCTCTATGCTTTTCATCACACAAGCCCAACTTCTAAAAGCCTCTCCTCTCTGTGATCCCAAATGCTGGCTGAATGACATTAGTCTCCCAGTTTCAGTAATGCAATGAAACAGGTAAGTAACAGCTCTGCTTTTAACTATGGCCTTTCTCAATACTGCATTCATATAATCACAATCATTTCATGTACTTTACTCTGAACTGAGAGTATTATTGTGTTACATGGAAAAAGTGCAAAATCTGCTTTTTTTAATTTCCTCTCAAGTCCCTGAAATGCATGGACCTCTGTGACTGATATATGTAAACGAGCTCTACTGTGATTGGTTACCTTAGAATGTGTTCAACTAAGAGCAGAATCCAGATATTCAGCCACAGATATTCTCTACAGGACCAGGGATGTTTCCATAGCGACCCATGAAGGTTTAGTAAGGGTGATATATCAAAAAAGAATGACTGTGTGTGTGTGTGTGTGTGTGTGTGTGTGTGTGTGTGTGTGTGTGTGTATGTGTGTGTGTGTGTGTGTGTGTGTGTGTGTGTGTAAAAGGAAAGAAGGCAAAAAAACAGACTAAGAAAGAGAGAGAAGGCTGTGCAGAATGATCGGGGTAAAAATTGAAAAGCTGGAGAGTAAAAAGTTAAAAGGATACAATACGATTATGGGCAAAACTCCCATGTTGCTTTATGAGACAGGACAGTGTTTCACACAAGATCACGAGAAAAAGTGAGTTTAAAAATGAAAACATTTAAAAATCAAATGTAAGCTTAAACATCACATAATAATAATAATAATAATAATAATAACAGATAATAAACTTACAGATGTTCAAACCTACATTTTTCTGTCTCAAATATGCTCACAAACCACAGGCAATAGAGAGCAGAAACACTGATGCATCAATTTCAGCTCAATCATAATGTGCTGCTGTATTACACAACACACCAAGCAATACTCACCAAAACAAGCGTCAACATAAAAGCTTTCCTCACTGTCTGTCATTCAGTGCTTGAAAGACTGGAATGACTTGCCATACAAACATTATTGTTATTTTATATATAACTCTGTGACATCAGTTTTGGTTTGATGATGATTTTTATTATTATTATTGTTATTATTATTATTATTATTATTATTATTATTATTATTATTATTATTAGTAGTAGTAGTAGTAGTATTTTAGTGGAATTATATTGGAAAAAGTTTAACCAAATTATTTGTTTTCTCAACACATGACTTTTCATGTACTGGTTTAAAGCATATATTTATTACTCACTTTGTCAGTGAGTCCAAACTCAATGATAGCTCGGTTCATCATTTTAATCATTGTAAGAGTTTATTACTTCTTGAATGATAGTGTAAAACCTAAGGAACTGAATAAAAACAAAACTGAATTAAAGGAAAGAAAGATCAGTAATAATAATAAGATTAAAACCTAAAATAAACTGCATGTATGTGTGTATGTTGTTCCAAATGTATTTATCTGTTTATTTAAAGTCAATGCACTTTCTTATGTAATGACATCCACGGATTAGTGACACATCATCCGCTTAACAAGGAATTCTGGGATTCACTGCAAGCTCAAAGGGATTCCTTTCCACATCAGTAAGCTACATCGTGTAGCTCCACTGAAGGCATGTTGGAGGGCACGTATGGATTCCCATATGTATGAATTCCCATATGGATTCCCACCACAAGGAGCAGATATTTTCATTTTGCAGCCATTTGTACTAAATTATTACCCCATCCATTATTTCACATGAGGTGAAAGGACATCAACAACCTGATTACTGGAAGTGGGGATAAGAGCATCCTTGTGAAATAAAATAGAACCCTTAGCTGCCTCTTGGTTAACAGATGATGGTAATAGTAGAATATATTACAGCCAACCCCCACCATGCCTGACCCAGTGTGTGTTCTTCACCCTGGCTGTGCAAATCACTATCTAAACCACTCCATTAACACCAAGTCTGACTCACTGCAGTTGGGCCTAAAGTCGGGCCCAAAAACTCTGTACATATTAATTCTGATACCCTGATTTAAACCTCTCCAAAGCTGATCAGCTGAAGGACCACTAAGAGAAAACGGCATTCATGTATTTTTCAGAACAAATGCTGATCATTTGTTAGACTGTTTCAGTTACACTAATCTAGTGTTTATGCTTTGCTCACTGTTTGACCTCACTGTTGTACGGTTGTACTTAAAGCAGCACTAATATAATGATATGACACAGAGCCAAAAACATCAGCCCGATATTGTGTAGCTCCCCCAATGCCACCAAAACAGGCTCCATAAGACATGGCCAAAATTACATTTCTCACTGATATTTGCTGCAGTTGCTGTTGGTGAGTCTGGATCAGATAAGCTCCTCACACACAATAATGAACTGTTAAAGAAGCAGTCATCAAACTACTCATCAAGAAAACCAATCTTGGTCTGAGTGTACTGACCAATTACAGACACTTTTCTAACTTACTGTTTCTATCTTAGATCTTAGAATAAGCTGTGATGTTGAAGATACCTGCACGAGCATCTCATATATTTGTGGATTTAAACCCCATAGCACTGAGACAGCCCTAGTTAAGAGAACAAATGATCTTCTTCTTGCTTCTGATCAAGACTGTGTCCCTGCTTGTGCTGAATCACAGGAACAGCCCTTTTGTGGTTCAGATCCTACTTAACCAATCAGTAAATATAAATGGTGTGTCTTCACATCACAATGAAATGAGATATGGAATCCCACAAGGCTCTATTTAGGACCATTACTGTTCATGCTTTACATGGTACCCCTTGGTACAGTCATAAACAGACATGACTTCCACTGTTATGCAGATGTTACACAACTGTACATATCACACAAACCTGATGATAAACCCAGATTAAAGAAAATGGAGGACTGTATATATAAAAGATTTTAAATCTATTGCATAAGTTCCTCCTTTTAGATTACGACAAAACAGGGGTTCTCCTTTCGGGTCCCAAATCTGCAAGAAATAAATAATCAGACTTAAAGTTAAATCTGGTCTGATTATAAATTTGTCTGTTATACCTGCATCCGCAGCTAAAACTCTTGGTTTCAGAATTGATTCAGAGTTTCATCAACAGCTTCTTTATCTTTATCTTAATATTGACAAGTTAAGAAATACTTTCTCCCTGCATGATGCAGACAAAGTAGTGAATGCTTTTATTACCTTAGATTATTACATTATACTATTACAATGCACTGTTGACTGGATGTTCTTACCAAAACTAGAAATCATAATATCTAGAGATCATAATATTGATTATAAAATTCTACAAGGACTCACTCCTGAATACCTGCAAGATCTTATATCCAATTATGAGCCATCATTACTCAGGTTACAGAGTGCTGGCTTCCTGCTAGTTCCCAGGATTAGTGTGGGGAAGCCCCTCCAACTCTGGAATTTCCTAACAGATAATGGCCACAGTCTTCAAATCTATGCTGAAAACTCACCTGTTCAGTGTAGCTTTTGGTAATAAATGTTGGATAAAGGTTCAGATGCAGGGGGTCATTCTGGTTCTCTCCTTTTAGTTTGACTATTAGTCAGGTCTGCTGTAGTCACTCACAAAACTCTGTTCTTGAAATCTAAGCACTAAACTAATTATATCTCTCTACCTTTTCTGAGTTTATGATGGTCCACCAGCCCAGTATAACAGAAGGCTAATCTGGAGCTCCTGTGCCATCCCTTTAGAATCTGACTCTAGGCTCTCTGCTCACCCCTTCAGAGGCTGAGCTTGAGCTCCCCTGTGATAACTCCAGTTCTGAAAAATACAAATAAATGCATAAACAAATAAATTAGATTTTAATGTCATGGCTGGTTGTTTTGTAGAGTTAAGAAAATTCAGTCAGTTCACAGGTTAATCAGCTGCTTTGTTTTGTGTCAATCTTATTCCTTTAGTTAGTACGTTATTTAAATGACACTGGTTAGAGCTTTTCTTACCACAGTAATGAAACTCTTCACAGCAGCCATTCAAATAAGGAACACATGACAGGCAGACAATAATTAATTTATCTAGAAGGCAGCAGGGAGAAAATGGCACCAACAAGATAGCTATTGCTGTTCAGTGAAACAAATTGGCAGTAAATCTTAAAGGGAAGAGCATTAGCATCAACATTTATCAGCTTTAGTCACAAAAACTGCTCAACTTGCCCACTGTGACTAAAGTGACACACATTTTGATCTATGGGAATGACATCAGCAAAAAAGGGACCGGGAGGTGTTGTGAAAAGCCCATATTCAGTGACCATAATGCTTGTGCATTAGAGTGATACATGAAACAGAAGAGTGTTCTGTTCCTCAGGTGACTCAGAAAGCCAAACCAAACCACCAAAACATCACCAAAACATCACCAAAACATCACCAAAACTTTCTGTTTTCTAGACAAAGAGTCTAAAACGCAACTTAAAAGGATACTGCAGGACTTTCCTCCTCGCACTCTTCCCATTACAACTGGTTTGTTCTCTCTCTGACGGTAGATTCTGTGCTTTCACATCAGCTGTGGTATGATCTACCTGTAGGTCCCGAGAGGACATGTTAGGATTGTTGGGGATCTTATACATCTTATGGTCTGCTTTTGGACTGAATTTGCTACAATGATCTGACCATGTTGGCAGTGACTTTGCAGACAGTGACATGGCTGATTTCAAATTGTTCAGAGATCTTTTTAAATCCCTTCCCAGACTCATATGTATCTATAAACGTCCTTATAGATGATTATAGCTCTTTAGATCTATTCATGTTGATCCTACTCATTTCAACAATCAAGAGCAAACCAAACTAATGTCTGAGTGTAATTAAAATGGCCTCCTCCAAAGTGCTCTCTAACAATATGCTGATCATTTGCTGCACTTGTTTCTAACTTTAGGCATTTTGAGTAGCATTAAATACAGGGGTTGTCTTACATTATATTTCTTATATTATTTTCCTCAAATAAAAAATTTAATTTTGTCAAATTACATTTGTTTATCTGTTTAAAGTTGTTAAATAGACATTCATTTTTTTCAAATCACTGCATACTTTTCCACATTCTTCTGTTCATCCCTCTTTCATGGTTCCCAGAAATGTTTTAGTGCAGAGTGACTCCCTATACAGGCCAACCAATCAGAACAAAGATCATTTACTTATATCTCTCTTTAAGGCACAATCACATACATGCCCTGAACAATTAAAAAAGATTTCTGACTATTTTTAAAGAATTGAACACAGATGAATAGGAATTAGGGTGGAAATCAAATGCAAAATAAGGGTTATTTACAGTTAATACCTGTTTAATATTCAGAATATGCTGGATTTCTAACTGGAGCAGTTTTGCAGTTACGCATCATTGTGTGTATTTAAGTTACTCCTTCATTTTATACAAAATTTTCATACAAAATTCATGATATGACTAAACTTGCCCTGGGAGAGTTGGCATAAAGGACCCAGATGAAGGAAAACCACGATAAAAGGAGGTCAATTCATTAGCCACAGCAGACCATTTGTTTGATTCATGTGGCTAAAAGTAATGTGGTTTATTGGGAAGAATAAGGAGTCTCACGTGACTGTGCTGATAAGATACACTTCATGAATTAAACAGACTAAATGATCTTCATTTGTTCTGGGTTGAATTTTTCTTTTGCAACACCTGCCCATCTGACTGGAAAATCCTGCATCCTGTGATGTGTGCTCTATATGAAGTGCATTATATAATGGAACGCTACAGCTGTTAGGTGTGCATAAATGTGTTTATGAATGTGTAAAACAGTTTTATGACTTAGTGGGAGAGTACAATGGGGGTAGACTGAGACTAGAAGATCAGAGAAAACCACTGTGTTGGCGAAGGAAGAATATCTGCAAACAGAAACTGCTGCTAATGTGATTTCTCTGAGAACTAGAGTGTGAATAAAGAAGTACACACACAGATGATCAAAGAAAGGCAAAAAGAGGGAAATGAATGAAAAGTCCAGAAAAATGCATCCTTGGTGGACGTCAGTGTGGAATGCAGGGAAAGCAGAATGATGTCAAGAAAGCAGGATCAACAATATGAGTCCCATTTGTGAAAGTTGAGCTTTCTGAGATGAGAGGGTTTCAGCTCATCACAGAAAAGGTAGATTAGTTAATGTAGCCTTTCTGATCACTTGAACCAACCTGCTCATTCTTTGTTGACCTCTTTTTATCAATGAGACATTTCTGTTTGTAGAACTGCTGCTCCCACAATATTTATTTTTCATGGTACCAATTTGAGTGAACTATAGAGATAATTGATCCACGGTTATTTAAATTCTTAAACCAGCCAATCATGCCATTCACAGTTTCCTGGTCTCATGGTATTTCTGACTGGTTTGCTTGTTTGTGATCCGTTCAGACATTTTCTATGAAGCACAGTTCAGGACTGTGAAGCATGTTTCAAAAGCTCTGTAGTAGCAAGTAGTCCATTTTCAGTCAGTGTTTGTCTTCTGATGTGCTCGATGTGAGGAAAGAGCAGGATCATCTGCTTAATATACAAATGCCAACAGTTCATGAAACAGCTTTAAGAGCCACAAACATCAAAGTATCTATAACATCTTTAAAGCACACTGTCAACTCTAGCATACTGTTCAGAAGTCTTCTAACACACACACACACACACACACACACACACACACACACACACACACACACACACACACACACACACACACACACACACACTTAAATCCATGCCTTAAAACATGCCGTCCCTGATGCTACCCCTCCCCACTGCTTTTGGAAATATTGCTGTTTTAAAAGCAGTTAGCAAGACATTATATTCTTCCATTTATTTTCTGACCAATTTGCAGGTTCAGAACACTCTGTTTGATTGGTTGAATGACTCAATACAACCTCTGTGTCCTTATATTCACTGCTTTGTAATTGCCACATATTTTGGCACATATTCCCTGTAAATGCCTTTAGACTGAATTGCTTCTTTGTGGCTTACAGCACTTAGCATGATTGTTACAAGAGAATCTCTTTAAAAGCACGGAGGTCAAGATCGCTTCATGTTGTATTACTGTAATTGCATTTCACATCATATTAAAATCTAAAAGGATATAAAGATAATAAAGGATATGGATATAGCGATGGTACCAGCAAAGCAAGGAAAACTGAGAAAACAACTCAGGAAAACAGACTACGATTAGACGATCATTAAAGGATCATTAGAGAATCACTGTACTAAATATAGACTCCTATCAAAAAGAGAAAAAGAGACAAAGAGAAAGCAAGAGACAGAGAAGACATGGAGGTCCCACTGCAAACACGGCATGATTAAAATGAATGAGCAGATCAAACGGAATTAGCGTTCTAAATTACAGCAGCACTCTGAAGGCCCTAACACAATTGCAGAGGCTCTTGTTTTTAAGCAACTGGCACAATAGCTCATTACTGCGACGGCTGATGTGTTCACTTGAGCAATCATGTGCAAAGTCTCTGCACATTACACAAACACCCAGCTGCACCTAAACGGCAGCTCGCAGACAGCACTGAGTAACAAATGACACATGATTGACGGCAAGATGCATCTAATACAAAATATCATCACTTTCAGAACACATTATTTCCTGTGTATGAACCTACTACCCCACGCTCAGGTCAAACTCTCCTTGAATCAGCCCTGCAGCTAGCACTGAGCAATGTCAGCAGATGTTAACTGGTCACTGCACATATGTGACAGAGCTGCCCCAATAAATTGAGACCCTTATGCTTAAAACCCACAGAGGCATTTAAAATATTTCAGACATCGTATACAGTGGGGAAAATAAGTATTTAGTCAGTCACCAATTGTGCAAGTTCTCCCACTTAAAAAGATGAGAGAGGCCGTTAATTGACATCATAGGTAGACCTCAACTATGAGAAAATGTGAAAAAAAATTGAAAAGTATTTGTCTGACTTTAAAGAATTTATTTAAATAATGGTGGGAAAATAAGTGTTTGGTCACCTACAAACAAGCAAGATTTCTGGCTGTCACAGACCTGTAACTTCTTTTTTAAGAGGCTCCTGTTTCCCCCACTCATTACCTGTATTAATGGCACCTGTTTGAAGTTGTTAACAGTATAAAAGACACCTGGCCACAACCTCAAACAGTCACACTCCAAACTCCACTATGGTGAAGGCAGAAAGAGCTGTCGGGAGGACACCAGAAACCAATTGTAGACCTGCACCAGGCTGGGAAGACTGAATCTGCAATAGGCAAGCAGCTTGGTGTGAAGAAATCTACTGTGGGAGCAATAATTAGAAAATGGAAGGAAATAATGGTGGAAAATAAGTATTTGGTCAATAACAAAAGTTCATCTCAATACTTTGTTGTATATCCTCTGTTGGCAATGACAAGAGAGGTCAAATGTTTTCCTGTAAGTCTTCACAAGAGTTGGCACACACTGTTGCTGGTATGTTGGCCCATTCACTCATGCAGATCTCCTCTCGACAGTGATGTTTTGGGGCTGTCGGGCAACAGTTTTAACTCCCTCCAAAAGGTTTTGATGGGGTTGAGATCGGAGACTGGCTAAGAGCCACTCCAGGACTTTGAAATGTTTCTTCACGAAGCCCTCCTTTTGTTGCCCTGGCAGTGTGCTTGGGATCATTGTCATGCTGAAAGACCCAGCGCGTTCATCTTCATTGCCCTTGCGCTGATGGAAGAGTTTGCGCAAGAATCTCACAATACCCATTCATTCTTTCACATGTTTGGACCCAGTACGTCCTGGTCCTTTGCGAAAGAAACAACCCCAAAGCATGATGATGCCCCATGCTTCACAGTTGGTATAGTGACTCTTTGGATGCAACTCCGCGTTCACTGTCCTCAAACCGCGGCGGTTATTGTTTTTGCCAAAATAGTTCTACTTTGGTTTCATCGGCCTCATGACATTCTCCCAATACTCTTCTGGAACATCCAAATGCTCTCTAGCAAACTTCAGGCGTGCCTGAATGGACTGGCTTAAGCAGGGGACCGTCTGGCGCACGAGATCTGATCTGGCGTCGTGGTGTGTTGCTGATGGTAGCCTTTAACGTTGGTCCCAGCTTTCTGCAGGTCGTGCTGATCCCCCCTTGTGGTTCACAGGATTTTCCTCACCGTTCTTGTGATCATTTGACCCCACGGGCTGAGATCTTGCGTGGAGCCTTTAGATCGGGGAGATTAGTAGTGGTCTTGTAGGTCTTCCATTTTCTAATTAATTGCTCCCACCAGTAGATTTCTTCACACAAGCTGCTTGCCTGTGCAGATTCAGTCTTCCCAGCCTGGTGCAGGTCTACAATTCGGTTTCTGGTGTCCTCCGACAGCTCTTTTGTCTTCACCATAGTGGAGTTTGGAGTGTGACTGTTTGAGGTTGTGGGCAGGTGTCTTTTATACTGTTAAACAGCTGAAGCAGGTGCCATTAATACAGGTAATGAGTGGGAAAGAAAAAGAAGTTACCAGGTCTGCTGACAGCCGAAATCTTGCTTGTTGCAGGTGACCAAATACTTATTTTCCACCATTATTTGCAAATAAATTCTTTAAAAAGTCAGACAAAATTATTTTCTCAATTTTTTTCACATTTTGTCTCTCATGATTGAAGTCTACCTATGATGTCAATTACAGGCCTCTCTCATCTTTTTAAGTGAACTTGTACAATTGGTGACTGACTAAATACTTATTTTCCCCACTGTATATGTGTATTATAACCTGAAAAATACAAATGGACAATAAGTAGCATTGCATTAAACTACATTATTATAATATATATATATATAAATATATATATATAATATACATATAATGTTCATTTGTATCAGCTTCACCTCCCACACAGTTCTATAGTCTATAGTACTATAATTAGACTGCTGTCCATTTGTTTCACTGCATACCTTCAATGAAAAGAAGTTAAGTAAGATACATACAAATAAAATAGAAATAGACTAATGTAACTGGATTGGAGGATTGCAGGTTGAAATGCAGTCATGCAGCTTACCAGTGCCAGCGGAATCCGAGGAGAGCGAAATTGCCCTGTTCTCCCTCTCTGGGTGGTGTAGAGGGCACTCTCTCACCACATCACACTCAGTGAGATGCTGATGGGCACAGGTGTCTGTAAGGCGCTGTATCAGACCTGGGGACACGGCGCTTTCCTCCGAGCGCACTGGATGTTGCAAATGGCAGCAATTTCGAAAAGAGTGTGCTTGTCTTCATCACTCTAGTGTTGGGAGCATTGCATGTGATTGGGGGAGAGTGATGATAATGGGTTTTGGGAACTGGCACTTCCAATTTGTGGGGAGAAATTCAGGGGTATATATATATATACGATAATATATATAAGATAATGTAAAATTATTGCACAATGCCAATGCAGCAGTTGTGGATGAGTTGTGATGCAGAACTGCTGAATTATATGGAACTAGTAGCAACACATCACCCTGTTCTTAAATGTTGAGGACCCCATAGAACCACCACAGAGCAATTATTATTTGGGTCATTGTTAGCATTGCAGTGAGACGGTAAAGTAATACCAAATAATGGTAAAGAAGAATAAAGGTAATGCTTGGGAAGAGCCCCTGTCTTGACCTCAATCCAATGGAAATGGTGTGCGGGCGACCTAGGCAAACAATTTATCCAGTTACAGTTGAAGCTGAAAGTTATTGGGCAAGTTTTAGGTCAAATTTATACCAGAAATATAGAAATTCGAAAAGGGTTCCCAAACTTCTCTCTAATATTATTTGTTTAGCTATGGCATCAACAAATAATGTATACAAGATGTTTTCAATAAATCCTGTTTGACAAACAACCTTTGATGAACCGTGTCTGTAAGCCTGTAAGCCCAAGAAATGTCCTAAAAAGGAGTTAACACTGGAAGTTCTTTTTCATAAAGTGGAGAGATGCAGAATTAGCAATGCTGCAGGATCTTAAACGCTGAAAAGTGGTATCAAGTTGATAAATCCCTGTCCCTAAGACAGCAGAGTAAAGTAAAGCTCGGGTGACATCCTTCAGAGAATGTATGAATATTGCTCAGCTACCAATGCGAGCTGCCTAACACAGGGATGGACTGATCAACGAGTGGAAAGTCATTACAAAGAAATACTGACTATTCTACTTGTAGTGGTGTTACCAACCCAAATCTTAAGTGTTTATAAATCTTTAATCACTGATTAAGAAGTTGTAGGCAGCACCACATATCAGACTGCTAATAACCTGAACATTCTGTCCTGCAAAAACTCATTTGTTGCTATTTATTTGCTCATTTAAGACATAGTGGGGGGATGTGGTTTGTATAAAGGCTCCCATAAGGAAAGGCTTGAAGAGAAATACCATAGAATAACCTCTGACTATTTAATTGAAAAATGCTGGATAGCAAACGCTGGCAGATCACCGCTTCGGTAGAAAAACAGGACAAACGTTCCACCAGTGCACTTCCAACTGGCTTTAACCAGCCATCAATTTAGCAAGTGTTAAGCCTGGCCTCTTCTGGCACGTGCGTAATGAATGAATACTGGCTGGTTTTCTGTGATTATTATTTTTGAAAGTGTCTGCTTATTGAAATGAACTGGACTAAAGAGACAGTTGACTCACATGCAAAAGATCAGGCAGTGTTCTCTCATTGCAGTGGTGGAAGAAGACAGCATGAAATATCCGTTTAATTTACTATGAATAGAGGTTTGAATATTTTATGTGTGGAACATGAAAAAATTTAGACCTTCTTTCTGCTGGCTATTAGAGCGGAAATGGATAAGGTCATCTTCTGCATTACATACACAGAGGATACAGTGCGATCCGCAGTGTTGCGGCTGTTCTCCATGGAATTTTTACACCCACTCCCTGAGCTGATTAAAGATACCCTAGACAGCATAGGCAACACAGCACAACACAGAGATTTGTTTGCATGAAAAATCAGACACAAGCATTCCCTCTCTCTCCTCTCTCTCTCTCTCTCTCTCTCTCTCTCTCTCTCTCTCTCTCTCCCTCTCTCTCTCTCTCTCTCTCTCCCTCTCTCTCTCTCTCTAACTATGCCTCTCAAACTTTCCTCCTCCTTCATCTACCCTCATTTCTCTTTCTTTGTCATATATATTTGTCCTCCTCTCTCACACCCATATACACAGTCAAAACATGCTGCTTCCTGATTAACATTTTATTTACCCAACACCTCCCAACTTGTATTTCAACACATAAACTGAAACATGACTGTAATCTTCCTATTGAACCATCACAAGCCTCATCATACACAGTTGTGGTGAGAACTTTAAACAACTGCAAATTCCTTCAAATCAAACAACTCTACAAATATTCAAGTTATTGACAGGTGTAGCCATTTTGCCGTGGTCTGGAAGAAGACTTAAACAATCACCGTAAGTTGAGACCAAATTGGTCGAGATGGTCAGAAGCTTGCCATGAAACAACAGTGTCACTGCCTACAGTCTAACAACTTCGATATGATTATTATCTTTTGAAGTTGCTGTCAAAGGAAGATTTCCCAGTGGTTTGGTTTCCAGTGGAATTGGTTCATTCACAGTGGATGCAATAATAAAGAAGCAGAACAACATCTGAATTTTTCAGCATAACCTCAGGCTATCAGCTAGATCATTAAAACTATGAGCACAATTGCATGTGGTGAACTGTATTACTGTACTGTGATAAATTTGATATCGCCAGATCTTCGCCACGTCTGCCGAATTATTCAATCTTACCTCCATGTCATTACAAAGAGAGTAATTCAAATTTCAGTTTTGAAGTATATTCTGCATCTGATGCATATCTGATATTGTCTGATGAATACCACGTATTATAAAATGTCTTTAAATATTGTAATACAATATTTGTACTATATCACCCACCCCTACAAAAAAAGAGGTAACATCATAAGTAGTAGTAGTATAGGAATAGACAAAGCAGGCTAATATTAAGATTGAACAGAAAGCTCAATCTATTAATTTGTCCATAATACACTGTTCCAGCACCCTGGAGGTGTGGTGCTTCTTGGAGATTCCAGGGTGAATTTAAATCTTGCTCTTGGAGATCTTTCACTTCTAGTAAGACTGTTTCCTGCTAAAACTGTGCAATAATGTGACTGAGTAACCTGTGTGCTACTTGTCTACAGGTCTTCCCTTAATCAAAGCTGATCACTAATCTTTATTAACTCTTCATGTAATGGTTGTGTGAGCATTTTACTATTTTACTTTCACATATTCGGCCAATTTAGTGTTTTTCTGTCTGAAGAACAGTGCATATACTATAGTGCCGTGGTCCTCAACAACCAAACAATTGGTACTGGGCCGCACAATAAATAACCCTCCCCCAACCACCACCCAACCTCATCCCCAACTACCCAACTGATCCCAAAATTACTGGAAGGAGCATCATCCCAGAGAACATAGTATCCCTCTACACCTGGAATTAGGTATGGCTCAAATCGGCTCATGTTTATCTGCTTAAGAAAGTCCTTTTCTATTGGCAGTACTTCTCTACAGGAACAAGACATTTGAACATCTGTATGAAAAATAGTGAGAATCTCCATTTGATTGCATGTGTTCTCAAGTTTAAATATTGGTATTAATTAAACATACATGGTACGATAACCCATATACTGCTGCCACCCTAATTTATAACTACATATACTATAAACTTTAACTTTAGTCAGGTCAGGTAGAGTTCACATGGAGAACCTCCACACAACTATGATTAGATATTTCAACATTTCTCATTTTAAAATGGATCTCTATTGGAACAGATGTTGAGGATACCCTTAACATCTGTTCCCATAGAAATCCAATTTAAGATTTTGTTCAAATCAGCACTGTTGTCTTGCACGATGACATTCAGTCTGCTTTTAAAACATGCATTTTAAATATTACATTTGGAAAGTCATGCATGCAATTCAATGACATCATCATGTTGACATTCTGTATTATAATGATATACAGTTAGATCCATTGAGAGCTGATCTACTTCACTGAGTAAAGACAGACGGTGCTGTGTGTGGGAGGTGGATAATGAATTAGAGTGCATTCGAGGGTAAACTCAGTCATTTTAAGGGAATCTCCTTGAATATACCAGTTGTGGGCTTAATGTCTACTGTGAAGGAAACATAGTGTCCACTGTTAAATCTGTACTAAAGTAATAAAAAAAGCATATTCACTTGCCCACGCACTTCACTTCAGTGTTTCCTCCATCCAATATGCATTCTCCAGCTTCTCCTGAGATCCCCACTACCCATTTGAGAATTTACTTCCTTATTAGCCAGATTGGAAGACAATCGAAACATGAAGAATATTAAAGCTGCGCCATCTTTCCCAGGAGACCATCTCTTTCATTTCTCTTTGTGTTCTGAAAGCTGATGAGAGAGGTAGGGCATGCAGGCTATCCAGCTTCATAAGCATAACTCACACCCACTCACTCTCCCACATTCACTCTCCAGCGCTCTGTCTCTCAAAGCAGTAAAATCTCTCTGGATACTCATTGAGGAAAACAGAATAGTCCACAGTTCTGCTCCAAAGCTTATAACCATGTGAAGCCTGAACGTTCGCAGTTAAATAACTGCTAGGAAGTCAGTAATTACTGCAGACAGGTAGCACTGAGCCTTTACCCCTCAGTGCTCTGGCCTTAGACTTCAAGTGTCAACTGCTATACACTGTAAAAGAAAACAACGCAAACAGACTCGGAGTGTTCATACAGTTCTTGGACGAAACACTGGTTTTAGTACAGAGGTTCTCACATTTCGCTCTTATCATGACTCAAATATAGGACTTCTTCTATTTGGTGCGAGACATTCAGCTCTTAACTTTGAACATTATAACAGTACATTTCATTAAAATGTATTTAGTCTGATCATGGATCTGTTCTGATCTGTGCTGTCAGTGAGATTCATAGGCTAACTTTTTCCAATGATCACCTTTGCTTTTGGTGTACACTGCTGATCTTCGCTGAAAAACAGGGCTGGATTGGTAATCTGCCATACCGGGCATTTTCCTGGTGGGCTGACAGTCCTCAGGGGCTGATGACATTGGAGGGGCCAATGTGTTTATTAATAAAGTTGTAGGCATATTCTGTAAATGAAATGATGCAAACCTTCAAATAATCCATTTTAATTCCAGGTTGTGATATAACAAAACATGAACAATTCCACAGGAGGTAAATACTGTTGCAAGGCACTGTGTATGCCATGTTTGTACAACTCGAAAAACAAACAAACAAACAAACATTAGTTTCTGAACCGCACAGTTACATATAGCTATAAATATATTTATAGCTCATAACAGAACCGTGTGTACACACTCACACATCTAAAACATTTAAACCATCAAATTCATAGAAAACAACGTATCTAATATCCTGCCAGGACAATAACACCATTCAATTACTGGTGTCTCGTTTAGAGCAACGGGAAAGTCCTCGGATCTTGGCTGATGTTTGCTTCTGTTCATTTACCCCCTGTTCTGGATTTTGATTAACCTACTATTTGTTTAACTCTAGTTCAGAATAACCTGTTTAAGCGTTCTTCGAATGAAGTGCTCTAAAATCTTCTAGTAGATACTTTGTTAACTCTGGACACACTGGACCAACACCAGCATGTCACAGCTTCATAAACCATCACAGACTCCAGAAAATTCACATTTCAGACACCTTGGATTCTTTGCCACTCCACTCTTTCTTGGAGATTGAGTTGAGATTCTAGGACTGTTCATTCTGAATTGAATGTAAATTTTACTTTCATCTGAAAAGAGGACTTTGGAGCACTGAGCACAGGTCTGCTTTCTCTCCTTAGCCCAGGTAAGATGCTTCTGACAGTGTCTCTGGTTCAGGTGTTCTTAATATTAGAAATGCTGTGGTTATAGGCTCTTTCCTGGAGATGTCTTTGCGTGGAGGCTCTCATTGCACTGACACCAGTCGCAGTCCCCTCTTTATGAAGTTCTTTTATGCACTTGAATCAACTTTTCTTATCAATTCTCAAACATCTCAAGAACGTGTTCATACCTATTATCTGTGCACATTTCCCCCAAATCTTCATTAATATGCTTTAATACAGCACCCTGACAACAGCCAGCAATGAGCTTCTGTTGCATACCTTTAATAAGGAGGGTGATCACCTCAGGTCAGCAATCTTTTGTGTCTGCTGAACTAGACATGGTATTTATATTGTGTGAATAGTAATATTACATAAATGATGAATTATATATTATATAATAAAAAAATTAATCATGAGCTATACGCGACATTGATTAAAAAATAAAAGATGATTATTAGAATAACAAAACCTCTTTTATACACTTTGTGTTCAATAATTTTTTTTAACTATTCAAATTTTTTAGATGTACTGGTGTTTTCTTGAGGCAAGCTAAGCAAAAGTGACAGAACAATTTGATTTTTGTATCACGTGATTCAGTCCACTAAAAATATTAATGAATTAGATACAAAATCCTCCATCGTGGACATGAACGATTGTACATACTCTGTTTGGAATAAAACAAACTTGTGCTGACATTGTAATTTAGGACCCAATGACATTTGGTAGAAAACAATGAACACAGAAAATTGCACATGTACTTTGAGTGGGTAGCAGCAATTTTTTAAAACTCATTTTTCTTATGGGTAAAACCAGTTTCAACCTGGCATTCCTTATTTGGGCAAACACTTACCTCAGTTCTCTACTGATGAGCTGTCCTCCCTCTACACAATATCCTACATCCTTTACTGGGATGAATGAAGAGAAAAACCTGCTTTAACTGCCCTTCAAATAAACTTATAATGGATTTCAGGATAAGACTCTGATTCACTATACATCAGTGGTCTCTCCTGGACCACCAACATCACCAGTAGTCAAGAATGCACAGCAGCCTCTCTACTTCCTGAGGATCCTCCGGAAAAACAACCTGTAGGAGAAGCTGCTGGTGTCCTACTACCGCTGCTCCATCAAGACTGTGCTGGCTGCCATACAGCATCTCCATGTGGGGTGCTCAGCAGCAGACACGAGAGCTATTCGGAAGGTCATCAATACTGCACAGAAAATCGCTGGCTGCTCAATGCCCTCTATTGGGGACCTATTTAGCCCTTGCTGCCTCAGGAAGGCAGCCAACATACTAAAGTCAAAATGGTTGATGGTTGGACCATCATATCACAGACAAGCAGACTTGACAACAGCTACAATGAAACTAATCTCAATCCCCTAGGTGGGAATGCTACCACAGTAAACAGTTCTGATTGGCCATAATGCCAAACACTATGATATGTCATCTACATCAAAATTTGTTTCCATCACATTTTTACATCTTCTCTTAACAAATAAACCAATTAATCTACCTAATCCACATAGAAATCCACATAGAAATCCATAGAAATCCACATAGAAATATTGAAACATTTCCATGATATTTAAGGAACTGTTTTAATTTCTGTCTTTCATTTATTGCACATTTTCCAACTATCTGATGAAAAACCTACTATATTTAAACAGCTTTATGTGGAGCAGTGATACAACCCTCTCAAGATTTTGCCCTGTTGATAAAAAATTGTGAGGGGAAATCCTGGTGATTGTAAAACAGCCCATAATGAATTACTGGCTCATTGTTTCATTGTTAATGATACTGCTATAAGCATGTGTTATTAATAAGACTCTTAATCTGGCAAAATGAGTAACCTGGTAACTGAGTCTATTATGGTTGGTTCAGGATGACTGTTTACAAAAAGACAAAAAGCTGATCAACAGCTTGGTGCAGGGGTGGTCTTTCATCTGCCATATGGTTCCTCTCTGCAGTGGTATGATTTGTCGCATGGCCAGTATGGTACAGGGAGTAATGGGGGAGGACAGGTGCATCTGGCTCAGATAACATTCTTTTCTCTTTTTTTACCCCCCCCCTCACCATCCTTCCCTACAGCCAGTCACTTGGACCTGGTCTGTTCTCTCTCATTTCTCTTGTTTTTCTTCATTACTTTCACTGACAGCCTTTTTTTATCCACTGTTTCATCAGAGACATCCTTGGTTTATAATCTTTGAGCATATTATGGCTGGTCTGAATCTATTAGAACACAAAGACTTGGTTTTTGGTTGTTGGCTGAGGTGAGGCGAGGTGTACTAATATTAATACTAATTGTATTCTCTATGTTACCAAACACAACAACCTCTTGTTTGCCTTTATTTTTAGACAGTTTCGGCTCATCCAGTTATTTATATACTCCCAATGTACTGTGGTGTAGTCATCTGGTGAGAGAGCCAGATATGGAGTTGGGTGTGTCATCTGTGTCACTATGGAAATCAATTTTATTTTTCTGTAGGATTTTGCCCAAAGGGAGCAGACATAAATTTAGCAGAAGAGGTCTGAGACCTGATCCCTGGGGAACTCCATGTCATAGCCAGCAGATTCACAACTGGCAATGGTGACAAAGTAACTCCTTCTAATGCCTTTTAAATTAGACATGAACCAATTAAGGATCTGTTCTGGATCTGTTTTCTGTCAAATCAAGTAAATCAGAACTGATCATTTATTTTAGCTGTATATTGTTCAACACCTTTATAAAAGTTATTTTTTTTGTCAATTATCTTTGCTTAGAAAGCAGATTTGAGAGGTGACATGTTTGAAGCCATTTAATACAGAAGAATCCAGAGTTAACCAAAGTGGCTGCTGTTTGTAGTTGTAGGTTACAGTGGGAGGATGCCTGATAGCAGTAATTCATCTCTTATTTGCTGCAAATGTGTTGTAACAGAATTACATTTTTTCTTGACAGTGTATCAAGACAACACGTTGATGATTAGAGAGACCTGTTTCCTCAAATTGTTTTAAATTGTGACGAGGCCTGACACAAGTATTGCATTACTGACTTATCATACATACACTATGTGCATGTGATCTCGGTCATTTTTGCTTTGTGCTTACTGATGTATATGGGAGCAGAGTTGTGCTGTTTTGTTCTCTTGTTTGCTCTCTGTCGGAGGTGAGGATGGGTCTGTGAGTAGAGAATGACATCTATCATGTAGAAAAACAGCAACGTGCATGCAATTATTAATGCTCCATATACTGATAAAGGCTGATACGTTTTAACCATAATACAGCTGTAAAACTGCTGATTTAAACTGTGTTTAATTTTTAATATTTTACACTCCAGCGTGTGATAATTCTTTATCAATCTTCACTGCTCTTAATAAAAAGGGTCTGATTTCATTATTGCTAATTATAGCTACTTTATGGGCCTGGAATGGAGACAGTTGCGGTGGAGTATGGTACTTAAAGAATGTATTGAAACCAATGTCTCCTTGTGGTCCTTGGGTCAGCCTTGACCTTTCAGACAAGCCAAGCTTCATTATGGGAAGAAAAACTGTCCAGGCCACGGAAAGTTAACAGTATTTCCATAAGCCTTCCACTTCCGAATGCTGCACCCAATGATGGAGACATGGAGGCCCAATTGCCTGGAGAAGGTTTTGTTCCTTTTACCAATTGAGACCCTCACAATTTTGTCTCCGATGGCCTTGGAATTCTTCTTAGTCTTTCCCATGATGTGTGAGTGGTGTTCACGTGTTTGGGGAGAGGCTTTTATAGTTAGAAGGTGGGGAAAAATAGATGAAGCTCCTTGTTCTTAATTCTTACTTAATTACTTCTTAATACTTCAGGGAAGCAAACAAACTTCTGGTGGTTTGAGGGGATGAATAATAATTGACTCTTTAAATTTGAATTGAAAGAAAAAATATATTTTCCTACAGTGTCCAAGCCCATCTACAGACCAAATTCCAAAAGGCTAAATTAATTCTACATTTGTAAACCTGCAAATGTTTGGTTGAATACGACTTGGTGGCACTGTATATCACTATATGCTATACTATCATTATAACATAGGCATCCAGTGGTCTTAAAATGACAATACCAGGAAAGCATCCAAAAATATTAGGCATAATGACATAATCAAGCTATTTCTGAGTCGTATAGATGGCTTAGGTTGAGTGGCACTGATTGGCAGTCTGATAGTATTGACTTTTCAATTTAAAAAGCAAGCAAATTCATTACATTTCTTTGTCTAATAAGGTTCTGGAAAGGCCTGTTTGGGGGTTTACAAGTGTGGATGGCCTTCAAAGGGCTAGAAAAACTACAAAGGCTTGGTCTATTGAGGCCATAGTGAATTTGAAGTCTTCTGCACTCATGAAAAGCTCTCCTGTATTCCCGTATTACAGATTTTACAATCATGGTGCTTCTCCACAGTGCTTTTTGCTCAGTTAACTGGTGCAACGGCATCCAATAGAGTTGAAATTTTCAAGTAAAAATGATCCAGAACTACATTTGAATTTCAAAGAATTGCATCACCAATGATACTTAGGATAAAAATGTTCATTTTTTTTAAACCGTTTTTAGGCAAATCCAATTCACTTCTGTCCAATAGAAATCAAACTAAAACCAGAGTTCCAACTACAAAATGACCATTACTGGCATGTTATAGAAGAATTCAATTAGTAGAGTTTTTTTCTACTCAACATTTTTAAATGTGTACTCAATTCACACACGGTTAAAATGCACATTCACATATTTTAATCACCAACAATCTTTTACACTGTAATATTACTGTATTGCAAAATCTACAGAGGTTCTTATCTGAAAACTCTTCTGGCATCTTCATTTTTAAAAATGTACACTTGGACAAACACACTAATGATCTGCAAATTGCATTCATTCATCAACGCTTGGACACATGGCCAAGGGAAGCTGCTAATAAGGAGACTTTGGTCATGTAGGTCACCACATCTTTTCCCCTGGAGTGTCACAAACATTCTACAAGACACTGCATGCTAATGCGACTAATCGTATTCATCATTAAACTACATGAAATAAACGAGATTCAGCCTATATCGTCATCACTCACACATATGTCAACATATATGTAAAGCATATATACTGCAGTCTGCACACAGGGACAACAATCATTGAATCACTTGATCTTAAGTGAATAATATATAAAATCAAACAATATATGATAATAATACAATATCAAATCATATATGAAATCAAATTAAATCAGAATGCCACCGTTTACAAAGTATGGCCCACTGCAGGTCTGAACACAGCATTAAAAGATTCATTGAATAGTGCCTTCCCACAACAACAAAACAGCAGGCAAACCAGGTAATGCCTATAATACACTTCTGTTTATCAGTGCACTTCTGCAGTCTTTTAGTACAGAGAGCAGCAGTGCAGACGAATCGTGTGTTTATGTGTATTTTAGACTAATGCATCATGACGTTATGCTTATTTTTATTTGATTCTGAACAATTAAACACATATTTAAGTTGTATGTGCACTTGCTGAGCATTTTCAATCTACGTTTGTGATTTTAATCATTAATTATATATAAAGTTAGTTCTGAGTGTTTATTTAACCACTACATTATGATATAAGAATAAGGTTAAAAGTCATGACAGCCTCCAACTCATACTAAAGTGGACATTGAGTAATGATGCCTCAGTATACATTGTTAATACAGGATACACATCTTCCCACATAATTGGAGTGTCTTATGTCTTATATGTCCCAAATGCACATGTTCTTAATGACTTAATCTATACTCGCAGTTTTATTTATTTAGTCCAGTGTTGTCAGTTAAAAATGCCTGTTTTTGGGGGGTTTGAAGAGAGTGAAATCCAACAGGAGCTTTACTGAACAAATCCCAAGCTATGCAAAGCTTCTGCAAGGGTGGAAGGACCATGTGTGGAGGGTCACCGAATGTTTAGAGGCCTATTTATCTAAGTCAGCTGGCAGACTAAGGTATAATAAACGGTTTCTAAGAACAATTTCTTGGGTCATGTTTTATTCTTTTTATTTTGACCAACCATTCTCTTTTATAGGACCAATAAATGTGGAATTTATATGGGGACAAAACACCTTAACACTTCAATTGTCTAAACTTTGGCTTTTAGTTAATGTTTAGTTCATATGTTTTTATAGTTTTATAGTGGTCACCACAAAAGCACCTCTAGCTGTTACACTATCTACCATTTACTTCAATAAGTAGCAAACCATTATTTACTTATCTACCCTTAATCCACCCTTACTTAAATCATTTTATACACCTAAAGATAAGATAAACAACACCCCCAACACTTCAGTCTTCTATCTTGTCGGCTTTGCCTAGTCTGGGTCTTTGTCTGGGGAACTGCAGTGAGACAACACTGTTTCAGTGTTTACTTCTGTCTTTGGTAACACTTTTAAAGGGCCCTTAGAACATCAAATCATATTTTCCTTGGCACAGTTAAATAATGAGAATAAATGGAACTCACTGTCACACACTGTGACACAAACTTCAAAAACTGTTGTGTCAAGTGTAGTCAAAACAGAGTTGGAAAAACACCCCAAAGACTCTTATCTCATTACATTTATGCCCTCAAAATGTACATACGCATTAGCCCACAAGCGAAAACCCCTAATCAAAGCCGATGAGAGAGTAAACATGGTGAAAATATGAGGCTGTTGATCTGTCAGTTGCACATAACCACCAGCTCTCCTCTCCATCATGTGTTCCCTTGAAAACAAACGGAAAAATCAAACTGGAGCAACACACGTCTGAAGGGAAAATGCTGACTTATTTTTACTTAAGAAAGCCAAATCCGACCAAGTGCTAGACTAAAAGCTAATAAAATTTCCTCAGCTTGCTGACCACACATCATACTGAGAGGACACAAAGAGAGGACAGCAAAAATTACAGCATTTCTGATACAACTCAGTGTTAAAACTATGCTATAATAAGCAGATTTTGAGTAGCCATAAGCCATCCAATAAAAGCAGAGCATTTTTTTCATGAACCCTTCGTGAAAGGATAATCAATGAGGCAAGACTTACTTTATCAATACTGAATAATACAGAGTAAATACATTTATTTTCTTAATATGAAAAATAATAATACAAATACGATTTTCTTAATACAAATAATATAATGTGATTTTTCACTTTCTAAATCTGACTCTGCATGCTCACAGGTAAACATGGTGCATTTGGCTGTAACATATGTATGTCTAAGCTGCTTGCTGGTACATGCTTTGTGGAAGTTGCTTTCTTAACAATAAAGATCATGGAGGCCCAGAGGGAATAAAAATGCAAATGCTGCTTTCAAACGTCAGTGGTTTTGGACACTGAATTGTGGTGAATCATTCATTTAACATGCATTTTTCTAACAAACATTCATTTTATCAAGGCTTTCTAAGCCTTCACAGACCACCTATTGATTTTTTGAAATCACTGAAATGTGTATTTTTAGTTCATTTTTGTAAACCAGTTTGGTTTAAACAATTGAAAACAAAAGGGTTAAATCAGGATTTCTCCCCATGTTTTTTATGGAGATATAGCCAGGAAAGCTCTTCCAAGGAGTTGGACCAAACTATAATAAACTGAATTAAGCAATACCAAATGTTTTGAATTACATAGAGAGGAACTAAGCTTGTGAGAAGAATGATCTTCTTCTGTAGAAGGTCTACAGATAATTCTTTTCACAAACTTAGTTTCTGAGTGTTGAGCAGTATTCTAACTAGGTTTCAGACAGTACTTAAAAAAATAAGATCATCTGCCAACTTTTCATCTGCCCCTGTAAAACTGTAACATATGACGTCAAATACAGTGATATTCCTTTCTTTTCCATTTCCTACAAAAGATAAAGAACGCTTGATTAACCTGCAGGATATGCACATGTGGCCTCCTGACATGTGAATTGAGGAAAGTGAAATGCCAGCAAACCTCTGAAATGGAATGATGCATCAATCTAGCATTCTGACCATTCATGTCATCTTGGCATAAGCATGCTGACTAGTGTTCAGCCACACTCACAACACCTCACAGCTGATGCAAGTGTGGCCATTCCAAAAGCTGTCCCCTGGTAACACCATGTGAAGAACCGATCAACTGCTAATGACTTTTGGCCTTTCGGTGTACATGTTGAAGCATATGTTATGAGCTTCGAAAACAATAGAACATCATTTTAAGGTATATGAGTTTTTGCTTGGTTAAGGCTTGTGCTGGAGTCAAGACCAGACTCATGTACTACAACACTCTTTGAGACTGTACTGCTGTCACTGCAGTGTTTACTAATAGGGGGAAATTTCACTTGCACAGGGAAGTGATAATTCTGCTATATTATTCTGACATGTTCTGTGGAGTGACAAATCACACTTTTCTATCCTGCAGCCTGATGGAAAAGTCTGGGTTTGGCAAATGCCTGGAGAAGATTACCTTCCTGCCTGAACTGTGCTAGCTGTAATGTTTGGTGGAGGAGGGATAATACTGTTAGATACAGTGAAAGAAAATCTTAATGCTTAAGCATATAAAAACATTTTGGACAACTGTATACTTCCAGCTTTGTGGAAACAGTTTAGGTAAGGCCAATTTCTGTCCAAGTCCCATAAAGGCATGGGTGGGTGACCTTGGTGTGGAAGAAATTAACTGGGCCACACAATGCCCTGAATAACCTCAACCCCATAGAACACCTCTGAGAAGATCTACAATGGAGATTGTGAACCAGGCCCTCTCATTCTTATCAGTGTACCAGTGCAATGCACACCAGTGTAACACACACTAACACCCCACCACCATGTCATTATCAGTGTAAAGCTGAGAATGGTCCACCACACAAATAATACCTGCTTTGCTGTGGGGTTCTGACAGGGAACCGAGAGAAAGAAACAAATCCAGAGAAACAGACGGGTTACAGACTGTAATTATGTATGTATGTAAGTATGGTCAGTAGCTCTGATGAAACGGACAATTAACGTAGAAACAAGGAGATGCTTTATTTAATGTTATGTCTATATATATCTGTGTGTGTGTGTGTGTGTGTGTGTGTGTGTGTGTGTGTGTGTGTGTGTGTGTGTGTGTGTGTGTTGTGTGTGTGTGTGTGTGTGTGTGTGTGTGTGTAAAGCAAAAATAAATGCACACATTCTCTGCTTTCATGTATTTCCATGAGACACAATGAATAAAAATACTTACTACATGTGTATGTTTCATGGTAGATTGACTTCCCCTGGGCTGTTAATTTTTCAGCCTGCTTTACGCTCCCATTACTGTAGCAAGCTCTATCAGGCATGAGCGAGTACAATAATAATGAGTCTCTTAACCTTTTCCACAGATACCACAAAACCACTGACCCACAACAGTTAATCTGCAGCAGCCTGGGAAAACGTGAAACATGATGGCGACCATATATATATATATATATATATATATATATATATATATATAGAGAGAGAGAGAGAGAGAGAGAGAGAGAGAGAGAGAGAGAGAAAGTGTGTGTGTGGGGGGGAAGTTGGTGATTTATGTGAGGTAACAGTAACTGAAGAAGCAAAAGTTTTGGTTCCAACATCTTGTTGGTGGAGTGTGAAGAAGGTAATGGACGCTGCTCTGTATCCATACTTAATAAATTATTGACTGTACGTGAAATCACAAAATTACAACACTTTTCTGTGTGTTGCAAGGACTTGTCAAGCCGATTTATTTTACAGAATAGGACCATATATTCTAAGTAGATCTTAATTCATAGTTACAGTCTGTTTGAAAAGCAATTTTCTCTTGTTTCTGAAAATTAACCCTTGATCACAATATTGGTTCACAAATGGATAAGCTAGTTTATTTAGATGTATATCTGAATAATAGTTATAAGAAAATACTAAGGTCTCATTCTTGTTAAAGCCCACTTTTATTAGCATGTATAAAAAAATAAATAATGTTTGAGTGCAAACACACATAATAAATGTACATCTAAAACTATTGGTTTAGGTGTTGATTTCCCAACCTCGTGTTGGAAATGACAGCATGGCTAATAATGAACAGAAGTCAGGCTTAAACCTGAGCAGTAGATAATGTTCATGGGACTGCCCCTCTCATATTCTTTAATCATAAATGATCAATACATCAGCTTCTGCTCTGGAGGAAGTACTGCATGATCTATACTCTCTGCTGTGAGGAGGGTGTTGGCCTATAAGCCCTGGACCAAAGAATGATTTAGGCTTTAATGAGGGCAGAGAGTGTAGTTCTACATTGATCTTTTCTGTAGCTGGGTAGAAAAACAACACTGGATGAAACATCACTAGGATTTGACAACAGAGCCAAACAGTAAAGGTATAATGAAATGATGAGAAATATAAAAAAATCTAATATATAATAAGATTTCAAAATAAAAAATGCCTTCAAAAGTTAAAGTAAATTTTTCACAACATTAACTTAGGAATGCTTGCCCACACTAGGCCTGGTTGCCTTGTACCATGTACCAAGCATGATTGTTCCTGCTCCTCACAATGCAACATTTTGCGTTGATGAAACGCACTCTCTCACAACACTCTGATGTTCATAATTGTATTTACTTTGGAGTTTAGTTGAATTTATTTTGGGTGTGAATATGAATACGTACATCCAGACATTGCTACACCACTGGAATGATACAGCCCAGTGTACTGTCCTTACTGTGATCAATGATACCACTTAACGTGGTAAAAATGTCTACTATGTCAGGGTGACTTTAAAGCAACATTTTGTGAGAATTGGTATTTCTTGCTCTGAATTTCTGGGTCTTCCCCTACAGTTGAGTGTAGGTTAGGTTACGTGTACAGTTAAGTGTAATTTGTGCTTTCAGCCACCACTTCATGTGGATTCATGTGATAGAATAATATTATCAGAGCTTCACTTGAATATGGCTTATGTTCCGCAGTTCTTGTGAGTGCTGTCCTGCCCACTTCAGCAAAGTTATAATTGCTGGCTGAGCTCAGTGGCTGAATGGCAACGATAGGAACACTATTCTGCCTAATCCAGAATAGTAAAGTGTAAATGTTAAGGTACAAATTCTAAATAATGTTGCTTTAAGGTGTAAATATTGCCCAGTTAGTTTTCAATGCTCTCAATGAATTGGCCAAATTACAACGTCATTGTTATTATTGTAAATTGTTAGAATTCTGGTGATCAGTATGGAAAAACATTTGCATGTAACAAATATTTTATTTTTTTACAATGAGCCTGTAAAACAAGCAATGATTTCATCCACTATATTGATATTCTATTTCAGTTTCAGAAAAGTGTTCACACTGAACATCTTGTAGTGTGGTATTCGTTTTATTTCACCCACCAGAAAATAAATACTCCTCTAGATATTGAGCTGCAGCGCCAGCAGAAGGAGTTGCCGTAAAGATTCCTTTAGCATTCAGATCAAATCTCCTTTGTGATTTCTTAAGAACTCGGCTCTTTAAAGCAGGGAGCCACTGCATGAAAGGTCTCAGTCCAAACTGAGCGAGATAATTAATTATATTTGGACCTCTGAGGTTCTGAACAGGGAATCTGGTAAGATGTTTTTTGTAATACATGTGGTTAAGTCAAATCAGCATCATGTGAACAAAAATACAGCAAATTACTCTGAGACCCTGAGAAGATGATCAAGGGAAGCACATGTGATAACACCATAACACATGTGTTCTGAACACCAGGTTAATGCTGTGTTTGAAGTATGGATGAGTTTAAGTGAAGCATTGAATCATTTCTGGAGCTCACTGTATGAACTGTAAGATGAAGTTCAACCTGTATTATTATTATTATTATTATTATTATTATTATTATTATTATTATTATTATTCATTCATTCATAAATGTATTGACAGATTTTTCATTGTAAATATAATTTAATCATTGAGACAGTTATTCAGATTGTTTTGGTGTGAACTGTAGAAACATTTTATTCAAAAAATGACAGTGAAGATAAAATGTCTTTTAAATTCTATATTCTCATTGTAGCAAATGGCTCTGTTGTGTTTGTGCCCTCTCGTTATCTGCTCCAGTTGTCTCTAGTCTCTTGTCTGTGATAAATAGCCCTTTGTTTCAGAGTCTCTTTATCTGTCATTGTGCGCTGATGTCTGTTTTGTCTTTGGTAGTGCCATCATGTTTGGCCCCATTGTCTTGGTATCCTAGTTGTTAGCCTCAATCCTCTTGGCAGGAGAGGTGAGGCTAGCAGGAGCGGATCACAAGGGGTTCTGGATTCTAAGGCCTTATGGGATTTCCTCATGTATGAGCCTATTGAACCAGAGCCTATTACAGTGCTGGTACAGATCGCTGTGGTTCAAGTATCCAACATCACAGATTCTCTCCATGCTCCTGTGTCGGTGGCACTCCCATTTGCCCCAGTTCCAGTGCTTGCGGTACCTACCAGCACCCCTGCTCCAGTCCCCAGCCTCCTGTTCTATTGTAGCACATGGCTCTGTGTTTTCTCTCTTGTCTCTGAACTGTAATTACTGTTTTGCTCCTTTGTAGCCCTGCCCTCTCATTATCTTCTCCAGGTGTCTCTAGTTTGTGTATGTAACGCTTTGTTTCAGTGTCTCTCTTTTGTGTGCTGAAGTCCGTTTTCTTTCATAGCACCATCAAAATTGGACCCTTTTTGTCTCTGAATCCTGGTCTGTTTGGTTAACTTTGGCTTATTTCAAGTCTTAGTTTCCGTTGTCTAAGTCTTTTTTCTGTTTGTTTTCTTGTTTTAGCTCTCGTTCTTTTTATTTTGGTTGATTTTGTAAATAAAACTCATTACTTGTGATTATGTCCTGCTCTCACCTCCATTCCAATGCAGCAATGTGGAACAATTTGTCAGTAGAACATTAAAACGTAACAGCAGCAAGGCTCGTTAACTGTTTTTGTGCCACCTGTTCACCGGCTATTTATTTCCTACAGTTTTATCTCTTTGCTGACAAAGCCATGAAGGGAAATTTACTCCCACTGTGTCTATTCATATAACTGCTGGTTAGAAAACTTCTACAGATAAGACCTGCTTTCACTGCTTTTAAACTAGTTTATGCAGACCATTTAATCATTGCACATTTACCACACTATTGAAAAACTTTCCCGTCAGTTCGGTGTGTACTGTAACTACACACAACATGTAAAGGTATTGCTGCAGCGTTTTAAAGCCACTGAATGATCAGGAAGATCAGTCAGGCAGTGTTTTAAGATTAAACACACTATAAAATGATTTAAAAATGTTTTATTAAATCACAACAAAGATTGTATTTATATAGCCAATAGGAACTCAGATCAGATTATAGAGGTAAAAATTCAGATTGGGATTGGGATCATTAGTTTAGTGTAGCTCAATGCTGTTGTCAGTGTTAGAGTTCTTCGGACAGAGCAGAAAAAGTTACATTGTGTGCTCAATGGGAGCAATCAGTTCACTCTGTTTAATATTGTATGCAGCCATTGCTCTGCAAATTCCTGGCTGGCACTTTTTTCAGTTTCCATATACTGAAAATACTGTTCTCACTTTTCACTGCTAGAGGTTGAGCTCTGTGTAAACACAGTGGTCCCACACTCCCCATAAATAAATCTTCAGCCAATTCTGTTGGTAAGTAAAGATTGTTTGCTTACTTTCATTTTATTTTTCTTATTGTCTCTTTGTCTCCATTATCTCCCTGACTGTGTTTGTACCTACACCCCCACCCCATTCATCTCTCACTCTCTCATTCTCTCTCTGAGCATGTGTACGTGGAGGGAATGTCAGGTAAGGTGGATCAATAGGAAGCTCCACAGTGCTTAGTGATAGTGTGCTTCCCCTCACCTCGGCCCTGTGATTGTGGTCTGGCAAGTCCAAACACAGCCAGCTCTACAGGGCGTGACAGCCACAAAGCCCCTCGTTAATGAGCAATAGATTTCCTCTCTGCATCTGACAGCTACCACCCCCACTCCCCATACCTCACGTCTTGAAGGAATGGAAGAGGAGAGAGAGAGAGAGAGAGAGAGAGAGAGAGAGAGAGAGAGAGAGAGAGAGAGAAACATAGAGCAAGAATATATTAATCAGACAAAGATGCTGAAATTTCTAAGGGACAGAGAGTCTCCAAACAAGCAAGACGACAAGTAGGTGAAAGAGAAGAATGTGCATGCTGTTATGCAAATGTGTATGTGTCAGTATGATATAGAGAGAGCGAAAGAGTGAGTGAGAGAGAGAGAGAGAGAGAGCATTCAGAGCCTTGCTATTCTGACCTATAAATGGTAAAATTGTTCTCCCATCATACACAAATGAGGGTCATATCATCCTCTACAATTAACTTAAGCTGTCTCTAATATAATATAATATAATATAATATAATATAATATAATATAATATAATATAATATAATATATTTTGCATTACACATTAAAATATATTCATGATATGTAGTGGGTAGTGTGTTGGAGATTGTCATTACATCTGAGTACAGGTACACAGTGCAATGAAATTACGTTCCTCCGGAACCAAGGTGCAACATGGAGCAGCAAAACAGTATGAGAACATAAAGTGTAAACACTACAATAAATACAATAAATACAGCAAACAAGGACAGGATAGGACAGGACAGGACAGGACAGGACAGGACAGTACAGTACAGGATAATGAGGTGAAATGTCTAGACCTCATACATGCAAAGCATGCACTCTACCACTGAGCTACATCCCCATATATCACATTTACTTAAGTTTGCTGATGGTGTGGCAGAGGGGCACTGATCTCTCAGGGAATCCTCAAGTCTGTGCTTCCTTCTGGCTCTCCATTTAGGGAAGGCTGGTAGAGTGAAGCCTGTCAGAATCACTGTTAGCACTCCCACATTCCCAATCTTTGTGATGACCTGAACCACCCTCCTGTCTAGGTGTCCCTGCTGCCTGTCCCCTAAAACCATCTCCACCATACTGAAGCCTGCATCTGCATTCACCTTATGACCAAGATGAGAACCACACCAGCATGCTTCACTCACCCCATGATAAGACTCAGCCCTCCACATACAACATCAGCAATACTAGCATAACATCATATGACATTATCTTTCACTATTGTTTTTTTTCTTTATTAGAAATTTAGTGAATCCACTGGATCATCATCCAACATTTGACTGTAAACAAATCCTAAGTTCACTACAGTCTGGGTCTGTAGTGAAGTGTGAAAAAAAAATCATGTTTATGCCGAAAAAAAGAAAAAAAAGAAACTGTGGCAAACCAGGAGGCAGAACCGCCACATCCCAGTTGGTCCATCATCAAACCTGACCAGTTGTACCCACTTTCTCTGCTGAGATAGAAGCCCTTCACAATAACTGGCATGTGCTTAAAACTGATGCAACATTGCCCATAGCAGACCAGTAGGGATAAGACCTTAGTTTTGTCTTTTTACATTGGTGTTGATGTGTGTATATGAATGAATTAAGCTCTCTTTATAGTCCTCTGTGAAGTGGATGATGTAGGAAATTCAGCAATTTGCACTGAAGTTCCAAACCACAGGTAGTTAAAACGTTCAGTTCAAAGGGAACTCATGCATAGAAATATCATTGGACTAAGAACATAAGAGTGTTTTTAAAAGGAACAATTTTAAGCCCTCAGGAGAGAGATGTTGAAAAAAGGCTACAGCTGCTCTACATTGAAAGATCTCTAACAGCTCTATACGGCAGAGAGCCAAGACTGCTCAGCCAACAACTCAAATCAGAAAATATGAACTGAAATGTACATCAGTAGATTTTAGGAATTTCACAGGAACTAAAAGAACAGAATTACAGACAATGAAAATAAGGCATGTCAATCAAAATTATATTGATAAAGCAAAAACAACCAGGATGTTACTGCATAAAGCATATTATCAGAAAAAGCAAAAATCAGCATCCACACTGCTTGAAACTGCTAATCCTGCTTCACATTCCAGTATAGTGCCTTAAAAAACTACCCCATTAAAGCCCCTCAGGAGCTGAGCATTTGTTAAAGACTGCATTGTCAGTATCTGAATAATCAGCCTCATATTTTATATGTTTATATTTATTGTTCTCAGCTCTACTCGTAAGTATTGATCAGCTAACTTTAACTGACCTCATCTCCTCTCTCTCTACACACATTGATCTTTGCTGTGTTTCTCCTCTTTTAAGGTTCATCATGGATTCTGTTTCTGCTATCTTTCCACAGACTTTTGAATCAACCCTAATCAACACCACCAGATCCAACTAATTTCTGGCTACACAAGTCTTTCATTGTGTCCACAAACAAAAACAAAACAAAAACAACTACAACGTCATTAAATCAAATCAAAATGTATTTGTATAGTGCTTTTTATAACTGGTGTTGTCACAAAGCAGCTTTACAGAAATCAAAAATATAAAGGTGAACAACAGATGAAACACAGGATAAAGACATAAACTCAAGGTGAGCAAGCAAAATTGGCAAGGAAAACCCCTCAGAGCTGGAGGAAGAAACCTTGGGAGGAGCCAGGATCACAAGGGGGACCCTCCTCCTCTGGTCAACTATACATGGTTAATAGGGGGCACTGGACCACCATATGTCTGCTGTAATACTCTGTGCACTGAAGTAATGAAAGTTCAATGGTGGAAATAATAGTAACAGTAGCAGTAACTTCCCACACTTAAGTTCAGATTTCGACATATAAATAAAACAAATACAAATACATCTCTTATAAGCTCTGATTAGATTTAGAATCTGTGTGTAATTAGTGTTAAGATTAAACCTGTGTTTTCTTCCTTCTTCTTGGTGTTTTGATGTTTCCCTTCATGAGGTCCCATTGCATTTTCCTTTCTGTATGGATGGAAATATTTTCTAGGAGATGACTATCAGACAGCACTTTTAGAGTTTGCAGTAAATCTATTAGATTAACGTATAAAACACAATCGTTTTGGCATAAGAGGAAGATCTGTGTTCCCCAAAACATTAATATTTTATCTAATAAATATACTGATACTAAATGAGTCCTGTCTGGTATTGTTCTCCTCAGTTGTTATGGATTCAGCAAGTGATCAGGATTCAGGAGTGTAGCCTGTTCTTCCTTCTTTTGGAAATATTTTTAAACAAAGAGGAAGGAAAATCTTAGTTTCTAAAAAATATCTTGATACATGTGATCCTAGCCTCAGATTTGAGCTGAAATTGAAACCTGCAGGAAGGTATCTCTCCAGGAGGAGGATTGGAGGAATGGAATCTCATTTTTACAGGTTTCCCAGATACATCTGTTGACCACAAGTGGAGATTGAAATTCAAACACTGGTGCACTGAGTGTTACTGAGGCTCATAGCTTGATGCATTGTTGGATAGCAATGACTGGTAAGCAATTATTGGAAACCCGAGAAAAGAAGAAGATTGATCAGCTGGGTTATTACTTGACATTTCTGGACTGATGCAGAGAGTGAAATTAGAAAAGGCACTAATCAATATAATTTCATTATCTTAAAACATGCATTTTAGTAATATTATTTCTAGACAGGCATGTGATGAAAAAATGTATGAAAAACGGTCAATTTCAGATTAAATTATGTATTAATGCTCTAAAATCCTTATCAACCAAGTCACTATCCTCCTGATGTACTCCTACAACTGTAGTTGATACTCAGTCCAAACAGATCTTGCATGTGTGACTTTTTCTTTAAGGTTCTATATAGTACTGAAACTGGACTCGTAGAACCCTTTTTGATCCTGTATAATGTAAAAGAACTATTTATGCTTCCAAATGGTTCTATGTAGAACCACCGCATTTACTTAAGACGTCCTATAAAGAAATAAATGTAGAAAAAATTTACTTAATGTACTTAAAATTAAAAACCACATTTCTTGTTCATTCGTGAGATACACAGTTCTTGGAGTGTATCTCATAATCGAGAACCTCTCAGTGTACCCTGGCTCTCTTCATTCATATATCTGGTAAGAGGATAAAATGCAGAGGAACCACCTTTTCACATCAGGAGAAAGTAAAATGATAAGCAAGGTCTCATTATCATCTTTATTGTCACTATAATTGTCACTTTGTTCTCAACATCAAGGGGTTCCTGTCATTAACGACTATTCTATAAAGCAGGAGTGTCAGACTTCAGGCACACAGACCACAACACTAAAGCACTGAACTGCACCTCATTTAACACACCTGACTGGAAAAATCAGCTTGTTACCAGAGTCTCAAAAGAGGCATAACACTGCAGAGCTGTTGCCCTTCAGGAAAACAGTCTGACTTGTCTGCTAAAAGGATTCCTTTAGATATATCCCTCTCGCTCAATTCATGAGTTGCATTTTAATAGCTTTTGTCCAAAGAAGAACATCAGTGCATGACATGAACAGTCCAGTAAAAGCCAAACATTGCATGGCTTGAAAAACAGTGGCATAGCAGCATCACAGTAGGTCAGAATTTCTATTTTACAGAGAGATTTCATTCTAGCTGCATGTCTTGGGTGTTTCAGAATTTGAGGCATGCAACAGCCAGTGAATAACAGATGGATTCCCAGCTTCCAAACAGCCCGAAGTATAGTCCGGCCTCCCACAATCTCCAGCACAGACAAACTGCCTTCCCTGACTAAACATGGCTGTGTATGATGCTTCGAGTGCCCACTGCGCTGCACCTTTGTGCACTCATTCACTTTCTTATTTCGGCATAAAGAGCTTCCAAGTTACTGAAGTGAACAGGCACCCTGGAGGTGTTTCACTCGAAGCACTGCTGCGTTCAGGTGATGGCATTCACAAAGCATCTTGATATTGCAATGCTGTTCTTAGAGCAGTTTTCCTGCTTTGCTTTGTCTCTGCTGATGTGTTGATCAAATGCAGAATTAAACAGGATTTGCTGAGTAAAACAACTGCGGAATCCTTAAAAACCTGCAGCATTTCCACTCTTTACCCTCAGTCTCTACAGCACATGGTTAAATAAAAGCTCTGCAAATGAACTGAATATTTAGCCCAGCCTTGCAGGTGCTATTTATCTCAAAGAGTAAGCCCCAGCAACCCTGACGGCTATCCAATCAGGTCCCCCGAGGCTCTCAGGCCCCACCTCAGTGATTTATACCCAATCACAGCCCACGCTACGTTTGACTAATGATATCTTGAGGCCACTCCAAGCATCACGTCTCACACCATCCAGAAGAGATGGAGAGAGCAGTCTGCCTACATTATTAACTGCCCTTTTTTGTTGGTAGAAACTGCCCTCCTGTTTGCTGTTCCTTCTACAGAACATAAAACGATCATTTCAGGAGATTTCTGGTCCTGGTGCTGTTCAAGAATAGTCTGGAATCACATTTATACACTAATATTAGAAAATCCATCATGGATGCTATTCATAACTATTCATCCCTCTAAAGTCAGTACATTGATGAGCCCCCTTTTGGACAAGTCTCTTTGAGCTTGCCACATCACATCAGCCAGTGGGACAGAATGATGCTGCCACCACCATGTTTCACTATGGGAATGGTGTTCTTTGGGTGATTAGATGAGAGGCTTTGCATCAGACATAGGCTGACAATTCCAAAAAATGTGTGTGTGTATATATATATATATATATATATATATATATATATATATATATATATATATATGTGTGTGTGTGTGTGTGTGTGTGTGTGTGTGTGTGTCTGTGTGTGTGTGTGTGTGTGTGTTGTGCAGATGCATCAAATACAATTTAAAGATGACATACAACAGTAAAAATTAGTTGTAATGTAACAAAACAGGGGGGAGATACTTTCACGTGGTCCTGTATTAGTATTAGTGTAGGCTTAGGGTTGGTGAAGCTAGGGTTAAGATAGTTGACTGTATATTCCATTTGGATTTACTTATATTGGTTTTGCACATTATGTAGAATGGAAATGTGTAAGAAACTTACACTTACACAAGAAACCATTTTGGACAAATGCACTTTTGTAGAGACCAAAATAACTGAACACACTGCTAGTCAGTGGTGACAGTCTGTGAAATAGTGAGAGTTAGGCAGTCAGATTTATTAAAGATTAAATTCAATATCCCATTATATTCTGTCCAAATCCTCGCAGATAAAAAGATGAAAATGTCACAAGGCAGTTTTTTTTCCAGACACAGACTTTCACTAAGCCTAGACTAAAAGGATTTTCAGTGAAGAATCTTAATTGATTGTGTAATTTCCTCCAAAACCAATACACTATAAACAATGATCCATAAAAGGTTGACAGATATTCTTTATGATCATTTCAGGGAAATCTCCAGGGAAATACAACACAGAAAAGTAATGATGGCAGAGCATACCAGCAGCATATTAAGAAATTTATAAAAAGCAGCTGTAGTTACCATGTTTATAACAGTGCTCAATGCACCTAATTGAATTTTACATGTAGGAGAAAATACTTGACAAATACTACAAGGTCACATTTTGAAAAATGCATTTAATTGAGGCAAAACCTCCAATTTTCTTGCATTAATGCAATCTGAGTCCTATATTGGTTATCAGTTAATTGTTCCAGTGTTTTTTTTTTTTTTGCACAGTGCACATTTTGATTTCATTAAGGTTATTAAATCCAGCCTAATGAAAGCTACAGAAAAATCACTTTCATTTTCAGAATAATGTAACATTTTGTTCTATGACTAATGTAAAAAAAAAGTTCAATAACATTGTGAATGCACTATAATTTCAAGTGGCCATATGAAGGAGAAAACCAGAAACAACTTTAGCTCCAGCTTTGAATTGCGAATTAAAAACATCAGGGAAGCCAATTTTATAAGTGCACTGCAAGGAAAAAATCTATTTAAGGCATAACAGCCAAACCATATTTTGATGAAAAGCAGCTTGAAAGCCCTGCAGCTAATTAAACATATTTTCAAGAGTATATATCATATTTTTCACATGCTACAAATGTTTTTACTGCAACACTAATTGGCCATCTAATATCTTATCAAAACTGTGTGGCTGTATGATCTATAAAAACAAAAAGATTAAACAGGACGTGGTATAGGCTGGTATTCAATAAAAGTCTTGGTTAACATCTGAAATATTGGGTATCTGAAACACAGAGAAACACACTGTTTACTAAGAAGCCTTGGAAAAGCATTTGGCAAAAGAGTTATGCAATATTCCAAACATATTGTTTAAGGACTGAAAAAATCTATTGTTTTATGCAAAACAACACAATCAAACATGGAGGAGAGTGAACACAACACAGAAAATAGCAATTCACACCAATCATGACAAAGCAAGGAGCTCGCAAACACAAGTTGGTTTGGGGATGAAAAGGTTAACATAGACTAGAACCCATCTTTGTCAAATAATTGCAGAGATAATGTAAGTTTAGATTAAGTTCATGTTTTTGGTTATGGTTAAGGAGTGAATTTTCCCTCTTCAAATTGTTTGATTTCTCTGTGTCTCTGTCTGTGTTTCCGATTAATAAACTGTGCATTTGCACGAAGGTCAATCTATATTTAGCACGCATTGTGTGAAATACTAGTTTAGAGACATGACTGAATTCCTTTTGAAACCAGCCTGTTCACTGTTACATGCTGGTTGTAGAGATAAAAAAATTCATAGCATGGACATGCAAACTGACAATGAATTTACACATCATGACACACGAGAATACTGTCTACAATAAGTTGTGATTATGGAATGAATTCACACTGTCAACATAGATTAGAGCAAGGACAAATAAGACCACATAAGCAGTTGATTTGTTGATGACTTCATCATGGGTGTTTCTCATGCTAAGTAAGAACAGTTAAGGGACACAGGTGTACCACAAATGAATCACTGTGGGCTACAGTTTTACTGCCACTGTTACTTTCTCCTGTAATAATTCCCTCAAACTGAACACTGGGGGGAAAACATACAAACTGAGCAGCTGTTTGTCATGTGAAATGACACGTGAGTCTGCTGATAAAGGTGTTATGGAACCATAAGTCAGCACAGCCACATATCTACAGCAACATCACTCTGGTGGAGAGCAGATTTATATTAGTGTGAGGTGTGGAATTCTCATATGGACACAGGTTGAGTGTTAAAAGTAGAGATCTTCCCAGAGCCAACCCAGAGGTGTTACAGATGAGACCAGTCACTGGTTGAAAGAGTTTCCAGAAAAAAGCTTAGTAAATAAGCTAATAGCTGTTAGTTTTTTATTAGTTATTTAGTCATTTTGGGTATTAGGTATTTAGTAATTAAGTGATTAATAATAACAATTGATTGTTGTGATAAATCTGGGAAGTAAAAATAAAAGAATGTTGTTTACTAGCAACACATTTCAAATTAAATTTACTTGGATTTTAAGTCAATAATTTAAAATCAAATAATCATCAATCAAGAAATATCAATGGAAAGCACAGTCCTACCTGGAAAATCACTCTTCAGTACTTTAGCTGTGCTGTGTCTTTTACACTTTAAAACACTGCAGACATTTTAATAGATCATTAACTTCTCATGCCTTTACAACAATTTGTCAGATACTGATTATTAGAATAAAACTGTGAGAAGATCAGCTAATCACCTCTTTACTGGTCTTCTACCTGACCCGAGGCTGATAGAACCCAACAAAACAATGAGCTGTAGGCTAAAGGATTGGTTTTTCCATACAACACCAAGCTCGGGTCATTTTTAAAGGACCATGTCCTGCATAGGCTCTCTTTGTCTCTCTTAAGGTGTTATAATCTGTATTTGGTTTTGGGGTAGTACGTTTGGGTTGGATTAGCCTCTCAAATAGACCAAGTCAGACCTGGAATTGAAACTTCATTTAATAAAGGAATGATTTCAAACGTATGGTATCAGTAGCTAAAGTAACTCACATCAAATCACCAAGATATTTGTGTATTTGTGTTTATTTTATTATGTCTCTTGAATAAAAAATGCCACACAGATAAAGTTTTGCAGTTCTGTGTATGTGGAACACTTCTCACTGAGATACAGACACTGAAATTCCAGGTCAACATTTGTCCTGAATGACACTCCATACATGCACTCAAAAAAGCTCATTTCCAGCCTGTCAACACATTTGTGTGTTTAGTGTATGTGTTTGCCTCTGCATAATTTTGTGAGCATGCCTGTGAGTGGGTGTGAAGGACTGGACTTGTATCTGATTGACTGATACCATCTGACAGAGAAATGAGTAAGCATCTCATACATACACAGCTCTGTCACCATGGGTAACACATCTCCTTTCTGGTGATGCTTGAATCACCCCATAATTGCAGGTGGATGTGCAAAAGAGCCCGAGAACATCACACTTCTTTCACAGAACACTGCACCCAATCTGGATATGAATTTGTTATTGCTTGTGAAAAGCAAAAAAATATATAAACAATATTTTCTAGCCATTTTTGAAATCAAAATCAATATTTAATAGGGCGAGGGGGATTGATTTTGTGTGTGTGTGTGTGTGTGTGTGTGTGTGTGTGTGTGTGTGTGTGTGTGTGTGTGTGTGTGTGTGTGTGTGTGTTGATGTATCTGTGCATCTTGGTCATTTCAATTCATTAGTGTGGGGAAAATAGGCAAGGTCTTCGTGTAAGAGGGTCCAAATTCGATCAAGACATTTTAATGGATCAGAATGGAATTGCAGAACCTGAGCATTTGTTACAACTGTGCCTTTAGGCTCGCATGCATTTTTCTTTTCTTTGGTTATTTCTAGTTGCTTTCTTGCTTTTAATTCCACCATATAGCCCCTTGGTTAAAAGTAACAAAAGCTGAAAAACTGCAAAGGCTACTTCACATTTAGTGGCATCCATACTGTCAGAGTCTCAGTTTTTTACTGCTTATGTGGATAAAATCCATTATCCCCTCAAAAGAAGAGTATTAGAATTTATGTCAGCTTTGTGGAACTGATGCTGACTTGAAAAACACTGGCTGCCCTGCTGTGTGTTCAACACACCGCAACACAGAAACGAAAGCCAGTTGTGTGGACCTAGAGGGCGAAATATTTGAGATAGCATCAGGAAGAAATATAGAAAAGAGCCAGTACACAAAAAGAGGAAACCCACTCTGCACAACAAGAGATGAATATACATAAAATTGTACATTAGAATACACATTAGAAAATCATAATCATAATCACATAAAAAGGCATTCATCCAACTATTTAATCAGCCAGTCATGTGGCAACCATTAGATGTAGGCCAGCAGTTTCAGCTAATACTCACATCAACTGTCGGAATGGGAGGAAATAGAATACAAGTCACATGGCATAATTGTTGGTGCAAGATGAGCTGATTGGTTGATCTCTTCAGAATACTCTGAATGGTGCAATAAAATAAAAACACCCAGTGAGCAGAAGTTCTGCGGTCAGAAATGTCTCATTAATAAGAGTGGTCAGTGGAGAATGATCAGACTGGTTCAAGCTGTCAGAAAGGGTACAGTAACTTAGATAACCACTCTGAACAATTGTGGTGATCAGAAACGAACTGCACAGTTTAAGCCTGGAAAACTGCAGCCTGGTCTGATGAACCTCTATACCTACAGATGAATCTATGAACTGAATCTGTAAATCTATGGACTCCATAGTGTGTGGTGTCCAAGCTGGTGGAGGTGGTGCCTTTTAATACCGTCAGTCAATAGATACAGATAATACTTGGACACGATAAAGGGGGGGCAGGAAATGGGGAGGAGACAGAGAATAAGTGCAGAACCACAGGCCATGTAATGTAAACAAAGAGCTATTACTGACACTGCCGTGATAACACAATACGAGACCTAATCAAGATACACTGTGACACACCTTGCAAGATGTCCAGAACTGCATGTAGACCTAATGGTGATCATGAGTGTTAGAGGTGTCTCTAAGTGATTCCAGTATTGCAACTATTTTTACTTCCTCCTGTGAACAGAAGGAAAGTGAGTCATTTCTGGAACTGTTTTGATTTGTTGTATAAGGTGACTCATAATCAAATGAGGCCCTTCAGCAGATCAGCCAACAAGAGTTAATTATTTAATTTCCTAAATGGCCCTTCAGTTATTCCTATTTTCAGCTGCTATTTCTGATGAGATTAAATCTACACTTGCATAAGGAAGTGGGCAGTAAGTGGATAAAAACATTCACAAACCTCAACAAAAAGGTAAAAAATGTTACAGATACAAAAAGGGACAGAAACAATCATTCTAAGCCTAGAAGACAACCCCAACACAATCATTCTAAACCTAGAAGACAACCCCAACACAATCATTCTAAGCCTAGAAGACAACCACAACACAATCATTCTAAGCCTAGAAGACAACCCCAACACAATCATTCTAAGCCTAGAAGACAATTACAACACAATCATTCTAAGCCTAGAAGACAATTACAACACAATCATTCTAAGCCTAGAAGACAACTACAACACAATCATTCTAAGCCTAGAAGACAACCCCAACACAATCATTCTAAACCTAGAAGACAATTACAACACAATCATTCTGAGCCTAGAAGACAATTACAACACAATCATTCTGAGCCTAGAAGACCACTACAACACAATCATTCTGAGCCTAGAAGACCACCACAACACAACCCTTATAAGCCTAGAAGACAACCCCAACACAATCATTCTAAGCCTAGAAGATCACCACCACAACACAACCATTCTAAGCCTAAAAGACCACCACAACACAATCATTCTAAGCCTAGAAGACCACCATAACACAATCATTCTAAGCCTAGAAGACCACCATAACACAATCATTCTAAGCCTAGAAGACAACCCCAACACAATCATTCTGAGCCTAGAAGACAATTACAACACAATCATTCTAA